>PGIR01000008.1:0-360973 GCA_002812735.1 Scedosporium dehoogii
GGGGGGGGTGGGTTCCAACTCGGATGCGGGGAAGATCTAAGGTTCTGGGGAAGAGGGTAGGAAAACCGGGGAGAAGGGTCTAGGGCTCTAAGCTGTCTGGGGATGCACGTCTGGGGGTTAAGCAGTTGAGGTCTTTTCCAAGTTTGTCCACTTGCAGCTTGGGGCCCAGAGCGCTGAGGAGCTAAGCTAGAGATAGTTAGTGGTGAGCCACTGAAAACCGATAGCAAATGGTGGCAATTGTGAACAGCACATCTTTGCCAACAGTCGTCCACTACCGGGCTGCTGGCAGCCTCTAAAATGTAGGGGGAAACAGGGGCAACTTGGGCTTCGGTTGGCCTGACTTGAATTGGATTTGAACCCCGAATTGAGTAATCAAATCAAATCAATCAGCGCTGGATGGTCTCTTTGCCACGCTGCGACAAGTGGCCTCTATGCAGTGAGGCACTACTGTAATAGTGGTTGAAGCTCTACCGCCCGGCCCGGCTCACCAATTATTGAGTGGGATTCTAACGCTCTTGATTTAAGGCTCATTAACTCGCAATAACTTACGAACAATGGGGCGCATCTCGCTAGGACAATTGGTCTGTTCAGACCGGAGACTCTCTTCATACAGGTACTCCTCCCTCCAAGGTGAGAGCGTGAGACGTCTGTCTGGCTGTGAACTTGTGAAGCACAGATGAACGCGTAAGTGATCTTGTCTATCTTTGCAAATGCTCCGAAATTTGTGCGTATGCGTAGGCACAAAGGGATGGATGGGTTGCGTTACAGTGGCGGGGAAATAGCCACCGCAACAATACAAGTATTCGCCAATTCCTCACTCTCCAATGATCCTTCAATACTACACGGATGGGCCATCCATCTTGTCAATCAGAGTAATATTCCATTCGGACGCCGAACCTCGTTTCGGTTGGGCGGAAGATATATTCCTCGATACAGCCGAGACTCGAGACTAGGTTGTCAAAGCTAAAGGGCCGCCGCACCCACCGAGTAAACCTTCACCAAGACATAACTCGATCGCTATTTCAGACGGAATTCGTGGTTCCTATTCAACAACTGGTCTATACTGTCACCTGAGCAGCGGAGATGTTCCTCTACAATCCGCGGAAGAGGAAGAAAATGAATCCCATGAACCATTTGAAGAAAGCTCCTTCAATGACAACTCCAATCATCACGAAGTGTAACCATTAAACGACGGCTGCTATTGTCGAACGCTCAGGTGCCATAGAAGTGGCCACTCAAATTGGCCAGGCCAAGTGCAACTCGCACCAACTCCCTTCAAAAGGCCACGCAATGAACCAAGAGGCTTATCTTGCCTTTAGCGTCTCGCCCATTTCCTGAAATCCGGAAGGTCTCCTCGACTGATTGGATGAAGCTTCGTCGGCCCGACCGGCTCTCCAGATTGCATACAGTATCCGATCCGAAATCCGGATAAGACACTACCCAGTCCGGCTAGATCAAAGCCAACTCCACGCTTAGAGCATAGTATTGGAGCGGCCTTATCCCAATTAAGGAAATAGTACCGATTTTTTGCGGGGAGTGGCCACCCAAAACAATCGGTAGGTCCAATCCCCGTCTGGGGTACTGACAGGATCACACGGGAGTTACGCGGGGGATCCGGGGGATGGTTAAGCTTTGTTGTCCAATCTTCCTGTACTGGTGTTTGTGAGGGCATATGTTAGATTGGCTAGACGTAGGTACACCACGTAGGTACGCCACCGATTGCATGTTAAGTAACGAACTACGCGAGGATGAAAGACCCCACATGTCAGGGGACAGGCAACTACACTGCCAACAAGAAGCTTTGACGCACGGCTCAAGGTGGATTCTGTATGGGGTCCGGACGGCTATGGCTATGGGATGTGGCCACTTGTGGGCTCAGTGCCCACCGCACCACATTCCTAAGGATAAGCAAAACTCAGCCAGCCTGGGAAGCAGGACGAAGCTGATGATGTCAAACACCCTCGGTTAAGGCTGACAACTCCATCATGACATCCGATAGCATCGGATATCTAGAGTATCCAGAGTGGATGATGATCCGGATCATGGTCCAAGAATATGGAGATCAAGATGATGAGCAACGCATATAAATGAAGAAGATGAACGGCGACCAGTTTGTCAGTTTCGTGTCTGGCATGCTCAAGAGTTCTCGTCACCTCGATTAACACATACACAACTCCTATCACCTCCCAAAACAACACGCAGCTTTTCTCCTCCATCATGACAGTTTCCAACGGCCTCAATGGCACTCAGCCTTCCAATGGCACTCAAGTGTCCAATGGTACTCAAGCTACCAACGGCACCTCGAATGGTACCCATGCCTCTAACGGAACCCAGCCTTCAAATGGGACACACGTCTCTGCCAACTGGGTACCTGTGACTGATGAGCCCCTGTTCACCAAGCGCAAGCTCAGGGTCGTCTGTGTCGGTGCCGGTTTCTCCGGCCTGATGTTGGCCTACAAGTGGAGGCACGAGCTGAAGATGAGTGATTATGTCGACCTCACAATCTACGAAAAGAACGCGGACGTCGGTGGTACATGGCTCGAGAACAGATACCCGGGTGTGGCGTGTGACGTAAGTTGTCTGCCTTACAATTTTAACCCAGTTGGCCGGGCTCCTATACAACTAACTCAACATCTTCAGGTCCCGGCGCACATTTACACCTTTTCATTCGAACCTAACCCCGATTGGTCTTCCTTCTACGCCTCGGGCCCCGAGATCTGGGACTACATCAAGCGAACCACTAAGAAGTATAACCTCGACGAGCGCGTGCAACTCAAGTCCAAAGTCATTTCCACCATCTGGGACAACGCCACGGGCAAGTGGAACATCAAGGTCGAGACCGACAGCGGTGTCAAGGATGACGTGGCGGACATCCTCATCAACGGTGCCGGAATCCTCAACAAGTGGCAGTGGCCCGAGATCAAGGGACTCCGCTCCTTCAAGGGAGAACTCCTCCACAGCGCCTCCTGGAACGAGACCACGGACTGGGCCGGAAAGCGCGTGGCTGTGATTGGAAACGGATCCTCCGCCATCCAGATGGTGCCCAAGATGCAGCCCAAGGCTGCCAGCATCACCAACTACATCCGCAGCGCGACCTGGATTTCGGCCAACTACGCAGCCGAGTTCACGCCCGAGGGCAAAAATTTCCAGTACACCGAGGAGCAGAAGCAGAGGTTCAAGGACCACCCAGAGGAGCTGTTCAAGCTCCGAAAGGACATCGAGCACGGCTTCAACCAGTTCTTCTACGCCCTTCTCAACGACAGCCCCCAGCAGCTGGCCGTTGGTGTGGCGTTCAAGAAGAGCATGGAGGAGCGCCTCAACCACGATCCCGAGCTGTGCACCAAGCTCATTCCCGACTGGAAGGTCGGATGCCGACGTCTCAGCCCCGGTGAGGGATACCTAGAATCCCTGCAGGCGAAGAACGCCGTGATCGAGTTCAGCGAGATTGAGGAGATCACCGAGACCGGAATCAAGACGGCCAAGTCGCACGAGGAGTTTGACATCATCGTCTGCGCCACTGGCTTCGATGTGAGCTTTTCACCTTTCTGGGAGCTGGTTGGGAAGGATGGCGTTCGCCTGGCAGATCAGTGGCGCGAGACCCCTGAGGCGTACTTTGGCATCTGCGCCCCCCACATTCCGAACTACTTCATTTTCAACGGGCCCAACTGCCCTGTTGGACATGGTAGTCTATTGGCCGTCATGGAGTGGACAGCCGATTGGGTTCTGAGGTGGTGCACGAAGATTGCGAGCGAGGACATTAAGTGAGTTAGCAATTATTATGCGCCTGATTTCTTTGATCTCCAACACTAATATTCCCCCCCTCCCTTTTTTTCCTCTAGATCCATTACCATCGACTCAGGAGCCACGGACGACTACAACGTTTATTCTCAAGAGTTCCTCAAGAAGACCGTCTGGACCAGCGGCTGCCGGTCATGGTATAAGAATAACAAGAAGGACGGCCGCGTTACGGCCATGTATGCCGGAAGCATCTTGCACTACAAGGAGATATTGGAGAGTTTCAGGACGGAAGATTTCCATTTCGAGTATAACAGCAGGAACCGGTTCAGGTTCATGGGCAACGGACTCACGCAACGGGAGAAGGAAGGGGGAGATTTGTCTTTCTATGTTACCAAGTGAGGCCAGCCGGATAATTGCAGTTTTCATTGTGCAAGCTAATACCACGTTGATCATTCCCTTTTCTATCGTAGCGGCCAGCCTATATCGTCACGCAGTTTTGTGACGGTGGTCTCCAGGCCCACTGAATTTCCAAGCGCTCGCAGCTCCTCTCGCATTGGGGGCAGCCACTGATCATCATGAAATTCCAAGAGGAAGTGAAAATGAAGAAGGTTAGGGGCCGATTCCCTCCAATTAACGAGCCACGAGCGAAGCACCTCCATCGTTTGGTGCTCATTCCACTCATTTTCCTCCTGATACCGTAGGTCGTCCGTGATAGTCAAAAATTCAACATGCCTTGGGATAACGTCCTGGAGTCTGGGGGCTCCTGGAACCGTAAGTCCCAAGAGAAAGGGGAGAGGAGCTGAGAATTTCTTGAGATGGGGGAACTCGACGATGCCTCTGAGGGATCCTCTTGTCGTAACCGTCGGGTCGGGAGCGCCCCTGTCGGCAGTAATTATTAATTCTGAGAGACTACTCTGGACGCAGGACAAGCTTTTGGCGGCCTGGTCCAAGTCAATAACAACGCTAGTTATGCTGGTATCTTGAAAAAACCAGAACCATTTCAATGTCTTGAGAGATGGCGTAGCGGACAGCATATTGCCTAACGGGCCTTCTCATAGGCAGCGTATATCAAGCGACGTGAGACTGCCTGCAATGGGGGGCCGGTTGTTCGGCCAGGAAAACACGTCGGGATTCCTGATCGAAACAGTTACGTGCTCCACCGAGGGTACGTAGAAGAACGGGAGTACATCTCCCAAATCTGGGTCTGCCCCAATACCTCCAGTCACCAAAGTCGATGGATATTTCTTTGAGATGATGAAACGTGGGGAAGGAGGAAGTCCGGGGCAAGTCGCACACGGCATATTTAAAGGCGACGCCAAGAAAACGACCCTCGGCGGAAAGATTGGGGCCTAGATGAAGGGATCTAAGATTCTGTAGCTGCAATACCAGGACAGCGACGAAGGCGTCCATAGACCCCAACCGTAGATTCTGTATCCAGTTGAGAGCATGATCGCGCAGGGAACAGCTCCTTTCGACAAATGCGATTGGTTCGGCAAGATCCTCATCAGATACGGGAATTCTGAAGAATCTGCCCATGTACTTCCAGGGATTGAAGGCCGTGTTTCCGTCGAGGATGAGTTCTCGAACGTACGAGGCTAAGTGCGGGGCGTGCAGGATTGATCGCAAGAAGCGAGTGATCGGGGGCATCTGGGTCCCGGCCCATGTCCATTGAATTCTCCGGTATAGGACGGGTCGCGAAAGTGTGTCTAAATCTCGACATGTAAGGCAAAGAGCGGCAACATCTTCAGGCATCAGTAGCTGTGCAACTGGCGGAACTAATCCAGCAGGTAGCCTCAACAAAGGTGACAATGGTGATAGTACCATTTCCAATTAGACAAAGATGGTTATATGATATATCAACAGAGTCTCTTAGGGCTCCTTGGATATTAGTTGCATAAATAAATACATTAGGAGGGGATTTCTTTTTCCCCCAGAGGCCCAGACTTTTGTTTTTCGATGACTCATAGAGTCATACATGGATCAACTTTTTGATTGGGTTAATCTGACCTCGATGCAGCATCACAGGCTTCACAGCTCCAACTGCCTCTGATACCTATTATACTATTATTATTACTCAGGTAACCCCGGAACTGACACTAAAGCAGCCTTAATTGAATGCTAATAGAGGAGATAGGCAGCCTGGCCATGAGAGTACGGGACCTGTGAGTAGGCAGAAGCGCAACGTTTTCATCTCGCCTTGATGGTCTATCCATGCTGGAAGATGCTTCATGGATTCTACTATCTACTTACTGAAATGTTAACTCCTATGTGATGGAAGATTGGGCGCACTCCTATTAAGCAGCCTTGCTGTTCAGTCTTGAATGCACAGGATCTTGAATCCCGTTGGATATAGATGCGGCAACCACGTATGCCTCTCAGCACCATGCTCCGACTTCCTGTTCCAAATCTGCACTTTGCCTTGCTCTGGAATTCATGAGAGCTTGCGCAGACATTAAAGGTGGTGAAATGACCAACCGAGTTCTCAAGGATTACCCCGGGAGATAAACAGCCCACCCACCTCCGGCGCCCTGAGGCCCCCTTGATGGATTACGTGGAGGGAATACTTCTGGAGACAGGGTTCAGTCCCCCAAGGAATGAGTTGTATAAGGAATTCGAACAATTAAACGGAGGTAATGATAATGCAATCGCCATATTTATGAAATCTATATCACCATCGCTTGACCTGGCTGGTATAGCGTGCTGTACCGCTTCCAACACCATTTGTCTTCACTAACGAGCATTTACGGAC
Source organism: Scedosporium dehoogii (assembly GCA_002812735.1). Lineage (NCBI taxonomy): Eukaryota > Fungi > Ascomycota > Sordariomycetes > Microascales > Microascaceae > Scedosporium > Scedosporium dehoogii. The sequence goes on from PGIR01000008.1 coordinate 6,488, forward strand.
AGAAGATGTTAACGTTTGAAGAAGTGGAGATGGCCTTCCTAAGAGGACCTTCGAACAAGTCCCGAATCTTGGCAAGGCTGTAGCCGGAGTTAACAAGCAAGTTGTAGCATAATACAAGCCTGCTCGACATCAACAAAGATTGGAAATATCGAAACTTTAGCAACTTTGGAGGGACATCTGACCTGGATATAGAGTTTAATACGCGATGCTTGAGAAGCGGCCCTAACACCGACAGGGGTAGATATCGGCTTACTCGTTTTCGTAAACATCCAGCTCTACACCGCTGGTTATTCCCTCCTCTAAGCATATCACCAAGGCTGCTTCATGCATTTGCCACGAGCAACATCAGTCCCTCAATTCTCGTCCCGTTGAGAATGCGATGTGTTTCTGGGGAATACGGACAACACAGGACTACACAATCCATCTTCGTCATCCAAATCATCATGCACAATGGCCCCTTCCTCATTGGCCACATTCTCAGACCCTTGGACTCCCATTCACAGGGCTGAGAGCAACCCTCCAAATAGCTTTCCGGTCCTCTCGTACCTGACAATGCCAACGGTTTTGCAAGCAGGAGCACAACTTTTCCATACCTTCCCCTTGGATTCGAAGAAGTTTCCCCTATTCTGCATCTTAGCTGCCTTTTCGGCCCTTGAGGAGAGTCGAAATGTACCGATTGTGAGGTAGAAAGCTGTCGTGGCGGTTGTATTCCCTCCACCCCCAGAATCTTTGATCGAGATTCCGCCGAGCAGTCAGTCCTGTTACGGGTTGCGAGTCTAGCCCATGCGCCTTGTTAACCCATAATTTGAGATTTGGGGGAAGATTAGGGACACCAGAAACTGAGTGGGCCCAGTGTTGCAGGTTGGTAGTTTTGAGCATCATGCCTACAAGCCATTATCAGTGATCTATTATAATTTACATAGAAATTAGGATGAGGTCTGGTAATCTGGTAACCCAATCCGAGTCCGAGTCCGAGTCCGAGGAACCTAGGTCGAATGTTAATACCTGGATGGTGTCTATGAAGCAACCGCGATTCGGCAACATCGGCAATGACGATGCACCAGGCAAGGGGACCCGATACGGCTCGGTGAGCGAGATATCTATCCCATGGACGACGCTTCTTCCCGTCCGCCTATGCGCGTCTATTTGCGGACATAATCGAGATCATGATATTGAGGAGAATATTCCTATTCCACGGAGCCGCAGCGATCGTCACTATTGGACGAAGATCACTTGTCAGATCGGAAGAATATTCGAAAGACTGCATAAAGGATGCAGTGAGATTACTATTCAAAAGATCCTGGAAACGACATATCGCCGAGGATCGCCGGTTATCCTTTGAAAAGGACTTGCCTGTAAGAGCTGAATTTTGGATCTTCATTTCACCGAGGCTAAACATGATCGCGTCTAGCATGATGTTCACGATATCGACCTCTCTTGCGTTGCAGTAGAGGTCCACGATGCGGACGATAAGAGCGTGATTGGCTATGCATCATGAACTCGCATCCTAAACCGGCAACATTCAAGGGAGAACAAGTTGGCTGTGCATCATGAACTGGCAAGACTCAACTGAGAGCAAGTTAGTTTCGAAGAGAAAAGGAGAAAACGAGTCTGATTCTAAGAGAAGACTCAAGTATAAAAGCGCTGAGATGAACCTTCAAGTTGCCGACAGAACTTCTCTTCTCATCATCATCATCAAAAAAGCAACTCTCATCAGCTCACAGCCAACCCTCGCCTACATAGCTTCACTTTCTGCTCAAGAAAGCACTACCCTCCATAAAAATGCATTTCTTCAAGGCCGTCGTCTCCTCCGCAATCATCGCCCTCCCCATGGCTGCCATGGCTGCTCCTGCCACCGACTCTGTTGCCAGCGTCGACATCAACTCTCCCAGCGAGATTGACTCCCTCATCGCCCAGCTTGTGTCTCTTGTCGAAGCCGAGCGGACCCCCGCCGTTGAGGCTCGGGGCGTCGAGCTGGAAGCCCGTGCCGGATTCACATGCGCTTTCCTTGGTGGCAACTCCGGATGCCAGGTCAAGGTATGATACTGTTGTCTCTCATCGCTTTAAAACTGTGCTAACGGGTTTTTTTTTCCCTTCAGTGCTTCCTCCTCAAGGGCACCGGTGGCTACTGCGACAGCAAGAAGTACGCCGCGTTCTCTTCCTCTACCTTTTCGAGTTAACAAAGACTCTCATCCCTGAACCTGAAGACTCATTGCTGACAACCTCTATAGCATCTGCACTTGCTACTAAGCTCTGTCAACTCTCGAATCTGGTAGAACTGCATCGGAACTTCCGGCGAACTTTGGGGGGTAGCTCGATGACCAGGATCCCATGTTTCTTCATATTTCAATTCTCAAGGTGGTCGGTTTAAGTTTGTGAATGCTTGTTGGCTAGTCACTCGTTTAGTTTATCATCCTTGTTTTCCTCAATCTTCAAGTTGCCTCACTGTTGAATTATCACCGTACAAGTTTATGAACTCTCTCAAAGCCTCGGTACAACCGATGCAACAAAGTGACGATCTGAGCTGAGTATAATAGCCGTTTCTCGACGCTTAATGTTGAAGTATGTAATACTCTAATACTTGCCCAGAGTCAATGAGTACCGGGAGGCAGGGGGATAAGGGCCCCTGCCGTGTGTCCTTTAATCTTCCATATAATCTGCGATTACCATGCCGAGGCTTAAGCTCATGTTTTATTAATTGACTCGGGAATCGGAACCCAGCATTTGGCGGCATACCCCATTGCTCTCAGAGCGGATCAGGGATGGGATGCCACCGATTCGCCGCTCAAGCGGAGGAAAAAATGGAAAGGGGATCATGATACTACTGTAGGGTGTTGATCGCACTTCCTCGCCTCCTCTGTCTCCTGTCCTTATCCTAGATTTGTCCCCGTGCGTTCTAGTTGCCACGCCCACTTAAGTGATACCCCATAACGCGATTTTCTTTCTCTTCTATAAAATCTTTACCCGGTATGCTTGGACGCTAATAATATCTCGTCATCCGGTTGGTTGCATTGTCCGCGTTAAAATTGTTCGGACAAGAGACGGGTCGATTCGGGCTAATTAGGCAGCTTACTTCAACCACTTGAATACGAACGGGAAAAGCTTATCATCATATGAGTATATTCGAAAATAAATTATCCTCGTTCCATATCTGAGGGTTTAAGGCGTGCCGAGAGGGGCGAAGCATTCCCGGTCGAACCGAGGCCTGAGCTTGCTCTGATAAAATGCGGCGGTCTAGATTGACGAACTCGGGTGAATGGCCTTTGGTTGGAGGACAGGGCAGCTGGAATTGCGGCTCTGATGAACTGATCGGGTTCTAGACGAGGCCGAATACCCGGAGGTGTGTAGGACAACGGCACGATATGATCGAGAACGGCCATGCGCCGGGTGGTGCCTTGGGTAGTACCCCTTAGCCAGGGGTTGAAGAGGGTGTTCCCTTTCATCAACTCACTGATATACGTAGCTTTCCGTCCGTCCCTCCTCGTTTAAAAGCCTTCGCCGATTTGATCCGTGGTGAGCGAGATAATAGAAGCAGTCCATCCATACAGAACATGTTCCTCAAACCTTGGCTTCGAGCGGCACTCTGCCTCCATTTCTTTGTCCTCCCTGTCGCCTTTGGACAGGAGTCTTTTCCATGGGCCAGTTTGATCCCCCGTGACGGCTGGATGGCCACTGGAGACTCGGAACAGCCAGGAAATGAAGTTCAAAATGCAATTGATGATAGTCATGACAGTATCTGGCACACTCCATGGGACCCCGAAATAATACCTTTGCCCCACTGGATCCAGGTTGATATGGGGCGACGCTATGTCGTCAACGGTATATCTTACATTCCCCGCCAAGACGGTATCAGCAACGGTTACATTGGGAGCCATGAAATCCTCCTCAGTGATGACGGTGAGAGGTGGAGCGAACCCGTGGCATATGGTACATTCCTCAATGACCAGACCACCAAGACGAGCTTCTTCGCGAGCAAAGTCGCCAGATTCGTTAAGATGGTAGTCCATAGTGAGGCCCAGGGACAAGGAAATCAATGGGCCAGCATCGCGGACTTGTCGATCTACACGCCTGACATCAATTTGAACCCCGATGATTTCAGACCCCCCAACCCGGCGACCGAAGGCCAGTGGGAGGTTACGGTCGACTTTCCCATTGTCGCAGTCGCCGGGGCCCATGCCAAAGACGGTACTTTTGTGTTCTGGGCTGCTTCCCGTCCAGACGACTATCCGGATGGCGCGGACTCTACGGAGACTATCGAATGGAACCCCGTCACGAGAGAATTGACTCCACGCACAATCTCAAACACGCAGCATGACATGTTTTGCCCGGGGATTTCCATGGATGTCAACGGTCTCATCCTAGTGACGGGAGGTAACGACAACAAAAAGGCCAGCGTCTACAACCCAGAGAACAACGAGTGGTCAGGACTGCCAGGCATGACCATCGGACGTGGTTATCAATCTCAAACTTTCCTACCCGACGGCCGGACGTGGACAATCGGTGGCTCGTGGAGCGGTCCCAAGGGCGGCAAGAATGGCGAAATCTGGGACGGGAACTCGTGGACAGCTCTCCCGGGATGCGACGTCACGCCGATGTTGACCGAGGATGTAGGTGGCATTTGGAGATCCGACAATCACGGCTGGATCTTTGCTTGGTCGGGTAACACCATATTTCAAGCGGGTCCTAGCAAAGCGATGCACTGGTATAGCGTCGACAACGGTGGGTCAGTGACGGGTGCCGGTGCCCGCGGGGACGATGAACACGCAATGTGCGGGATGGCTGCGATGTTTGATGCGGTCGAAGGAAAGATTTTCACTGCGGGAGGTGCGCCGAGTTATGAAGATTCTTACGCGACAGACCACGCCAACCTTGTTCAGATTGATGACCCCAACAGCCCGGTTCGAGTCACCAAGCTGCCGAATATGTCGTTCGCTCGTTCTTTTGGTAACGCCGTTGTCCTTCCGGACGGCAAGGTTATTATCATGGGTGGCCAATCCTACGCCAAGCCCTTCAAAGACGAGACGGCGGCTCTTCCCTGCGAGCTTTTCGACCCGCAGATGAACTCCTTCACCATTGTGGCGCCTCTAGCAGTTGCTCGAGTTTATCACAGCGTCGGGCTTCTCCTACCCGACGCAACCGTCCTCAGCGGAGGTGGCGGCCTCTGCGGGAAAGGATGCAAGGAAAATCACTTCGACGCGCAAATTTGGTCTCCTCCCTACCTTTTCAACGACGACGGATCGAGGGCTCAAAGACCAAACATCATTTCCGTTTCGTCGGATGCCATCCATCCTGGTGATGAATTGATCGTCGAGACCGATACGGACGCGACGTTTTCGCTGGTCAGATTTGGATCGACGACGCATGGAGTGAATACCGACCAGCGGAGGGTGCCGCTTTCGGGGTCTTCGGACGGTCATACGTATAGGCTTTCAACACCCGGAGATGCTGGGAAGTTGTTGCCAGGATATTGGATGCTGTTTGCTTTGAATTCTGCTGGTGTTCCAAGTATCGCGAAGACGATTCAAGTTTTACTCCCGTAATGAATAGGATTGGGCTGGCGAGGGTTTTACAACCAGTTCATGTGTAGATCACGGCCTTCGGAATTAAATTGTCTCGGATAGATAGTCGTTAATATCTCCACTATCACTACCGACCTTTTCTATGTCTCCCATAGGGGTTACATGTGTGGATATAAAGCAGCAGCTCTGCTGAATACGGGAATAAAACTACTTCGGTGATTGATCTCTTTTGACTTGAGAATCTCATTACCAGACCCCAGCGAAGCCGTGTCATCTGGTCATGGCATGACGGTGTGGCGAAATACTCTTACTTGGAATGGACAAGATGAATCTAGGTACTCAAAATTTCCATATCTGCGTGCAATTCGACCTGCCCTCGGCAATCGGAAGCGAGAATGGGCAGAATGTTGAAAGATGTCATGAATCCTACCCACGCACCAGCAAGGTTATATTAGGGATATAATAGCCATACTATAAAGGAGGATATGGCTTTCTAGTACGTCTATTAGCACAGGTGCTGTGGGCGTCGAGAGTGATAGTTGCCGCAGACGAGAAATCCTCCTTCGCTAGAGGAGAAAATTCCAACGAGACTGGATGGATGTGTTGATCTCGGCTCCCTTGTCTTTACAAAATGTGTTGGCATTTCCGGGCAGCAGAATAGCCAACCATTTAGAAAAACCTACTCAAAAGAACCACCTTAAGATGTCCATCCTAAGATGCTCCGAAAATAGCCATGGGCCTTCTGTGGTCCGAGTCCTCCCCAAAGGTCCCTCGGCGACGCATGTCAGACCTGCGCCGTAACCTCGAAATTCTGTGATTACTGCGACGAATCGCGCAAGCAACTCGTCCCACCTCCAATAGGCTCCAAGGAAGTAATACAGCGAAATTCAACACCCATCAGGGCTGTCCCTCGACAGGCAGTTGCTTCATTGCCAAGTATGCCCTTCTCTTCGAACATCCTTGATATGGATTCCACGAGCTACTCTTTTAACTCTGTGCCTTCTCCATTAGGACCCCCACACCCGATCTTGAATAAATTGCGCTATCTTCAAGCCTTGATTGCGTGGGTTGCATTGGCGAAATCATCTGCCGAAACGACCTTCCCGATTTGGTAAGGCAATATATAACAGGGTTGTATTTAAGCTTAGTTGCAAATCCTGTTGGAGCTGCCGTGACGAGGGGAAGGCAAGGTAGTTACTGCGAACATTGGACACATGCCACGGGGATCGTTGCGATGTGAGAAGACGAGAGATGGATGTTGTTCGTCAGCACTGAATGTGGAAGCTCTTGGCATTTTGAGGATCTGCACGGATCGCGACGAAAGTTCCGGCATCCGAGTCTTGCATTCGGCCGAGCACGAGCTAGGAAGGACGATAGTAAAGCACATATTGCCTTCACTGCAAAAGACCCGACATGGAAGCTTGTTCAGAGGACTGGTGTTTTTGATCTTGGGGGCGTTGGGAACTATAAAGATGCCAGAATGCTCAAGGCCTAAGACCGAGTGAAGAAGCAGTAGTCTTTGTCGAGGCCACGACTGTCTTATCCTATTCACAAGCGCCCCCCTATTTGCCATGGTTTACGTTAATCCAATCCTAGCGCTCTGCGCATCTATTCTTCTCCCCCGCGCTGCTGTCGCTCAGGAGCAGGTAGACCCGTCGGGTGCCTTGGAACGATATGAGTCGGGCCAGGTGCACCGGGAACTGCTAGCCAGGAAGCAGGTAAGCGCTTTTAAGAAATGATATATAGTGCAATGAGTTACTAATATGAAAATAGAAATCATGGGAAAGCCAACGAGCTGCCGGACGCCTAGAGAGCAGCCAATATCTTGAGCTTGGCTTCACTGCCTGCAAGGACGGCATCGCAGAGGCAATTGCCGGTGACAAGAACAACACCTTCAGATGCCACAATGTAGGTGTCTTGCCAAGCATCAACTTCAAGTCGGATCTTCTGCTGACACTCCAAGGCCGATCTCTATCACTTCCTTCCCCACTCTGCCCTCGGCGGCAGTGAAGGTGAGGGATCCTCATCCTGGGGCTGGACGTCGGACGATGGCCGAGAGTTTGTCGCCATCGGCCAAGTAGATGGCACCGCCTTCGTAGAGATCAGCAGCGAGGGAAAACTCGTCTACCTCGGCCGACTCCCTCAGTACTCTGTCCCTTCTATCTGGAGGGAAATCAGAGTGTACAAGCACTACGCCATCATCGGCTCCGAAGCCGAGGGCCACGGGATCCAGATCTTCGATTTGAAGAAGCTTCTGGATATCGATCCGGCCAGTCCGGTTCTCTTCGACAAGTTCAACGACCTCACCGGCTTCTACGCTGACCTCCCTATTGGAAGGACCCACAACGTCGTCATCAACGAGGAACGTAACTATGCCGTCAGCGTCGGAGCCCAACCAAGGACCGATGCCTGCCGGGCCGGCCTCATCTTCATCGATTTGTCCGATCCTGCGAACCCCACCTCGCCGGGGTGCGCGGCTGGGGATGGATACGTGCATGACGCGCAGTGTCTCGTCTACCACGGGCCGGATGAGAGATACGAGGGCCGCGAGATCTGCTACGGCTACAATGAGGACACTCTCACCATCTACGATGTGGAAAACAAGAACGGGACCCACATCATCTCTCGCACGTCGTACGAAGGTGCTAGCTACACCCACCAAGGATGGGTCCTCGACGTCAACAACCAAGAGTACCTCGTTCTCGACGACGAGCTCGACGAGGCCGACAAAGCCGGTCCCGGTGCAGACGGGTACCCCGTTACGTTTATCTGGGACATTCGGGACTTGGAGAATCCCAAGCAGACGGGCTTCTACAAGGCCAAGACCAAGTCGATCGATCACAACCACTACGTCATTGACGGGATCGTCTACCAGTCCCACTACGGCGCGGGTCTCCGTGTTCTTGATGCAAGGTCGATTCCGGAGGACCCTACGGGGTCGAGTGTGTGCGAGGTTGCGCATTTCGATATCTACCCCGAGGACGACGAGGAGGAGGGCGGTGGCATTGTGGAGTTTGTCGGGTCATGGTCGTCGTATGCTTATTTTAAGTCGGGATTCATCTTCATTAACACCATCGAGAGGGGAGCTTGGGTGGTGAAGTTGACGGACTTGAGCTGTGCCGCCTGAGGAGGATCATACTTTGGTCGAGTTGATGCACGTAGGGTAATCGGAGAAGCTGGAAGCGCCGCGGGATACTAAATTGATAAAATAATAGCCTCGTCGCTTGTTTGTCAACTAGTTCCTGAAACACCGAGATGGCGTGTATTTGTTCGGTCAACAAGGTGCGGGCCATTACAGTGAAGCAGAACCTGATGCTGTAGATCTCGTGTTTATCCGCAAATATTATCGCTTGCATGTTCTACCAACATTCTCCTTGGAGGCACCTCTGGGATGAAGACGAGAAGTTATGTCAATGAATTGATGCCAAATATCCGCGATTGCTTAAAAATAATCGTCAGACTCTGGTCTCTTCCTCTTAACGATTTTGGGTCCAAGATATACGTGAGCAGAGTCAGGTTGTTGGCGACTTGTCTCAGGTCAGCCTGAAATATAAGGCCAAATTTGCTCCAAAAAATAACCTGTCTTGCGCGTCCGATTGTTTTCATTTTGACTTTGACTTCTCATCCTCGGCCGAGCATTTGGATATTTTATCTTTCACTGCGATTCCATAGACTCCTGGACCCCTTCGAGTTAAAAATTGCGCGTGGTCTGTTGTGGAATGCCGAGAGGGCAAGAGCGGAAGTCGCACAGCGAAAACCATCAACCCCCTATTCAAGATGAATCGAGCCCTCCTATTCGTCGCCGCGATTCTCATCGTCATCCCAACACTATATCTGGATACGATGCTCGCCGAGGTTACCGCCTCTCTTCCCACGCTCCGCAACAAGCGCATAGGCCTACTCATCGCCCACCCGGATGATGAAGCCATGTTCTTCGCCCCTACAGTAATGGCCCTCGCTCGCCCGGAAACGGGAAACCATGTCCGTATTTTATGTCTCAGCAATGGGAATGCGGAAGGCCTCGGCGAGACGCGGAAAAAGGAGTTGGTGAAGAGCGGGCTTGTGCTTGGGCTGCGGAGCGAGGACGACGTGTCGATCGTGGATGATCCTGTGTATGCTCCTTGCCGTTCTCTCCGTTAGGTACAAATGCCATCGGGAATTTGAAACTGACATGGGTGGATTGATTGCTAGGAACTTTCCTGACGCAATGAACACCACCTGGTGTGCTGAAAAGATAGCGGCTGTTCTCCGAGAAACATTTACATCTAGCTCCAACTTGCTTGACCCAACAATTGACACCCTTCTCACGTTCGACGCTCAGGGAATCTCTTCTCATCCAAATCACATTTCTCTCTACCACGGTGCAAAGGCCTTTGTCTCGTCACTCACGCCAAATGACCCTAACCCTGATGATCCTAAGGAGAGGACAATACCGGTGGATCTCTATACTTTGACGACCGTGAGCTTCTTGAGGAAATATTCCGGCCCATTTGACGTGTTGGTGAAGCTAGTGGCGAATCGTCTCGCCGTACTAGGTGGCGGTGGTAGCCTCGAAACGAGAAGCGAGCAGGAAACCGAGGCGGATCACCCTGCCAGGCTGACCTTTATCCATGGCTTAGGCACCAGAGGGTGGGCCACTGCGAAGGAGGCCATGACGGCGGCACATGTCAGTCAGATGAAGTGGTTCCGGTACGGATGGATCATCCTAAGTCGCTACATGTATGTGAACGATTTGGTGTTGGACGGTTTGTAGGAGACTCTCTACAGGGCGTTTCATAGTGTGTCATTTCCTTGGTGTTATTCATACGACGGCAGCGCAGAGAGCCTCCAGACCAACCAAAATATCACTTTCAGCCAGATAACCCCGGCTACCCTAGCCGTTAGGTTTCGAATCAGAGCCGTATATAGATGGATACATGTCATCCCAGATACTCAGCATCTTGCGATGCTGATTTAGTGGAGGTGATGGTAAGCAAGCTTGGTAGCGAGACGCGACTGTACTACGTACTTCTAGAACTGTCAGATGCAAAATGTAAAACAGGATCCAAGAATTAAAATAGTGACAGTTCCCATGTCAACAAACCCGTCTTTACACATGCAATTTCAATATTTTAAGATTTAAAATAGAGTAATAGAGTACCTTTATTATATGTTCGATTGGGTAATAAGTTTAATAGGAATTTGTCCTGATTTAAATGAGGTATTGATGATAAAATGGCCGCTGTCTGCGACGATATATGATGATGTGGAAAGAGCGAAGGTCCTTGAAAGTGGAACACGGTCCTATTCGCCCAAGCCCAACAAGCAGGTCGACTGAGTCTGCAAGTGAGGGTAACATCAACAGTCTACTTCCCAATGCGGATGCACTGTATTGAAGTGTCAGCTCCAGTGAAGCCTAAATACCATGATCGAATAACATGATCTTCTTCTTTTTTTTTTTTTTTTTTTTTTTTTGAAACTAAACTAAATCCCTTCAATTGTTTCAATGTTCTCTGGAGAAACCGCGTTTTCGTTATGTAATCAATGGTCTCTTGCTTATTGTTTTATTGAGATTCCTGTCTCCTCGGTCGCACCTTCTTATTGGGCAGCTCCACCGTCAAGATTACTGATTAGGCAGGTATCGTGCTGCCCACCACGCACCACACCGCACACCTCACACCGCACACATCGAAAAGGTGAGACATCTCTCTTTTCCATCCCTTCCTCTGCAAACACAGAATTCCAGACCTGCTGCCGCCCACGCTGCCTTTGCCTCTTGGTTGTATCTCGCAATGATTTTTCTTACAGGACATCCCTCTGTTTTTCGTCACGAGAGAAGGCGAGTGCGAAGTGCTCATCTTGGAATTCTCAGCGACGTAACCAGCACTTGTTTAAGGTCAGGATCGCCGACATTGCACAGTTGACTCTTCGGAGAAATCTATCTATTCATTTCATCTCCTTTCCGTCACACAACAGTAAGTTCATTCGCCTAGCCCACCCCTCTCCTCTCTACTACCGACCTCTTTATCTGCCCTCACGTATCCGGGCCATATGGCTAGTCTTTTTGGTTGCCGCTGATAGGTAAATCGAACAGATGGCTGACCACCCTATCGTCGACAAACGGCGGGCCCAACTCCATCAAGATCTCGATTCCTTTCTAGATGCAGCATCGACCCAGCCAACCGACATCCGTATGCTCTCAAATTACATGCAGGACCAGCCCCAGTACGACAAGATGCAGGGCCTTGTTCCCGCCGAGGAGATCGAGGAGCGCCTCCAACTTGCGAGGGAAATCTCAGCCCGCCTTCGGGATGGCGGTCCGCGCCAATTGACAGCTCTTGAGCTGTCGGTTATCATGGCTGTGCCGCTGGGAACCCTCCGGGAGATAAAGAGGTTGGTCACGCAATATCAACTTGAATGGATGGGACAATTGGTGAAAAAGTGTACGTTGGCGAATTTTGAACCATGAAGCATTTTCCGAGTAGCTAACTGGAACTAGTCTTGCAGAAGAGCCAAGCCGAGGAAGGAAAGGTCACTCCATCCAACCCCAGGGCCAAGGATGGTCCTTCGCGTAATAAGTCCTCCAATAGGTCCTCCAAGCAGAAACAATCCGCACCGACGTCCTCCAAAGGCAAAACTGGCTCTGGGCCAACGGCCTCCAAGAGCGAACATGAATCGGGACCGTCATCCCGCAAGCGTAAGGCAGATGCAGACCCTTCTTACGACCCTGAAGAAAAGTTTTCTGTTTCACGGCGAGAGGACCAAAAGAGACAGTGTAAAGCGAGAGACAAATTCGCTTGCATCCTTTTGGGGACTGCTGACCCAGATGTTTGTCATATCGTCCCCTTCGCATTCAACTCGAACAGAGACAACCTCAATGAGGCCCACATCCTTGCACTCAATTACTCTTCACTCATGGGCACGGGCCTCACATACACCTACCTGATGGCAGAGCGCCCTGGCTGCTCGGATAGATCTTGGAACATGATTTCGATGAATAGGCAGATGCATAAGTGGTGGGCGAACGCCCACTTTGCTCTCAAATGCCTTGGAATCTTTCCTGGTGGCGAAGACATATGGGTAGTTCGACTACAATTTTCTTGGATGAAGCGGCAAGGTATGAGAAATCCTCATCAGGAAATCGATCTCACCACCGACGAATTCAAGAAGTTTGTCAACGGATCGATGGGGTATTACGGAGACGCTCATCGGCACGAGGGAGAGGCTATCGTGGCGGCCGTGGACGCCAGCTCCAACCGGCCCCTCTGTTCTGGCCGCATTTTCGAGATCCGCATGGGTCCTAGCGAAAAGCTAGAGGCCCAGGAAATGGCGGAGAATATGAAGGCTATGCTGGACTTCCAGTGGGCATGCATTCAAATTTCCGTCATGTCTGGTCTTGCCGGGTCGCCCGAATGCTTAGAGGACGAGAACGAGAACGACGACGACGCCACTGATGCTCGGGTCCGCGCATGGATCGAAACGACTCCGCTTGCACATTCTGGCACGGCGGAACCATCTGAGCGTCTCGAGGAGTCCCGGGGGAAGCGCCCTCGTACCGACCCCTAGTCGCCCTCGGCTTAGCAGCTCGAGACGTCACCGGAGAACCGGCCCCGAGTGCCCGCCCTTGCCTCTGTGTTGAGGACACAGTCCACCCGGGTTCTAATCTAGGCAAGAGCCGCATGGCATCCTCCAGAGGACCATCATAAAGCGCCTCCTCTGGTCTCTGTCGAGGACATGCCACCCACGACAACCCCGGAGAAGCAAACCGAGAGAACTGCAGGCACGGAAACCGAGCCTGGATTGTCTGAAAAAAAAAACCTCCTTTGGCAAAATAAAGACTCCAGCGGACCCGGCAGCGTCCCACAGGTGTGTTGTAGCTAGGGCTTTGACAAGTATGTGTGCTTCAGCCCCCATGATAGTTTCTCTGCTCTAACAGCGACGCTAGTGATCTCTACCTTCGGACTTTTGTCGATGGTGAGGAGACGCAGAATACCAACACCTGAGATTTCCCTTTCGGTCCCGGAAAGATTGTGACCTTCCCAAGCCGGGGCAGTACTCTTCAGAACTATTTGGTGATGGCCTCTCTACAGAGTGCAGAGTCATGATGAGAACCTGACGACTTAGCCGAACAATAAGTTGATTCACCTACAGACTCCAGCCGATGTCCTCTCCTGCCATTCACCGGTTTTTTGTATCGTTTCTCGGAGATCCGGCACTTCTGCGAGGATAATTTGTGGAGATCAACGCGAAATCCATTGTATCAATTCGTCCTCTCTCATAGGAGTCGGACTGGAAATTCCAGCCGCTATGTTCATAGCAGTGGAATCGATAAACCTTGATTACCCCCATTTTCCCGAATCCGATCTAGGAAAATTGCCATTTATCCCCCTCGTCCCGTCCATTTCCCAATGCGTGCGTGCCGTCCAAAAAGGCGGGTCCCGGGGCAAGACGATCCGGATTCCCCCTACAAGAGGCGGGATCATCACCGTTCAACGCAAATCACTCGTAAATGAATGATCAATGCGGTGGCCAATCGTATAGACAGTATTACTATTCCTTCATTACCAGGCTCTATATATCGGTATGCCGTAAAGTGCCTTGTTTCGAACAAGCCGGCCAGCTTCTCAATTAAACGATTTTGCGGGGATTCGAGCTTTTTTTTTTTGTTTTCCTTCCTTGAGAATGCACAGGTATATAAGGGAATTGGGTACCCAAGCCGTGGTCACCATGGAACCACAAGAAAAAGAAGTACGGACCTTCTTACTCGTGTCAATTGAGAGCGTCTTGTCTACCAATCCGCCACAATGAAGTCTCTTGCGTCGTTAGTTTTGGCCGCCGCGCCATGTGAGTATAATTCGAGATGATGTGCTCTCTTTTCAATTGGAATCGCTGGGAAATCTAACTTTCAAAAAAAAAAAAAAAGTGGCCAAGCTCGCTCTCGCCCAGGACTCGACTCCCTACACGGACGAAGAGACGGGCATTGCCTTCACGACGTGGAGCGTACCCGACATTACGTACGGCCTCGCCCTTCCCGCTGACGCTCTCGAGAAGGATGCTACTGAATTCATTGGTCTTTTGGTAGGTGTCGCCCTAATCTTTCACAGCTCATAGAGGGAAAAACGAGAGGAAGAAACAAAACGAAAAAAATAAAATAAAATAAAAATAAAAAGGCTAACATGAACCAGACCTGTACGTCGACCGACGGCGCAGGTACCGGCTGGTGCGGCATCTCTTTCGGTGGGGGCATGGTCAACAACCTCCTCCTCCTCGCCTACCCCCACAAAGACCAAGTTCTGACCTCATTCCGCTGGGCCAACGAGTACGGACCCCCGGAGCTCTACACCGGCGAGGCCACCCTCACTCAAATCTCCTCCTCCATCAACGACACCGCCTTCTCCCTCATCTTCCGCTGCGAGGGCTGCCTCCAGTGGAAGCAGGGTGACATCGAAGGATCTGCCGCCACTACCTCCGGGCTCGCGGTGACGGGCTGGGCCCACGCCAAGGCCAACGTCAGGAACCCCGACTGCCCTGATACGGCGGGCGTCGGCAGGCATGATACCCAGGGAATCTTGCCCGCTAGGTTCGACGCTGAGGCGGCGAGCGACGATTATGAGGAGTGGGCCGGGTTGGCTACCGAGACTGTGAGCGGCACTTGTGGCGGTGGAGATGCGCCTGCGCCTCCTCCCTCTGAGCCGAAGCAGCCTGCGCAGCCTCCGGCGGGGGGATCCGGATGCGCTGAGACCTTTACCGTGCCGGCTGGATCTTATTGCTATCTTATCGCTACGGACCATGGACTCACGCTCGAGCAGTTCCTGGAGCTGAACTCGGGGTTGAACTGCGAGGGGTTGCAGCCTGGTCAGGAGGTGTGCGTAAAGGCGTCGAGGCGATGCAAGAAACGAAAGCTGTGATTAGCATGGACCTAAGGCTTAGTGTATTAGATCCAGTATGGGTATTATAGGTAAATCCATTAACTCATATTCGGAAGATGATCTCCAATTTTCTGTTTCTACCAAACCTCTGTAAAAGTTGCCCCAGTGACTCCCACTTTGTGAATTCGGTGTAGGATGAATGGCCTTTCACAATGGCAGCGAATTACCAAGCATAGATCTGAATTGCAGTATCTCTTGATGGACTTGATGAACACATGAATGTGAGAGAGCCTCTCTGGCAAGATGAAAGTCCACACACGAAGCAAGATACATAGAACCTGTCTCCCGGTCTTCATCTACGGGCCTCGTTTAGTGAATACTGGCGGTGTCGAGATCTTCCAGGTTACCTGACAATTATTCCTCGCCTCCCACATTGGCGGCTTGAGCATCGTAGAGACTCGATCAGACGAGACTTCAAGTTCTTCTATTTGGAATCTAGAATTGGAATTATAATCTGGAGGAGAGGATCTACAAACAGATTCCAAATGACACTGACCACAACCCTATATTCGCCATTCCACTATTCATACTCAGGCTTCAAGGGCTTACGCGCCCAGATTACCCTCTGGCGGTAGTACGAATGAATCTTTAACGATCTAATCTCGTTGCGGACATGGGCTGCGTATACAGAAACCTCTTCAGGCTTCCAGCCGAGAGCGGTCGCCGGGTATAAGCAGTAGCCTTCGATATCGGCCTCGAGGGCTAGCTGGGCGTACTGGCCAACCTCTTTAAGATCAGGGTCTTTTGGCCAGGCTCCAAGGGGAGTCTTGGATGAGGAAACATAAGTTAGTCTGGAGATATATTTCGAGTGTTCTTTGCCGTAATGCTTCCACTTTTCCTCTTTCCTCTTCATTTTCTTTTCTCATCCTATTTTTTATCTTCTTTACTCACTTTAAGGTTTCGCTCATCGATATCGACAAAGCCCGCCGCCTGCATAGCCTTCCTCTGCAGGTCCTCCGGGATGACCGTAAAGCGCCTCCCAATGCTCTCCCCGAAGTGCACGAAAAGCTTACCCCATTGACCGAGGGCCGAGTTTTCCGTGACGGTGCCGTCGTCGCTGTCGATCATGGATCCGCTCTCGTAGCTCTCGAGCCAGCCGCCGGGTTTGAGAACTCTGTAGGCTTCGGCGAAGGCGGCGTTCCAGTCGCCGATGCTGCCGATCAGCCACCGCATGTGGACGTAGTCGAAGGAATCGGCGTCGTAGGTCCAGTCGCGTGTGCAGTCTTCGATTTCGCTGTTGGAAGGTCATGGCAGTGGTTAGTTCAACAGTCGCATCTACGTAATATTTCTTTCTTTCTTTTCATTTTTTATTTTTATTTTTCCCTTTCTAGTTCTTTTCATCTTTTGTCCTTGGTGTATTTCTTTTCTTTTCCCCGGAGACTCTTCGTCTGAAGGGGGAGGAACTAGTGAGATAAACGTACAACTTCAGGTTTGGCGGCACCCACGCAGGCTGGATGGGAGAAATGTCTGTTCCGACGACTTGGATATTCGGGTGCTCATCAGCAAAATCGCTAGTTGCAGGTCAGTTACTTTAGTAGTCTCATAGGTTTGGAGGGTTCCGTTGCTAGGGGATCATACATAGCCCATGTTCCTAGGAGAAGGCGTAACTAGTCAGTGGACGGAGTCGACAATTGTGAAGATGAGGGGGAAGAGGGGCAATTGTTTTGGTCCATACCCGTCCCAGTGCCGATATCAAGAACTTTCTATTGTACATCGGTCAGTAAGAGGCAAGAGACCCTGCCATCCCAGGAAACATGGAGTCGGAAGGGCAAAGAGGCCTTGTACAGACCTGAATCTTCTCCGTCTCTAGAGGTGCTAGGAACAGTTTTCCACCGAGCGCCAGGGTGAGGACGTGGTGGCTAGATACACACACAATGGGTAGTCAGCCGCGGCCCTATCTGCCCGTTTGTAGTCAACAGGTGGTAGAGAGTGAGACTTACTTGATATCCATAGATTCATTTTGCTGAGAGTCGTTCGCGCCCCTGTTACAAACCACATCAGAACAACTTCTAGCCAGCAATAAACCCTCTGCCGCCCAAATTCGGCACAGTCCGAAAAGTTATTGTAGGTGGCATGGCGTGCGGTGTGAGGTGACAAATTGCCTTTCGGCCGGGATCGGGCAGTAAATATTACCAGTAGGCAGCATTTCCGACCTCGCTATGATATGTCCTGCCGTGAATTTTGCGGTACTTGAGGATGCTGGAGGTGAGAGAGTCGGTGGAAGACCCGACGCTCCCAATCGATTCGGCGTCGCTGTTGTCAACATCGGGGTCCTACATGTCGGAAGCGGTCGCAAGAATGTGTGAGCTTTTTCAGGGTCTCCCCCATTCGGATATTTCTTTTACTGACCTGCGCTGTTTGAACCCAATGTTGGGCCGGCAAGATCCCAGCAACTGCCGCTGCAGACTCGGGAGAGCCTTCCTTGGGCGATCCTGCTTTCGAGCCCTTGGGGGAGGTTGAGGGGGATTTGCTAGCCCTGGCGGTGGCCTTGGTGAGAGGCGACGTCTCTCCCGTCATTTTGTTCCGTGTTATTAAATAAAGGTATCTAGATTCTCGGTTGCCGTACGAGGGGTTTGAAAGGTGTCCAGACGTAGTATGGTGTTTTGGAATTGTGGAGGAGTTGGTGTTGGGCTGAGCCAGATTGAGTTCATGGCAAAGTTCGGCAGGATACAGGGGGCGGGAAGGGCCGCTCTTAGCGTGAGGGCTAGAGGAGCAAAGCCATTTCGTAAAAGGGAAGAGGGGGAAACGGGGAAGTGTGTGTCCGCTTTGGTAGGATTGGCGCTATTCCAGTTTCAGTGCCAGGATGGCACGTCCTGCCCCCGGCGTGGGTCGCCAAGAATAGATAGGTCGCTAAGAAGGGGCTAAAGTCACGAAGAAGGACGTGGCCCCCGTTTCCCGCTGCGAAAGCATAAAAGGGGAGTCTAGCACTTACCAATCTAAACTGCAAATGCCAGCTAAGGGCCCCCCAATGCCCAATGCTGTCGAACCAGGTAGTCCTCCGGAAGAGACCGTAATATGGCCTCTCCTACTTCCGAGGAATGGATTGGAGGGAAGCGCCAGGGCAAAGAACATGGCCTGATGGGGAAATACGGGCCTGGGGGAATCGTACGTCTGCAGTGGGCCACTCCGCTGGAATGGGGGCGGGCCACATGGAGCGGCTATACGAAGTACGTTGTTCCATGCCACCAAGTTGGGAGGTCTCCTTGTTTCTTTCCTTTCAGTATTGACAACTTCTTGAGCGCGACAATCACGAGGTCAGTCTTCAGTACCTAGTCCGGTGTCCTTTGACAGTGAGTCTATTCAGTTTTAATACATTTCAACCTTTCGCCCACTGTCGCGCTTCACAATACGGCCTTGGCTCCATTATCCACTTATGTGCCCTTACGGAGTACGTCCCTGCAAGAACTGTTACGCAGTATTACCAGACGAAAACTGAGAGAGATTGGTTAGTGCGGGTTGCCTCCTTTGGTATCCCACATCTCCGCGTTCGATTTCGGCTCAGCCTTGCATCAACCCTCCTCAGTCCTCCTTAACCCCCCTTAGCTTTTCTGTTCACTCTAGTAGCTCGGTATGCCCTCGCTCTCCGATACTATTACAAAGTGGTTTGTCTAGCAGGCTCGCTACTACCTTTTTAACCTGGTCTTGATGACTCTGGCTTACTCTGGTTAGTGATTTTTTTTTCATTCTGTGATCCAATGGTTATAAAAGAAGCATCAGTTCAACCTCTATCAAGAGAAATGAAGGAGAAAAACCATCGCCAATTGAGCCCATTTTACTGCAAACCCTTTCCCTACTTTGATCTTCTTCATACGTCTACCACTGGAGAATAGAATCACAGCCACCAATCGGTGATCCAAGGCGTGCTGCATTCAACAAATAACCCTAACCCTGTCCAATATATAAATCCAAACTACTAAATCCCTCTCCTATCCCCTATTTACACTTGCTCTTCGCGGCTGATGTTTGATTCCCAGCTGCAACCGCGGTTCGTTGCTCATTCAGCTCATATTTCCCTTCTGCTGCCGCGCGTTGGATGAGGCGGTCTTGCAATGATGTTGTGTCATAGATGAATGCATTAAGCATTGGGGAGTCTCTGAAACGAAAATCAGTGACCGTGCTTTCTAGCTTGGTAGTCTGAAAATTATCTCACCTGCTCCGATGAGGCTTGCCCCGGCTGGACGGAGAGCGGCGAGGTCGGTTAGGCTTTGGGTTGCTTGAGTGGCGAGACATCATTGATAGTGTTGGTGGGCTCTATAAGCCAACTTCAAAGTAGCTAACAAAGTTTTGAGGTGGGTAAACTTCGAGGTCTGATTTAGTCTTTCGATGTCGATGGCATTGACGATGTTGCCAGCACCGATCATAGGGCGCACGAAAGCCATTTATATTTATGCTCAACACGAGTATGAAAAGCCCATCGTGTACTTCTTTTACATAGGATTTCATACTTTTGTTCTCTATTCACAAAACACTGAGCTTCAAACTTCTCTTGTTCTAGAACACACCTTCTCTGATGTCCTGGTGTTCTCATACCGGCGAGTCTGGGCCAATCAGAGCCAAAGCTGCTAGCGCCACACTTGGACCCCTGGTTGATCAAGATAAGGATGACATTGTGTTTGTCTCGCCTGGCCAGGCTGGCTCTATTAATACATGTACGCCCAAAAAAGGGGCTGAGCCCAAAACTCTGCAGTATGAACCAATCGGATGCGCTCTCTATGACTTCCCTGGAGGGCTGGAACAGAAACCGCGTCTCCACGCTCGTTGTGCCATCTTCGAACTGATTTCTCGATCTCACATCCTACAAGCATCGCTTGTATCTTGTTTTCGCGATTTGCAGATCGCCACGCGAGGGCCTTGCCTCTTGGGCTGCTGATGTCTTCAAGGACGGAGTGTCATCCTGAAAGCACAACGTACTCTACTAAGGACGCTCAGCATGGACTATCTTCCAACCCCGGGCGGATCCTCGGCGGGGTCCAGTTCCATCGCCCCTACCGGTCGACAAAGCCTGTGGACGGGCTCATCTACCCGAAAATTAGTTAGACTCTACGTTTATACCAATCTTCCTATCAAAACCATAGTTGACATTATACAATGTCGGGCAAGTCGTACCTATGGGGGTCTTGAGTAAGTTCGTGGCCCTTTTCGTGGTCCCCGGGAGCGGCGATTTAACAAATCCAAAACTACATAGGAGGGACTCGGCGAATAAAAAGTTGAACCAAATGCTTGACAAGGAACCTCGATGGTTACACCCGAGGACGCGCGAAGACATGTTTCAGAGGATGAAGGGTCTTCGGTCCGGGCCGAGGTGTCGCCTGAAAACCCTCCAACACCGACAACGCGAGTCTCGAAAGAAGGGATCTCGGCCGTCGTCTCCGTGTCAGTCGTTGGGGCTTTTGGCAGCGCCCGGCGCGGTGGAAAGTGGTGGAATTGGCCGCGAAAGCGGTACCAGTGGAAAGTTAGGCGAGGAGGATGAGGATGACGACGAGAATGATATGGCTACCGAATACCGTCGGATCTTGTCTGAGTACGACAATGGTTTTGTCCGGGACGTGGAGGATCTCATCGAATGCTATTCAATAGGTTCACGTTCCATGTCCACTGGCGACCCGGAATTCGAATCCGAATTATTCACTCCGCAAAAATCATACGAGCCCCGAATCTTGCCTGGCAGTCTCTTAGAAGCGGATAAGCACCAGAGAACATATGGTACTTGCATTGAGGGGGGTGATGCCCACGATAATAAGTACTGCATCTGCGCCTATGCCAAGGACTCCGAGCTGTACTGGACGACTGCCGCAGGCCTCTCGGAGAGAGGAAGAAGGGTCTTGGAAGGCAAGGGACTACCCACAGACATCCACTTCTCTGACGCTTTTGGGAATACAATCCTACACTTTCTGGCCCTAAGAGGAACTCCCCGGCAGCTTGTCTTGGCCCTAAAAGATGGATCGGACCCGACGAGGCTGAATGTAGCACACCAAAGTTTTTTACACCTTCTCGGGCCCGCTTGGTTCCCGGGTAACGGCTGGAACATTCGCCATCTCTTAGGATACCTCCGCAGTGTGGGGTGCGACTCAATTGCTGCTCGGGACGTTTATGGACAGACTTGCTTCCGCTCGTTTTCACAGAAGATGAGCCAGGATGCCTTGGTGGACCTATGCAATAAGTTTGGGAATCTCACTGAGCTCTCTCGTCCGGATGCTTTTGGAGGACTCCCGTGGGCGGCCGAACCAACACTAGACCCACGTCCCAACGTCGAAAAGCAGGCAAGTGATGTCCTTACCGAAAACGCACAGATGCTCAAATTCATTTCAGTTTGTATGAGTGAACCGGCCAAGCGAGATTCCAAGGGCCGAAACGGCCTTCACTGCGCGGCTTCAGCGATTCTCTCTGAAACTACACTACTCGAAAAAGTTGGAACGGACAAAGCGGACTCGAGCGACCAGCGAGATAGTAGGAAGCGGAAGGGAGGAGGAGATTCCTCTGGGGAACGTCTTACGTTGCGCGAAACTATTGTACATAATCTGCTCGTCAGTAATGTCGATGTTAACGCGTACGATCTCGAGGGCAATACCGTCCTGATGGCATTTGTGGCCAATCTTCCGGAGGATGATGACTACAGACGTCCCGTGTCAATATTACAGCGTCTTATTGATGAGGGTGCTGACCTCTCTGCTCGGAACCGGCGTCGTCAGACAGCGCTCCATGTTGCTGCGCAACACGGCCGCAAACTGGCGTTGCGAACTCTTGCTCAGGCGGGGGCGAACCCAAATGCGAGGGATCACCGCGGGAAGACCGTCCTCGAGGTACTAGCAGACGGGCTAGAAGGCAGCACAGATGACAGGCAAATTGCGCACTACGAGGCTTGTTACGCTTGGTTGTCCGGTCAGTGCTTCCCCAACGTCGAGGATTCCTCGACAAAGCCGACCACCTTGGAAGAATGGGGAGTGCATCAGCCGTCTGCATCGGCGCCGAACCCTTCACTTGAAATATCGACTCCACTGGATTCGGCTGCGCACACGAAACTAGACGAATTACTTCGAGATCTGGATTCGGTTCCTTCTGGCACAGACGTCATCCTAATACCGCCTTCATACCTTCATATCCTTCCCAATCCAGCAAATATAATTGACCAGGTTGTGTCAGGACCACCACGTGATGAGTCGAAAGTCCACGAGAGCCAGGCAACCCAAGTAGGTGCTCACCGACCACGATCTCCTTCGCTACGTGCAAGACTACCTAACATCGACTCGGGTTCCGGCTGTGGCGGGAGCCCTATGTCATGGAGTAGCGCGGACCAAGACTGGGGCTGGGCCGCGGCGACGGACGAAATTTGTAATACTGTCTTATCCGTAGCTTTCAGAACCAACCTGGACGAGATCAGTGCACCAACTGAGGCATGGAAGACTGTTCGCTATTGCTTGGAGGAGCTCTCGAATATTGTCGAACAGGACTACTGGAAACTCCCCGAAGCCGTCGAATTACGCCAAGTATGTACTTCGTCACCCGGCTCGGCGGCGAGAGATACGAATTCCAGCAGCAACTGCAGCAAAGGGATGTTAGCCCATGTGAGGTCCGGGAAGAGAAAACGGGGCCTAGCTCAAGAGCCAGACGGAGGAGACGGCGATGGTGACGAGGAGGCCGCGGGCGAGGGCAGCTCGGGCGCCGGAGGTTTACTTCCAGAACCATCAAAACAGAAGTGTAGGCAGGAGTTGAGCTGCCCATTTCGAAAGCGCAATCCCCTTCGTTTCAACGTTCGTACTAACCTGAACTGCGCAACGCAATCTTTTCCTACGATATCATTACTTAAGTAAGTCGTCATCGCAGCCGATCATAGAGCCTGTTAGTTTCTAACCAAGATGAGCAAAGACGACACATCATCACTTATCACAAGAGAAAGCACATCCGGCCATCGGTCGTATGCAGCCGATGTCGAGAGATGTTTCCTACTGACAGGGACTTGGAAGCTCATCAAAGAGTTCCCGAAAGCCAGATATGTCCACTCAGAGACACGGAACCAGCGCAGATATCGGATGACCCTGAAGAAGGAGTTACTCTGGAGGTGGAGGGTCGTCTTCGCGACCGAACGGCGAAGGGGCAAATTCTTGACTGGCACGCACTTTGGGGGACTCTATTTCCCCTAGACCACAACATTCTACCAGAAGGTCTTTCTCTTTTCTCTTTTCTTTACCAAAGAACCGCTAATACTAGACTTCGAGGCTGATATTCCCACGTATTAATTATTCATACAGATTTCGTTCCTGTGGTCGAGCTTGATGAGGTTAAGCATGCCTTTGACAACGAATTCGAAAACGTTCGATTATCCGTACAGCAAAAACTTCAGTCGGCTTCCCGAGACCCCGGCAACACCCCTTTACAGCAGGCGGGCGTCTTAGGCAGGCTTGCGTGTACGCTCTTCCAGCAATTCATGAATGACACCATCCAGGAATGTAGAATTAGCCCGGACTCCCTCTCCAGGCAGCAAACGCGACAGTTGCAAGCCCACAAGCCACGACGACCTCGCTCGTCAATTGCCTCCCCGGCATCGGCCCCGCAAACCTCTCGACAATTAGTGCCGAGTTGGAAATCGCCGTATGGCCTAAGCTCCTCGGAGAGTAGTCAACCAGCGCCGGGAATATACAACCACTGGAACACCTTATCATACACGCCGTCTATAGTTCCGTCACAAGCACCTAGCCCCTTCTTTCTGGTTGAAACCAGATCCCAGGAAGCGGAGATGCCCCAAACATCATCCCATGCACAAGGTGACGCCGTGCAGAATTCTGATGCTGGGGCTACCCAGACGCAGTCTCGGGGGGATGAAGCACGCCCGTCACACTCGACCGAAGGCGGGACTGATTCCTTCCTTTTTTGCCCAAGCTGTTTTAAACCACCGCCGTGCCCATGTCTAGTGAGTTCGACAGAGATTCCAAGTTTTGAAATGCCAGTCGACCACCAGGAGGGTGGTGCTGCCGTTATGCAAAGCGGGCCATGGGATCTCGACCTCGCCTGGCGTGAGTATGTGTTGGAAGAAGGCGATCCCGGCCCTGAAAATCCTTAGCTGCAGCACCATCATCCTATCCTCGGCTCTGGCGCCACTCCCTTGCTTCTTCGGCAGGATCAGCTACATCAAGATGGAATGTAGCTCGATGGTACGTCCTTAAGTCCCCAGAGACAAAGTCCGAGTCTCGACTGTCGAAGAAAGGACTATGGCCAGTGACCAGTGGCTAGTGACGAGTGACCAGCTATGTCGTTGCCAGCTCACAACGCGTAGCTTAACTAGGAGCATGGTCGGTATATCAGCTGGTTATTGAGATGGTTCAGGTACATACGACCATAGCTCGCAGAATATTGAGGGTCCCGTCCGCTCCCCTGTACACAAGCTGCGAAGCGCCGGACTAGTAGTTGGGTCGGTGACGACCAGCGAATCCCCGGTGTTGTATGTTTATTTCTTTTTTTATCTTTTTTGGGTTTCGCTCTTTTTTTTTTCCATGTTCTAGCCAATCCAGTATCGCACTAAGGCACTTAGGTACCGGCAACTGATGCCGAAAGGAATCTCTCCGCAGAAACCTAACCTGAATCAAGTAAGCCTAGACCCTAGAGAACAGTTGGAGGCGAAACTCTCGGAACTCGGAACTCGGAACGCGGGACGCCGGTGGCTCGGAACAAAACCGTGTTTGCCCTCCACGCTCCAAATTGATGAATGCTCTCCATAAACGAAGCATCCGACTTCCTTGCGAAGTCGCCTCCAAGACATTATCAAGCTGACAGTCCAATCCGGGAGTATATCCACTTGGTTCCACTTGGCCCCTCCCCTGCTTGATTGGCAAGTTCCGGAATATCATCCGAAATGCCCAACTCCAAGTCGCCCGAAGGACCTCGTCCAAAAAGGCAAAAGATTGATGTTGCGTGTAATTCTTGCCGGGCACGCAAGGTGAAGTGTGACGGAATACGTCCAGGTACGTGGGCTATTATCCAAACCCTTGCTCAGCCGCTCGACGGCATGGGGTGATTGTCATCGAGGGTCGTACTTCAAAGGATCGCAGTCGTCAGTTATATTGGTCTAACATCTTCGTAGCGTGTGGAAACTGTCGAAAGAGATCTGACCTCAGATGTACCTACACCAGCACCCCCGCTCAGAGAGCCCTCACTCCATCCGAGACCCCTCCTCGACCGCCGTCAAGGGAGCAACATGATGCCCCCATGCCGCCACCGGCGCCTTCTCCTGCTGTAGCCACCCCGAATCCTACCCGTCAGAGACCTGGCGCCCAGCCCCAATCTCATCCATCTCCACGCCCAGGAACCTCAGAAACTCGGGTGAACTCGTCCGTGATCGACTCGATGACCATCGTGCTTGAAGATGGCGAGAGCACACACCAGTATTTCGGGAGTAGCAGTGCCGGCTCCTTTACTCGACAGATAAAAGCGGCCATTGATGCCCGACTGGGCGTGTCTCAACAAGCCGCTTCGGGGAGTATAGTTGTGTCTCCGACGGCGGTCAACGACAATGGCTCGGGGACAAAAAGTGCTCCTCGTGACGACCTCGATTATGTCCTTCCTCCGAGGCGACAGGCAGATCATTTGATCGGAGTATACTGGTTCTATGTAGATCCTCTTTACCCGTTCTTGGATAAGAAGAAATGGGATCACGCATATGCAGGACTTTTCGCGGGAGGGCCAATCGACACCGAGGAGCGCATCTTTGTTAGCACATTAAATGTCATATTTGCCCTCGCAACACAGCTAGTCGAGTCGCTCCATCCCGAACAGCGGGACGACTCCAGCAATATGTACTTTCGGAGAGCTCAAGATCTCCTGCGACTTAACCTATGGGACGCCGGATCCATTGAAGTTGTGCAATGTCTGTTGCTCATGAGCCAATACCTCCAGAGCACGAACAGTCCACATCAAACCTGGATGGCAGTCGGCTCGGCCATTAGAACGGCCCAAAGTTTGGGTTTGCACCTTCCCGAGACCACAGCTGATATGGCAAGTTTGGAGCAGAGGGAGCTGCTGAGGAGGATATGGCATGGCTGCGTTTTGATGGACAGGTGCGACCCCTCGCTCTGGCCGACTCACTCCGAGGAAATACCATCACTAACAGGTTCAATAGAATGGTGTCCGTAACTCATGGGCGACCGGCGATGATATCCGATGAACTTGCCTCTGATATTCCATTACCCGTCTGGTCAAACAACATGACTACGCAGGATCTCGATGGACCTATTTCCCGCGATTTTTCCAAAATAGCCTTCTTCACCAAATCCGTCGAGCTGTACGAAATCAACAACTCGATTACTCCTGCGTTCTATTCTAGCCACCACCTGAGATCAGGCTGCAAAAAACGATCGAGCCCGGAAACTAATGCTTATAAATCGTCTTCAACCCCATCTCAGGGTCCAGTCGAAGAAGATCTAGGGACTGTCATGAAGCTCGATGCGTCGCTCACGCATTGGGAACATAGTCTGCCCGATCATATCAAGATCAAGTCTTCGGTCCATGCAGAGAACAAAACATTTCAGCGTCAAGCGGTGATTTTAAGAATTCGGTAAGTCCTCACACAAACGGGCTTTGTCCAAATAAATGAATGCCTAACCAAAGCCCTAGCTTTCTCCAGGCCCGCATCCTACTCCTAAGGCCAATTCTCTCGCGCTTTTGCCTCCAACCACCCACCGCCCCGAGTCCCTCTCGCACCACCTGTGACAACCTTCACAATCGGGTAGTCCGAGAATGCGCCTCGTTCTGCGTCGCCACCGCCCAGCGCCTCATCACCCTCATGTCCCAATACCAATCCAACGACGGCACCGTCGGTCTTCTTCCCGCGTGGTGGTATCGTGTCTATTACATATACTCCGCAGCAACGGTCCTCATCGCCACCAAGCTACGTCCAGACCTGTTTCCTCCTTCGGATATTAAACGGTCCTGGGATGAAGCGATGGCGTTTTTGCGCACACATGAGAAGTTTGGTCAGTCTGCGAGGAGATGTATAGCTGCCCTTACGATCTTGTCCTCGAAGATAATGCAAGAGACGAGTGGCAATGCGATACAGACTGGCGAGCTGGTCTATGAACGGGAGGGCGTCCATCCGGTGGAGGCGGCTGAGCAGTTGGCTCGACAGCATATTTACGAGGACTATGAGCAGTATTCGGATATGAATCTCGAGGGACTTTCATTTGATGCTGCGGATTTGTCATTTTTGAACGTGCATGCTTGGGAGTTGTTGAACCAGCCTTGACGAAACAACATGTACCAACAGCAGCGTCCAGGAGATTAGGAAGGCTTCTCAGGTAGACTAAAGACACAAATTCCAGGGTGAAATCCGGTCAGATCCTTTACCATCTTCGGCTCCCACAGGCCAGTATCCATGTATCGCGTCTCGCTTACATCGGGTATGCCTCCGAGCGCCTCCCGAGGAAAGACCCAGAACCCAGCCGCCTGTGGGAGGGAAGTGCGCTGAGCTTCATATTCCTCCTTGGTCATCCTCTCCCCCCAGACTTGTTGCCCCATCATAGGTGTATACCTTGCCCACACTTCATCCGACTTCCGTAGAAAGGCGACAAAACCCTCACGACTGTCTATCTCTATTTGCTCGAAGTGTTGCTCTATGCCGAGTATATATCGAAAGTCGAGAGGGCGCTCCACTCCGAAGTTGGCCATGAATCGATTCCAAAGCCAAACGGTTCGTCGAGGATCTGTTCCGACGGCGACGTGTGCCAAGTCTGCTGCGATCGGCCGCGGGTCGTCCTCGAGGAAGACATACGATTCTGTCTGGGGGATAATGGGCACAGAGCGGTTATGATGGCACTGGCCATGTGGCCAACTCACAACACCCAGCATAGTACGTGCTTCTATATGTGGAGAAATTACAGCATATAAGCTCTGTAGACTGGCTGATAGGAGTTTAGTAATGGATTGCCTCGCTGGTAGGCATAGATCCGCCGGGTGGAGTTCTGCTAGTCTCAATGGATCGTGCAGGGTAGTGCCCCCAATAGCAAGTCGGACAGCGCCTACACCTCTCGGATCGTAGGCCACCAGGTCATGTAAGAACGCGATAAGTGAAACTCCATCTGGGTTGTTCTGGTCGCAGACAACCCATAATGTGTCATTCTCGGGATTAATGTAGAGGCTTTTAATCCTGCCATCTACCCCTGGAAGAGGAATGCGTACCCGATAGATGCTGCGAAAGATGTCACTGGCCTCACGGTTAACCTTCAGGAGACATGACCATTCGTTGGTGCTGGTGACTCTTATGTGATACGGGCATCCGCTAACAATGTTGCCGAGTTCGTTTTTGGTGGTATAAAGGTCAGATGATCGAGAGCTGGAATTGTCAAGGAAGATCCTAATAAAGCGCGTCGATTGTATGGATTCCGTCCAGATCTGATGTCTAATCTCGACAGGGAAACGGGGAAAGGGTAAAAAGACGTGGTCTTCTCGTGTCGTCTGGGGTGTAAACGAATCGTTGAAAATGGTATAGGGAGGTGGTTCCAATGCCATTATTAAGGCCTACTTGACTTGGCTGAGAGCCTCCAACACTTCGTAGCGAAGACCATTGGGCGGCTTTACCGATGAAGTAGTCGATGGTTGGCTTTTGCTTCGATGACTCGCTCGTTACGACCATAGCAACCCCGCATCAGATACAGATCTCGAGATGCCTTGACATTTTTGCGAGTTCGGTCACATGACCGGCACATGAGAGAAAGCGAACTGGACAAGCTTTGGCTTTACAATGGTGTATTTTGTTGGTAAAACGGTATCTGTGCCTCTATTCCTCTATATTGGGTTGGTGATAGAGGGTTCTCGGTGGGTTACGGGATATTTTGGGTATTTTTTTTTTTAATGGGTCGGTCTAACTCACTGATGTGATGTCGAATCTGGCCTTGAATGTTGATCTAAATATTGCAACATGATATACATTCTCAATAATAATGGAAGTATGCGACAGTATGTATCAACTTTCTCCTCGCGAGGCAGCCACACTGTTGGCTTTGGAGGAGGATGATGCGAATGGCTTATTATGCTTATCCTCTCTTAAGTTTCGTCCATTGCTTACGCCAGTCTCATCGGTGCATCTTTTGGTGATCTCTTCGTTCCAGACCATTGATCGATCAATCATTTGAACGTCATCTTGACTCTCCCGTGAGGCTATGGCAGGGCCCAGCTTATTCGACAGTTCAACCCCAGCCAGTTTGTTCTCGCAGGTCTGGCCCATCTCGGGGGTCTGGCAAGTGAGATCTGCAACTAGGTAACTCTGTTACTAACTGCTTACGAGGAAATGAGAACTATGAGCCCGGAGAACGCTTGCTAATAGATTCCTTTCCGAGTCTCGTACTTCCCTCAAATTATACGTCTATAATCTTACCTGGGACAAACGCCATGGGATACGGCTTCTTAGAACGAAGTTGTAGAGCATAACAGAACATCGGCAAAGACGGCAAAGACGGCATGTGAGGTACGATGCAATGATGAATTTTGATGTAAGAGAGGACAAAACTCTTTCCTTGCGTTCACCACTAGATACGTGAATATATAATAATACAGATAATGTATTTTTTTTTCAGCCTGCGGTTGTCTTTATCGTTGACCTACACAACACTTAGGCAGTTGTCTGAGACGGAACATTACAGCCACTCTCGTCAGCGTCGATATCGAACTTTTCGGTCGAGTTATCTTATCAAACTATCAACCAACTAAACACTAACCGCAAAGTCCGCGGCAAACTCAAGAGATCATGTTTTTCAAGAAGATCATCTTTCTTTCCCTCCTTGCCTTCGAGGCTACCCTGGGTGTTGCGAGTCCCGCTCCACTGTAATTCCACAGCCTATAGTGATTCCGGCTAGCTTTCGAGATATGCTAATTAGCCAACAGCCGCGAGAAGCTGGTGGATACCCTTGAAAAGCGGGAATCTGCCGCTACTGAAGATTCTACGGCATACCTTCTGCCCCGGGCGGACCACTCGACCGAATCGGGAGTCATTACGGGTACCGCCGCCGACTCGCTTTCAACATATGGCCTGGCCACCTGTGTGGGCCTCGCTGCCTCGGGAACCGCTGGTCATCATGGTGGCATTGACAAAGGTACACAAGATCTTAGCAAGCGGCCATGGCACGCTCAACTCTTTATGGCTTTCTCGAATCACTAACATCCACTTGCTACAGTTTTGGCCCATTGCCGATGCGTTCCGCCCACGGGCGAAACCTTCCACCACCAGGTCGACCAGTGGGTGAATGCAATCAGACACTCTGGAATGGTTGTCGGAAAAGTCGTCGTCTCTATCGTTGATCCCAATCTTGTCGACGCTAGGGCTCGGCAACTACAACTAGGCCTAAACAACTACGCTCGGCAGGCCGCAGAGCATGTTACTGCCCCCAATCACATCGTCACGGTTCATCGTCGGCCACTTTCCGAGCCGTTACCTGGAGGAACATTGGAAGTTAAGCAGAATGGGGACATCTGGGCAGAGGGAACCAAGATTCATTAAATGGTTTGAGCGGGAGGTATCAAATCTCTTGTCTATATCACGAGAAGCTATGCCCACGAACTAGAATGACTACGGGCGGCTGAAATTTATCGTAATCGGGTCTTTGTAACTCATCGTGGTACTGGAGCTAGATTGTATTAGTTCAATCGCCGTTGGGTGGATCGGGACGAATCGCATCTTTTATTTTCTTGAAGCCTGTAAGCACGTAGTAGCCTAGCCCGATGTTTTGAGATCCAGTGCGAGGATCTATCGCCCCGAAGCGGCTCGGAAGTGATCACTGTCATTAGATGTTGGAACAAATAGTGCCTTTCTGACTAAAAATGTGTGTTTCTTTTTGCTGTATCTTTGATATCTATGGTCGTGGACGTATCTAAGAATTCCCCCCGTCTTCAACACCCATTCCGGCGTGATGTTTGTTTTCAAATGCAGTTATGCTTCAGCAGCCCCGTTCCGAGACCATTCCGACCACTAAGTCCGGAACTCGGATGGTTGGAAGACGCCCACTTCATCTATCCCCGGTCAACCAACCAATCGCCGCACGGGAAAGCTTGTCGGATCTCGGACCCTTCTTTGCGTATCCCACCATTCCAAGACAAGCATCACCCGACCATTCTCTTCCAATGATGCTGAGCGCTATTCTGCATTTTCCACGGACGTAGGAGTTCCCCGCCTTGACTAGCTACACGCGATTGCTCCTTGGAAAAAATATACAAGTGCCCTTTCGTCCGTCCAAAAAAGAGGACGCCTCTCTGCTCCGAGAAACTCCCCAATAAGCTAGCGATATAGAAACGGAGCAACGACCATGGCTGACAACACCGCAACTAACAACATTTCCAACGGCTCCAACGGCCACACTGCGGAACCCATAGCAAAGGGGGAAAAGCTCAATGGAAAGGTGAATAGTGGCTACACAATGGACGGTGACATCCTCGCCAGCCATCACCTCGAGCCGCTCTGGCTCAAAATGAACGCGATGGTGCCTCCTACTCCCAACCCCGTTGCGTCGCCTCACATATGGAGATACAGAGAGACACTGCCTTACTTACTGGAGGCCGGTCGAACTGTTCCCCCAGAGGCGGCCGAGAGGAGGGTGCTTATGCTAGTTAACCCCAAGATGGGTAAGTTCGAAGAATAGAAGAAAGGAAAAAGAAATCAGAAGCTTAGCACGATATAGTGGCTAACCCCTTTCCCCAGAATCCCCTTACACTACTGACACCATCTACGGTGGTCTCCAGCTGGTCAACCCAGGCGAGACAGCGCCCGCCCACCGTCACATTGCCTTTGCCATTCGTTTCATCATAGAGGGCGAAGGGTTCACAGCTGTTGAGGGGAAGAAGATTCCGCTCAAGAGGGGAGATGTAGTGGTCACTCCTACGTGGCACTGGCACGACCATGGAAATGAGAGCGATGCACCTGTCATCTGGCTCGATGCTCTTAACCTTCCCCTATTCAGGTTCGCTCGCGTGCATATTGCCGAGGGTTACAGCGAGAGCAGGTATCCCAGCACGTAAGTTTTCACCCCATTCCTCCTAGCCTGGAACTGTTTTCCCGGACCGTTCGCTGAACCCTTCTCACCCAGCCTCTGCACGCCGTGCGAGTGGAGTCACCCTTGGGAGGATGTCGAGAATTTCCTCAACTCTCAAGAGGCTCCCCATCCTGTGTACCACTACACCACAAAAGACGGGCAGCCGCTCTCGACGACGCTCGGCGTCCAGGCCGAGAAAATCGAGGCGGGACATTCCACCAGCGAAACTCAGGACATCGCTTCCTTTCTAGTTCACTGCTATTCTGGCGAGGGTGAGACCATTATCAACCCTCCCAATGGTGAGAAGATGGTCCTTGAGTGGACGGCGAGAGACACTTTTGTCATCCCTTCATACTCCAAGGTTGTGCATCTTAACAAGGGGAGAAGTCCGGCATACCTTGTGTTAGTGCACGACAGGCCTCTTCTTAACTCCCTTGGGCTCTACAAGCCTGGGTCCGTCTAAACAAGGACGTTGAATATTTGGTGTTTAGAAGGTGGAGTTTGATTATCCTCCCAGAGACGGTCATATACTACAGGTTTCAGCTGTCCTTTCCTCTATTTAGCACATATGCGTCTCCTTCTGATGACGCATGCAGAGATCTTTTAGATGAATGAACATAAAGCATGGGTATTGCTAGGATCAGTGAATGCATATACTCTATGAGCTCAACTCGACAAACATATCCTCACAAAATTCAGGAAACCTGAAAGCTTTCTTTGCTACAACACTTTTAATTAAGTTGGGGCTGCAATAGTTTGTGCACCAGAGCCCATGACTTGTTTAGTTCCTCCAACCTTTCATTTGATCCTCAGTTCCCTGACTACCTCATGATATCTCGTGGAACGAGTAGAGGGCCCAGTTGGAGACTCAGCAGGTGGGGCCGACCTGGTGCTGCTGATGTGAGGGGGGAGGGGAGGGGATGTGTGTGGCCTTTGATTGTGGGTGACTTCGAGAAGTATGAAAGAGGAAAGAATTTAGTCGTATGGATTCATTGACTTATCCTACTCTTTCCAGGCTGACATTTCGCAGTACTCACGCATGCATGACCGCCAAGCGTCACAGAACACACTACGAGTACGACGAAAATACTCGTCTAGTACTGGTTTTGCTTGACCACTAGCTGGCAGGACAATGTATGCAGGTATATCTCTCTGTGACCATTTAATGGCTGGTATCCATTGGACTCCTGCATGACCAAGGAGCTTAAATGCCACCCAATATCCTGCAGGGTCTAGCAAAATCTTCACAAGATTGATGAGAAAAGCTTCGTTTAGAAATAATGGCTTATCAGTGTGCCTTCTCCTGATCTCGTCATCACGGAGCTAAGAAACTCATCGAACAGGGGGTAGAGAATAACGGCGTCCATCATTCGTCGAGTTCGAGACAAGCCAATCCCCAATCGTCGGACGGGAGGGGTTCTTTCGCCCTTACCCTAATCGAGCTTCGTTTCCGTCCTCAAAATGTTGGGTAGCTCCTCACCCAGGCATCGAGACAGATTGCCCATTTCGAAGACAGCACACCCCTCACGACTGACAGAACAAAGAGAACGCCCACCGTAACGATGGCATCTCAAGAGCCGACGCGACATGTCGTGGTCATCACGGGCGCAGCCGGTGGCATAGGAAGAGAGACCGTACAGGCATTCATCAGAAACGGCAACAAAGAGTTTATTCTTTGTGACTGGAATCAAGAATCCCTAGAGGAATTGGTATCGTTTTTGAAGGAGACCGCCCCGGGCTTGTCATTTGCAGCAGTGGCCGGCGACCTTTCAGCCCAAGATACCGTTCCCCGAATACAGGCAGCCCTAGGAGGGCGAAAGATTGGCGCCCTCGCCCACACAGCTGGCGTTTCGCCATTCGTCGAGACGAATGCTGATCGTATATGGGACATCAACTTCAACGCGACCAGACGTCTCGCCGACGGCCTCCTCCAAGATATGGCCCCAGGGAGCGCCGCCATTTTAGTTGCGTCGAACGCCGGCAACATGAAGACCGATATGGACCAGCTGCTAAAGGCCTATATCGACGGGGCCGACCCGAGGCAGATATTCGAATCGATCGAGAGCCCGGTAGACGCGTACAGCTTGTCAAAGCGTGGGGTACAGCTTTACGCGCAGAAAATGGCGGCCAGGTTCGGAAGGGCCGGGAACTGCAGGATTGTTTCGTTATCGCCGGGTATCACCGATACGCCTCTCATCAGGGTGAACGGCGAGATACCATCACATCCCGTCATGGACCATATGCTGGAGGTGTCGGCTCTACGTAGGTTGGGTCGACCGGAGGAGATTGCGAGTGTGATATCGTTCCTGGCGAGCCCAGCCGCTAGCTTTGTGACGGGCACAGACATACTTGTCGATGGAGGCACCACTGCTGGTCTCGAAAATTCTTAGTGTTTAGAGTTCTTGAGTGGTTGGGTTGATACCAGCGACGGAAGGGAGGCGGGCATCTCGTGAGGCGGGGACACAGATTTTACGCACGTTTCTGCCCTATCCCCTTTCGTCGGAACTTCATCAGCACTGAATAATACTAGTTTCCCTCCGGGCCCTCGGAGCTCACAAACCACTCTCAAAGAGTAGTCTAACGACCGCAATAGACCTATGATGCTGCCCAACTTTGGTTTAGAGCTTCTTTGGCGCAGGCTTAACGAATCTTGACAATTTTCGAGACGAGGTTAAGTACAATAAGCCCCTATAGTTCAATAGATGTTATGATTTCCGAGAAATGAACACTCTTAAAATAGAAATAAATCAACAAATACCACCCTAATAGTTGAAATAAACGAGAAAAGGATGCTTCCTTCATGCCATTCTATGCTGCCATCCTCTTAGCAGCGTTATAGTCGCCATTCTATCAGCGTCGAGTTCACTCCGAGCCCGCTCTTCCTTCTCATCGGGTAGCGGTGTTACGGCGATATCGAGTAACTCCTTCAGTTCTTCAGCAGTGGGTTTACAGTCTGAACTGTCCCAATGAGCGCCAGTTAACCTTTTAACCTGAGTTTCAAGTCCCCATGCTGTTATGAGCCTGGCGACGCAGTAGAAATAGTGGCGGTCAAAGCCCGCGTCCTGAAGCCACTTCGGGGTTTTGTCCACGAAATAATTCACGGCTCGAGGCTTCCACTCTCCAAGGCCCAGCCAAAAGCGTCCAAATGGCCTTGTACATGTCGCCCACGGTCCAGAGCAATTATCTGGCGGGTGTTCTTTGGAATGGCTGCTGCTGCACTCAAAGCGCTGCTATATCGCTCATAGCTCTTTTTCACGGAGTCTCTGTGCCGGCTTTTGCTCCACCACCACTCATCAAGGGTGTGTTGTTGTTGCAAAGGAGCTCCGCCGTTGATTCGTGTCATCTGTGATAAAGAGCATATGATACTCATGGCTCCGTTTTCAAGTATGGTCACTGCCCAGAGCAACTCATCAGATCCTGAGCCAAAGGCCTTCCCAGAGTCTGGCTTTCGAAGGTCAACAGCCCAAAGGTCTTCGACCAAGCCTGTGACGCCCCATTCGATAGCCCAGCGTAAGAGATACTTTCTAGTATCACGGTCGGACTCGGCAAGTCTGAACCTTTTGTTTAGACTTAATCCCTGGGTGAGTGCTGATTGATGATTGCATATTCCGTCCAGAATGTCCAGTATCTGATTGTCTAGGTAGAGAGGTTCCGAGATGATTTGCCGTAGAGCAGGAATGGTGACAATTCCATGTCTTCTAATAGTTATAGGATGAGGAGTCTCGAGCCTCTCCCAAGGTCGCGACAAGTACTTCAAATGGCTAAACAACCAATGAATAATTGTTCTATATGCTTCATGTACATCCGTCACACCATCATCTCTGCAGTAGCGAAGGTGTTCTAGGTTCTCAAGCATCTCGCGTTCCCTGGCCGCATACCATTCGGGAGTAAGACGATGGGTTGGTGTCGAAGCTTCACTAATCAGCCAGAGGGCTTCCGACCTATATAATTCCCCCAAGGCTTCCATAGTCAAGGGTTTTTCCTCTGGCTCCAATACTTCAGCAAACACATCCATGATGCGCTCAAAATCTTTGAAGCTCACTTCCCCTCGTTTCATCCTGGCTGTTGAGCGAGGGCGAAAGGTTCCGCCGCAGCGCAGCATATCTTAAACTCCATGTAGGATTGAAAGACCGCTGGAACAATAGACATAACAGCGTCGTCGTATGTTGCTATTCCCTCTTCAACAAGCGTATTCACCAAACTGCTGATGATTGGGCTGCTTCGGATGCCGTTCTGATGATGCATTTTGTTGATGAGGTCGAACAAGTTGTCGTTGGCTTGAGGGAGCTCGGCAACTCTTTCAATACAAATTGTGAAGATATCCTGGGCAACCACGGACATGGGACAGGCAGTGGATTTGATGTAAATAATACTGAGAATAGGGTCGCGCTCACCGATCGAACCAAATAGTCGGTTTTGTGGGATAGTAAGATTGATGGCTTTTTCTTCAGGAGCGGTGCGCCGATCCCCATCTTTCTCGTGGAGTTGCAGTCCCCAGGAGTCGAGGATTCTCATCATTGCGTGCCTCCTCCGAGCCTGAACAGTAATTCACTTTTCTATGTAGCCTTCGTCATTGTGTCTATAATCAAAGGTTTTGGCCCCCCAAAGCCATAGTCCCAGAACAGCCATCAGGCTGTTCTGGTTGATGCTCCATCTCCCGTCTTTCCGGTGCATGTAAAACGCGATGCGATTGTGCTGTGACTCTTTTCGATTATCACGAAAGTCAGACTTCCAGACCGACTCTGTGGACCATATGACAGACTTTAGACGATCCCCCAAGATAAGCTCAATAGACGTTTCGAGTGCGTCCTGCAGTCTCCGAGACATCTGCCGTAACTCCGCTTCCCATTCAAAATCTAAGCCTATTAGCTCGTGCTCGTAAGCTAGCTCATCAGCCAGTTCCGCTAATCGGCTACGAATGCGTATCGCCCTAGCACAGATGTTTGGCCACGGGGGGTCTCCGCTTTCACTGTCACCTGGAGTGTATGGATCCCTTTCGATTTCCCGAACTTCTTGAATGACGGTATTGTAGTCCATTTGAATAAATCCCTTCACTCTCGTGTCTGATTTGTTTTCATAGAATCGTCGACTCTCCAACAACATGACTGGTGCTTCTCGAACACTATCGAGGTCGGCGGTGTATTTTGTATAAAGGCGAGAAGCAATAAAAAGCGCTTGCCAATCCAATTCATGACCGTCTGTATTGACCCGATATCCAGCTTTTCGTAGCTGATTGTCTGGGCTTGACCGGTAACTGCATATGAATGCCCGTACAATTGCCATTACCATGGTGAACACCAGTTGGTAGACGGAGATCGTTGGGTGCAACCCACGTAGTCCGACGAACTGAGCCACCCACCCCAGGAACGAGAGTCCGACTGCCAACCAGACGAGAATATTGGATGTTGGTTGGTTAGATTCATCCAACCACGATATTATATATTGGTTCTTCACTTCCCAGTGGGCAAATCCATCGATTTTTTGATCGCCGATACATTGGCCGCCAGCTTGGAGCCAAAACATGATGTCACCCTGGGGCTCTGTTTTCAACTTCGTGTCATGGAAAGAGGCCTGCTTCGAGATTGATCCTGACTCTAATTCCGATTCCTCTGGTTTCGGGGCGTACAGAAACCTGTGCTCTTCCGAGTGGCCATCAATCAGACTGGCAGACAAGCCCATTCCTAAACAAACACACAAGGTCCCGACCATGACAAGGGCGAAGAAAACCCAGAGATGTGGAGGTCTCTTGTCTGGAAAAAAGCTTG
The DNA here is from genome assembly GCA_002812735.1 of Scedosporium dehoogii. Classification (NCBI taxonomy): domain Eukaryota; kingdom Fungi; phylum Ascomycota; class Sordariomycetes; order Microascales; family Microascaceae; genus Scedosporium; species Scedosporium dehoogii. The sequence goes on from PGIR01000008.1 coordinate 44,680, forward strand.
GATGGTACCAGGTGGCCCATGTCGCATAACCGAAAAAGCCAAGCTGAAAAAGCGATCCTAGAATGGCGGCTGTCCATAAGATTGAGATCGATGTTGATGGCTTGTGGGTTCCAATATTTAAAGCCAGGTTCGGAAAGGGAGGGATGAACGGAGTAGGACCATAGCGTCTAGCAGGGGAATATTTTGGAAGTCGCCGAACAAAGGGGACCAGCAAGATTCCAAGGTCGTCAACTATTTCCCAGTTCATTTTCTTGTCCCTAACGAATCCCACTGCAAAAACGGAACATGTCAGGTGCATGCCACATGTCGGGGTCTTCCGAAGATCTTGTGGTATATCGAAGTTCCTCGGATCAATCGGTCGAGCCATCATGAACTCCAGAATCTTTGGGCGGCCAAAGACTCGGCAAATTCCACCGTTCAACCATACCTCGCACACCGTTTCGCTTATTGATGAGCACAGTTCGATCTCGACCAGCCCCGTAGATTCCCGGGCCCGGCCAACAAGTGACTTCAGGAAGGGTCCCCCACGGACGCGGATCACGCTGATGATTGCTGTAAGAATACCCAATGGTCCCATGGCAAAGATGATGGCCTCTAGTAAGGTTGTTGACTGGCTGAGGAATTGTTCTGTGAATTGCTCGCCAAAGAGGGTGATAATGGGGGCCAGGTCCGTCGAGAAGATATCTGCAAACTCTTCCCAAAAGCCCTTGTCGCTATCAGCTCCATAGAGTGCTGCTGCCTGACTTGCCATTAGCAGCACTAAGACTAGGAGTGCTGGAGAGAACATGATAGATACGAAGTCGTCAAGTAAATTTGATGAGTGGAGAAAAACGCGATGCGGGGGTGGCATCAGTGTAGGAGGAACATGGGAAGGACAAGAAGGGAGAGGGTTATAAATCTCCCCGTCCTCTAAGCCATGTCCTACCACTTCATGTAATACTTCGGACCAACACATATCACACATGTACTTGGATGCGATGAATACGAGTGCCTCCCTTGGACGGCGTCGGTTGGCGGTCATACAGAGAGCTGGGCGCACATAAGAAATAGCAGCCAATTATCCTAGAGATGAGGGTCAGGGAGACTGAGGAAAGCGAGCGGTGGTCTTGGTACTCGACGATTTCGCCATCCCTGCTTTCTCATTCTGCAGTGCCCATGAGATGACATCATTCCAGAACTTGCATCTTCTGCTTCGCTTTCTCTAGTCGGTCGCCTTGGCCGCCTCCTATGCGGTGTGAATATCGTTGAACTCGAATTCTCCGATGCGGCCACCCGGTGCTCAGTGACCACACCTGGAGACAGTCTAACCACCAGAGGATGCCGTAGGACAACTTAAATCCATCCGAATCCACTTCTTTGTCGGCTCGCTAGAGGTATTGGGGGCCTGAGGATTCTTCTCCGCAGTGCTGGAGTTTCACGACGGCATTTGTGACATCCTGGTGTGAGCGCCCCGTATGCTAAGCCTCGCTCTGAGCCAGCACCATAATCTGTCGTTAGTGACATCGTGCCCGCCATATCCCGACAAATAGTTTCCCCACCTCTATCGCTTTCGTCTCAAAGCCGTCATTGTGGCTGCCTAGCACCCCAAGCATCACATCTCCTCAGGGTATGGTCCTCAATCACAGTCAACGCTCTTTAGCTTTACATTTTGTCCGCATGCCTCAGTGTTATCGTCCTGTATCGCATCGCAGTTTACATCATACCTTACTTCATATTTCCCATTGCCTGCTTTGTGGACTGATGATATTGCGGCTTTATTCGCTATAATCTCATCGTTCCTTCACTGCGATGCCGTAGACCTGTTTATGCGCTGGCTCAAGTATAAAGGTAAAGTCCGGGGTGGCGGGCGGTGTCCATACAGCCGAGGCAAATGGAGCGTTCACTAATCTTCGACCAGGCTTCTAGCACCGAGACTAGTCCCAAAATGGTAACATCGCCGGCGGGAAGGACTCAGCTCCCGATACTCTTGAATCTTCACCATTCCTGAAGAGTCATCACGCGGGTTATAAATAACGGTGGCATGAGACTGATGCCTCGGGAATGGCATCTAATCTTAATAACCTTGAAGTCACTGAGACGGCTTTCAGACCAGTGCCCAGCGATCCAGACTTCGGGCGACTTTCGAGCCGCGATGTCACCAGGAACCGTCGACCAACGGACCCGTCGGAGCAAGAGACCGGCCGACGAATCCCACGCCTGTCCTCCTCTGATAACGACAGTGGATCCCCCCTGAGACGTGACGTGATGTGGGACATTAGCACCACTAGGGGGAGAAATAAATACTATTAAACTCATTCCAGGTCTCCCTCGCTTCCATTAAATCCCCGTTACATCCGGAAATAATAAATATCAGTGGACACTCCTTTCCGCGGTGTCGGGTTTTCTTTCCTTTTCCTCCAGTTTGTCAGTTTGTGCATACATATCAAGCCCGGCCATTGATGTAAGATCATCGCGATGGCTTCTCCGGTAGATTGGGTTAGTGCCGCATGGCGAAGTGCGCTGTCCCAGGTGAACCTGAAGACGATTGTGGTCCTCTACATCCTCTTCAACATGAAGAGCTTGCACTTCATGTGGCATGTATGTCGGACTTGTTTATCACACTCCTATGCCACTCACCAAACTAGCTAATCCTCCACCTCTCCCAGTTCCGCTTCGTCAAAATCCTAATCCGCCGCATGACCGACCCCGCCGACAAACACCTCAGCCCGCGCTGCCTCTTCCTCCCCGCCATCACCTCGACGCGCTCCCCGCTCCTCGAATGCGACTACAACATCCACAAGTCCAACTCGACCTACTTCAGCGACCTCGACATGTCCCGTGGCCATCTTACACTTGTTCTCTTCCGCAAACTCTTCAACCCCATCCCGGGTCCGAATCAACGCATCGCCGTGCTGGGTGGTGTGCAGTGCGTATACCGCAAGGAGATCAAGCCGTACGAGCCCTACGAGATCTGGACTCGGGTTCTGACGTGGGATGACAAGTGGCTGTATGTGGTTAGCCACTTCGTCGAGAAGGGGCGATATGTGCATAAGGAGTATGTGATGCAGCCGGGGAGCAGACTGCCTAAGAGGAGGAAGAACCTCAAGCCTAAGGCGCCGCCGAAGGCCGTCTATGCCTCGTGCATCTCGAGATATGTCTTTAAGCATGTGAGGAAAACCTTGCCTCCTGTGGATGTACTGCATGAATGTGGGTTGTTGCCCAAAGAAGGGAGTAGTGAGGGGGGCATGAGCCTTGAGGAGATTGAAGCCGTGCGGCAGAAGTGTTTGCCAATTGCGAAGCTTGAGGATGGGTGGGATGCTGTGCATGAGCTTTTCGATGGGGATGAGACGGCGGCCCTCGGGCGGTATACAGATCTCTTTTGGAAATAATGGAAATCGCCACGTACCCTCGGCGAGTTTGGGTGCATACGAGGAGGAGCAAGTGGGAATTTGGTATGGGAATTTGGGAATATAAGAATATATACAGACTAATAATTAGACCGATTCGATAGACTCGACGAAATATTTGACCCAATGGGTCTTTTTGTGCACCTCTGTCCTGTGCCCTTCAACAATTACCCACCAAGCTTATTCATGATCGTGAGTGTCCAGATAACTCAAGGGGGAAACACACTTCGCATAGTGTATATCTTATTCTCACTTAAACAGCGATGATATCTCAAGCTCGAAAGACTTCAAATTCCCTTCGAAAATTAAAGATACACAGAAATAATTTCCAACGCCGAGAACGATTCCACCAGACTTTCAAAATATCCCAGGTCTTCCCTTCTAGATTTTTTGGCTCTAAAACATGAAAAGTAACTCACGCTATTCACTAACAGTCTATCAAGCGAGCTGTTCCGTTCCCATGAAACCGCCGTGTCTAGCTCGTGAGAAAGAATCCCCAATAGATGGCATCATAAAAATTGCCGCAGTTCGCGCCTGCATTTCAAAACAGTAATAATATTACAACATGCTCGCCTCGCCGTTTCGCGGAGGAGCCAGAGCACCGTTGCTCACAAAAATTAACGACATCGCTTTAAGGCTCGAGAATCGCAGCTATGTCGCGATGGGAGCAGAGAAATTGCTAGGGCCAGCGTCTGGCCAGCTTCTCGGCTCTACTTCCTTCTCCAAATGGTCAGACAGAGTCTGGAGGACGAAAACAACTTCGTCGATGATGGCCGCTTGAAGATTTTCGTTCGAGAGGCTGCTTGCCGCTTCGAAATTGCAGTTGACCAGCTTCTTGGTAACCTTGTGGTACTTTTCCCCAAGGTACGAGAGTCGCGCCGTCTTCCGGCGGACTTCGACCACGTCTTTCCATGGCACCGTGTCCCAGATGCCAATTTGCAGGAGAGCCACGCCAAGACAGTACAGGAGCATGTTTTCTATGCCGAATACCTCTTTGGCGTGGCGGATGTCCTCTTTTGATAATTTGTTGTTGGTCTTGGCCGTCGTCATTCCAACGTCCATTTCGAGGTCAGCGGTGGACATGTCTGCTGTTACGTGGAGAGTGTGAAGGCATTCAGCGAGGTCCGTATCTTCGCCTCTTCCAGGGTAGAACTGTACTTCGGACATAAGACAGCCCTCGGGCCAGCAGCGCGTGGAGTGGAATTTCAACATGGCTTTGACAAGCGTTAACGCCACGGCGATCCGGTGTCGGTCGGAAACGACATCGTAGACGGGGAGGTCAAGGAGATCCGCCAGGGCCACCGGACGTCCAGTCTTTACCAGGCTCTCAATGTCCTGAACAGCGTCGTCAAACTGGAAGCGCGACTTCCTTGATATCTCAAATTCGCCGAGCGGGATCAGGTTGTTCGCCTGGTTAAGCAGCTCGCAGACGCTACCACCATCTTTGGGGACAAAATGGGCCGCTGAAGGCCCAGGTGTCGACGTCCCCTCGTCGTCGCTACTGGTTGAGGTAAGAGTTCTCCGTCTTTTAGGTGACGGAACATCCTCATCCATGTAGCTTATCGGATCTGAGAAAGGATCACCACCAAGGCTGGCGGCAGGAGACAGCAAACCAGAACACTGGTGTATCGATGGCCTATTGACCTGGAATGGGAGAGTGCGCCTAATGAAGATGTTTGGTTAGCTACAGCTTAGCGCTGGTCTTCGTTTGTTAGACTCTACGTACCAGTTCGGAGAATGGGCCAGAAACTGACGCCCCTGGCCAGCACATTCCAGTAAGAGACCGACGGCAGCATCCCCGCTCTTACATTGGAGACACCGCAGCAGTACCTTTGCGGCATGGTGCTCATGGGTACTATCGCCGCAGGACCACTGTGTCGAAAGTGTATCGAGGAACTCTGTCAACAGCGACCTCGTGCGTTTATAATGCCGAAGGATGTCGTGACTTGTCTGGCCTGGAGGGGTCGGGATAGATCGAGGGTGGCCTGTAGAGGAACGGACGGCGACGACGGAGTATTCGGGGGGCGGAGATTCCCCAGAAGATGTGCGTGACGATCTCCGGGCCCTATGCCCGCTAAAGAAAGCTGATGTTTCTCTTAAATTTCTCATCTGTGCATTCATCTCCTTCATGATGTTGAGATGCTCCATGAAGTCTTGTTTCTTGAATGTGATTCGGAAAGCATCTTTAGCCGACTTTGTCCTGCGAATCTATGATAAAACCGGTTAGCAATCAATCACTAGTGCGCCATATATCAAGAAAGGCAATCGTAATAAAAGATGTCATAGAGTAGAGTCGAGAAGAGACTTGCCTTTTGATTTGGCTCCGCAAAGACGCTCAAGTTCGCCTCCATCTCTTTCACGGTGCCCTCAAACTCCTCGATGCATTCCTTAAACCTATCCATCCTGGTCCCAAGATACTTGCATAATGATTGAGCAACCTCCGCCCGCATAGACTCCCATTCCAGAGCTTTGCTGTCGAAGACCATGGCCTCCGCCCGGCCCCTGGCCAACACCCCTTGATCCTCGCACGCGAGAAGGAGTACCCAACACAGCTCATCTTGGAAAATATCGACCTGGGTCCTAAATCTTCGACGGATGAGGTCGACTTCCCTATCGTGTCGCCGGAGAATCTTGAGTTTTGCCCTTACTACCGATGCTCCATGTATGGCAGAGAGGCAGATCGGGATCACGGCTAGTGCCACCTCAGCCATGACGGGCAAGGCAAACTGCTAGTCGGTGTTTTTTTTATCTTCACTTGTTGTCTAACAAGGGTTGTATTAATTTTATTTTTTTTTTTCGGTGCAAGGTGAACTTGGCGAGAAAAATGTAAAATCTGTGGATGCTGCAGGCCGGGCTATGTAGGTTGGGAGAAAAGCGAACCGGGCCGCGGGATGAATCTGCCAAGACGGGATACAACGCACTATTTACTGCCGTCAGCAAGCCCTCATTTTCCCCCCAGAGGAGGACGTAGGACTTTCCATCAGTATGCAGCCCTACTTTTTTTCGTCAGAGCCTGGTCACCGAGACAAACTTGGGGCTTGCTGCACCGTCGCACAACTGCAACCCTTCATCAGCGCGGGGCTTGCTGTTTGGGGAAGCTGGACACCAATCGATTTTTGCACAGCCCCAGGCAGACTGTCTTGCATGCATGCATTGCCTCATAAGACGTGCATGGGAACACACCCCGGATGATCACAAGTTCCATGGAGATCGAATGACGGAACGGGCGAAACAGCAGAACGCCTTGTTTCGTTCTTTAGGGCACCCGTTCGGCATGTCGGCACGTCCTTGTCGGCCGCAATTCCACTCCTCCGAGTATATCATCCCCCCCCCAAGCCACAGCCTGCTTCACTGTTCTGGGGCTGTTGTACCCTGCATAGCATGACCCCTGTTCTGACTTCTGAGTCCTGACACTCTTTTTCGTCTGTCTGACACTCGACTCCGCTAGCGTCTTTTTATTCTTCGCTGCCCTCGACAGCAAAACAAATCGTGGGCACTTGGAGTCAGAAAAATGGATTCTGATCTGCTCAAGCGTGCACCTGTGCCGTTGAGTGATGTTGAGATCAGAGAATGGCAGCGACGAGCGTCGTTGGAATGGGAGCCACCGGCCCAGCAAGGTATAGTGGCCAGCCTATTCAGGAACATATGTCTTCTTTACAAGGAAATTCTGCATGCCATCGCCGGTTCCAAGAGCGTCAAAGTTCGAAAGTCGATATACCGTCGCCTGGAAAGCGGATATACCGGTCTCCTCATTTGGGGAAGGGACTATAATGTGGCGGATGGGAAGCTTGATCGGAAGCTGGACAATTCGAGCCGGCTCCAGCATGCGACGGTCAAGATTATGATGAGCATCTGCTCTACGCTGACTGAAGGTAAGCAAGCTCTATTGTGACTTTTGTTGAAGATGCTACTCTTGAAAAGCGGATTCTTTTGGGGCGTACTGGGATGTGAAGCTGATTTGTGATCGTTGTAGAACTTGTACCGCTCGTACGATTCGATCCACGGACAGCGAAAAAGGTAAAATCCTTGGCTCAACTCGTCTCGGATTCCGTGGCAGACGCTGTTCTCTCTCTTCAACAAGCGTCGGGAGGTTTTGCCGGATTAAGCGACGACGGAAGCGACACGGAGAGCGTCTGGTCAGACGACGCGTCCATGGATGAAGTTGCAGGGAGTCTCAAGACGGATGTCGAATGCCTCATGGACATGGGCTCGCGATTTAGAGATCCGCTACCGAACAGCGTGGCGGACCCCGACCCCGAGAAGAATCAGGACATTCATCCCGAGAGCGCTGAGGCTCCATGGGACCCCGTGAAGCTTTTCTCTGACCGCATCAAGACCAAGTTCCCCAAGTGCCATCCTAGCCTGGTCTCTTATTGCTCCAAGTCTGTCTACGACACGCTATTAAGGCTTCACGAATGCAGGGAGCGCGCTACTATCTCCGAACTTCCCCGAAAGAGAACGCATGACCCTCCGGACTCTGCATTGGGAACAAGCCTCACTGGAGATGATCGGGAACCGCAGCAACCACGGGTACCTCTTTCTGGCGGAGCCAGCCTCGCTGGCGATTCTAAGGCGCCGACGATCTTCTCTTTCATAGGTGAAGATGGAAACACGCGTGCGAGGTTCCCCTCTCAGCCAAAGGATGTTAGCACTGGACAACCATTCTCCTGTATGGCCTGCGGACGCCGAGTGGTTAAGTCCCAGTCAACGCGGTCATGGAAGTACGTCTCTTCTCATTCCCTCTCATGTCCTCTCACTTCCTCACCTCGTTACATTTCGAAAGCGCGTCACTAACTGTCTCTAGACAACACCTTCTCTCCGACCTGCGTCCTTGGATATGCTGCCAAGTAGCCTGCCCATGCGACCACAAACCCTTCGTACATAGAGAAAAATGGCTCACTCACCTCAGAGCCCAGCACGAGCTCCACCCAGAATGGGACGATAAGAGCTGCCCCTTCTGCGCCAAGTCCGTCCCCCAGGGGGGCGCCGACATGATGCGCCACGTTGAGGTGCACCTGCAAGAGATCTGTCTCATGGCCCTTCCCTCTCTAGGGCCCGATGAGGCGGATGAAGATGGCGGGTCGAACATCAGCGAGTGGGCGTCTCAGAGCCGCGATGACAGGGACGTCAGGCAGATAAGTAGCATGGCGTTGATTGAGCGGGTTCAAGATCATCCTGTCTACATGTCAGCGAAGCCGCGGGCCGATGGGCTTTGGCACTGCGCATGGGAGGGAGAGGATTATTGCGAACACGAACCAACTGTGCTCAGGGCCGAGTTTGAGTAAGTGCATTTCAAGTCGCCTCTCTTTTATCTAACGCAGATGCATACTAACCCGCCCCCTTTCCAGTGAATACATTGCCCGCCACCTCCACGATTTTACTTGCAAGGTCGAAGGATGCTTCACAGCCGGCCGGGCCTTCCTCTCCCCCGAATGCCTCCGACTCCACCAGCGAGACGCGCACGGCATGTTCAAGGGCGAAGACCGGCCGTGGCTCTGCACCAGCAAGGGCTGCGGCCGATCGATACCGGGTAACGGGTTTGCCAGCTGGTGGGTCTTGGAAGATCATGTTCGCGTGGTCCATGGACATCTCGAGGGGCTGCCACCTCTGCCGCCTAAACCGGATGATGAGTAGGATGTACTAAAACGGAAATGAAGTGCGTAGAGGGGCGGGTTTATACGTTGACGGGGCAGCATAGGGTTGTCTCTATTCTTAGTTGTGGTTATCTTCTCTCCATGATAGCGGATGTATCAGGGCTTTAGTGACCTGTATTTCTTTCATAGTTTCAGATGGTGTTCAGGTAATTGGACGAGAGAAAGCGGCCGCTGACCGGTTGCCAGTTTCATGTTTCATGTTTCTAGTCTAGGAAATGAATTATTGACGTTGCTTGCTTGAGAGATCACCAGTCAGGCTCCTCGAGCTTAATGGTTCCCTGTTCAGTTAGGAAATTCTCCCCACCTGACGGCTCCTAATTGGTGAGGTTAGCTGTGTTTTTCATACCTCCTTTCGAAGTCCTTAAGACGCGAAACCTGTTACAATAGAAGATCTTGCGATAATAAAATGTAAAACAGGGCAGAGGTGCAAAAAAGAAAAGTGACTTCCCCACCAAGGGTCGAACTTGGAATCTTCCGATTAACAGTCGGACGCCTTAACCATTTGGCCATGGAGAATAGTCTGCACGTCTTGTTGGTTGGGCTTCGAGCATTGCAGGAACCATGAACCCACCGGACTAGGCGAGAGTGGAGCGTTAGTGGTAGAGAATATGCAGGCGAGCAGCACTAAGATGCGAAACCTGTAGAGATAGAGAGATGGGCCACCCAAATGTTTTAGTCGTGGCTGGATAGCCAACATCTCCAGGCAAGGGAAAGAGATGGAGAAATAACAAGACTTTGAAGTATTGACACTCTTTTGTATCATCAATTTAATATATGTGATAATAGAATTTATGGGTATGAAGTAGTTTTGTATGCATCTTCTAATCGACTCTACACCTGCAACCATTAACCCCCTTTTTAAGAATACACATGCCGATGAAGACCCAATTCCCTCCAACCCATGAAATAGACAACCTGAATATTGAACGAGGTCAAAGGAAAAATCCGTAAACTCAATGAAAATTCCCAAACTTCTCCCCGCAAACATACCACCTCCACCACCACCCTGGACCGCCCCGAACAAGCAGTCCAGCCCCCACAACCGTCATTCAACAGAATACGGCTCCGTCCCCCTCATGATATACACCTCGCCGATCAAAACGGCGCACCCGACAATCATGGAGACCGAGATGATGGGCACGTTATAGCGCGCGAAATCTCTAGCGCGCACGTGGATGTGTTTGCGGCCGAGGATGTCGCGCCAAAGGAGCCCCGCGAGGGAGGCGCTGAAGGCGGTGCTGAAGGCGCCGTAGTTTACGCCGAGGGCCATGCTGTATACTGTTGCCCAGAAGGTGCGGTCGGAGATGGGCGGGGAGGAAGACGTGGCGTGGATGGCTTGCCAGGATTGGAGGACGCGGCAGATGAGGATTGTGGTACCGATGTTTGTGCCGGCGAACTAGGAGTTGATTAGTGGCCCAGAAGAAGAGGAAAATTAGAGTCGGGGACGGCTGAAGAAAACTTACGTTGCAGAGCACCACAGAGACGAAGCCCATGCCACCTACAGCGCCCACCGTGCCAGTTGCTCGAACCCAGTGGTCCCAGCCGTGGGCGAAGACAGGGACCCAGCCTTTCGTGACGAGGGCCTGGACCAGGACGAACATGGCAAAGGAAAAGGGAACGAGTGCCAGGGGAAGGTGGGATAGGACGAAGGTGGCAGTGGGGAAGGTTTCGCGGGAAGAGGCCCACGCATCGGAGATGAGGGAGGTAAGCGTTGCTGATTGCTTCTCCTGCTCCTCGTTTATTTGATGATGCCCGTTTTCGAGATCGGTTGTTTGTGGTTGTTGCGGTCTTTTGCTTTCTGTAATGGTGTCGCTGGATAGACCAGTTGCGGCTTTGGTGGATGCGTTGCCTTTACCTCCCTCTACGTCGGCGAAAATGGTTGTTTGTGTGCTTGTCAAGGAGCGGTCGTGGGACATGGACATAGGGATTTTAATATCACCTGCCATCTCCGACGCCCGACAAGGGTGTACTTCGCTTTCGTCTTTCCGCTGGTGCTGTTGATCGTCTGCCTCCTTCTCGGGGTCTGGGTCTGATCTGCGTAACAGCGCACGTTCAGCTCGAGCTTGCTCCAGCTCCAGGCGACCGCTCCTGGCAATTTCACGCGTCTGCTTCCTATGAATCCACCCGGATGCCACATCCCAGCAAAACATAACCACAGCAGCTGGCAGCGTAATCCAGAAAACGGGCAGCTCTCCATCCGTCGGCTTCACGGCATTCAGCACAAGCACGGTGATGAGGGTGGCCGCCATGACCAAGCCTCCAAACGCGGCGCCCTTCTTGTCGAGATACGGGTGCATAATCTCGGCGAGTTCGAGAAGTTTCCCCTTGCTGTCGTTGGCGTGGATGTCTTCCTCCTCTTCAACGGCGCCCTTGGCGTAGGGGATGCAGGGGTTCTTGGGGGGCTCGGCGCGCATTTCCTCGGGGAGTTCGTGCATGGTGATGGATGTGGGGATGAGCTTCTCTTTTCGGAAGATGACGTACAGGAGGCATGGGAAGAGGGCGATGACGGTGATGACGACGGGGACGATCATGTTGACGGTATAGTCAATAAATCTGATCTGGAATGCACCGGCGAGGACGAGATTGGTCGGGTTAGACGAGACGAGGATCGCCGAGACGATGTTGGCGATGGCAAACTGGGTGAAGATCCAAGCCCTGGGGTGCTCGATGTTACTCGACACCCGCGTCATGTAAGCGAGGAAAGGTGTGCCAGAAAGAATGATGGGGTCATTCCCGATGAAGCTGCCCAGGAGCGCAAAGAAGGAGTAGAGGTAGAAGAAGAGCCTGTGGCCGCTCTTCCCTCCCCATAGAAGGACTTTGTAGGCCAGCCAGCGAATGAGTCCCGATGCGTCGATGGAAATGGCAATGTAAGCCAACGAGATGAAGAAAAGCATAATGTCGATGGGCGAGATGTGGTCGGCGCCAATGGTGCCGCCACGGACCTCATCACGGCCGATGGCGGAGATGGCGAGGAGGAACAAGTCGGCAATCAACGGCGCGGTGACAAAATTCATGGGAAAGCTGAGCCGTACGAAGGGCTTGGCCTTTCCGTTATTGTGGCCATCATCATCATGGTCCGCGCGTGGATTCCGCCGCGGCGAAATTATCCTCAGCGTGCTTAAGAGGTCCAGGATCCCGTTCGCAAACCATCGTGGAACATATAAAGGGATATAAAATGGGAAAAGAACGTTGATATCTACATGGCAGGAATGGCGTTAATCAATTTTTTGTCTTAATTTTTGTATGAAATTAACTGCCCGATTGGTTACAGATTTGTGCGAGGGCGTCGTATGCAGGATCGAACCGCGCCACATCGCAGCGCATTTTGAGGGATCAATGATGAATAGAACTCGTCAAAAACTCACTGGTCAGGACGAACAAGACCAAGGTCACAATTGACCTCCACTCAGTGATCCTACTGGTGTCAAGCTTGTCGGATGAGCTCTCAGCCATTGTAAGGAGCGGCTATCTATTATTTCGAAACCGTGCTTTTTCGCGTGGTCCAATGGCTAGACCGCGTCTTGTGTCGGCATCCGGGCAGTTCGCAGTTCGGGGGGTTTTCGCTCCGAGCGGAATTGGCAGCACCAGAGACTAAAGATATGTCCCAAGCCCCAGGGCCGAAGAGTGGCTTGTCTTATGGTGAGGCGTCGCACAGAGAAGACATGCGGCGAACACTTATCAATCACCCGAGCACGTGGTTGCAGCCGGAGACATTGTGTATTCGTGGCGGTGGGAGGTCGACATCTCGGTCCCCGATTGGGAGAGATGAAGTCTGCCGCGAAGTCTGCCTCGCGGGATGCGGGATGTGAGATGCAGGAAATGAGCTTATTGAGGTGGCTTGTGGCTTCCGGGCTTGGGCTTGGCGGTGAGGGGCTGCAGAACTACTTCAGCTTTGTACCTCGTAAAAGAGAAAAAGGGAAGGAACGACGGAAGGGTTCGAGCAGACCAATCAGAGGACGGTATCCAACAGCCCTATTTTGATCAAGTCCATTTCCCCCTTTGCCCCTTGCCCCCTTGCCCTCGGACCTGGAAATGACGCGTGGGATGGAAGCATGGACAGGAATGCATTTCGTAGTTGAGAGGGACCCAAACCTAAACCTTGATTAACTCGTCTGCTGGGACCTCGTTAAAATAGGGCGAACAATGGAGAACTGGTTAGCGTCCATCGCCCAGTGCAGCGCTCCCCACCATCCAACCAACCCACCCCACTCCAATACCTCCTTCGGGGCGGCTTAGTCATCTCTCCCAAAGTCGTGTCACGTGTTTTATCCGTCATCTTTCCTCTTCTCTCATTCAGCACCGAGCACTGCACTGCCATCTTCACCAAGAAGCACAGCCTCCACCACGATGTAAGATTGTTTTCAGATCAGGTTTATGACTTATCGCCACCGAAGGCACGTTGCATCTTGCATACTCCGTACTGATCGTCGAGAATGAACTCCACCATTGGAGAGTCTGGTGGATGAGTTCTCGTGACTTGATCTGCGACGCATCAGCTTCATTGGTGGTGAATTTGTGCTTTTCCAAGTTTGCCTCGAGGAACGCCTCGGAGGGGTTTGCAGGCTGGTGGGGTATTATAGGCCCGAACTTGCGGTGTCCTGGTCTGCCGTTTAGCATTTGCCAACTCAGCTCATGAAGCCCCTCCTTATCATCCGATGTCGCAGAGAACCCACCAGAACCCGCCTCAGGGATACGAGGGGTTTCGATATTGATCATGACATCAACTCAACTGCCACGCAATATTCGACAAGATATCCATCCGTGCTCATCCGTAGCTCTTGTAGCCGAGATCAATATTCAAAAGGTGACAATGAGATGGGCTGTCTGCCTCGCGATCATCATAGATGTACCTGCAGCAGTTAATAGTCACTTCTCATATCATCCGCAACCCGTACAAGAAAGAGAATTCTCTCAAATAATTACTGCTAAACATCTAGTTCTTCTTTGCAAGACAGAGCCAGGCAATCATGTCTATCGATGCCGTCTCCTCCTGCTGAGGAGTCAAATTTTCTCTGACGGCCTTCTGCCATCTCGACGTAGCCTCTGGAGTACCATCGTGCAGCGAGTTCCAGAATGGCGCACTTAGCGCTTCCGCAATGCCGGCAGCACTTTCAGCTTCCCATTTGCTCGGTACTATATCTATATTAATGTCACCTTCCCCAAAGCCTCCGTCTTGTACTGTTGAATGAAGCCTCTCCTTGGTGTCCCATCCATTATCGGTCGGAGCGAGTGTGGGAGGTGCGCCAACAGAAGCAGCAACACGCTTCAAGAGCTGCGGGATCCCGGCTTCTTTCCAGGTCGTAAGTACAGCATAACCTCCCGGTTTAAGCACCCGGTAGATCTCCTTGGTGCATTTAGAGGCCTCCGGCGTGAACATGATTCCGAAGTTCATGAAGACGAGATCAAATTCATCATCGGGGACGCCCTCGAGGTTTTGTGCGTCCTGAACTCTAGATGACACCGTGGCCCACGACTTCGAATCAGCCATTTGCTGGTAGAGGTCGATCATCCCCGGCGCAATATCAAGTCCAAGGATGGTAGGAGGGGGATCATTCCCTTGTGATAGGGCCTCTTCGATGATTGCGGCGGTGGCTGCGCCATTGCCACATGCCAAATCAAGCACGCGGCTGTGGGAGCCAAGAGGCGGGAGTCGCTTCAACGCAGTGGAAGCAATAGGGCCGCTGATGAGTTTAGCAAACTTGGCATAGTCGGCAGCCCCCGCGTCAAAGTTTCGTCGAGACATTTTGTGATATTGTCAAATACCGATGATAGACGTGGTTGTAGATTAGATAGATGGCTGAACGTGTCTTATGATTTTCATGTAATGTTGTAATGTAGCTAACGTCGGATGGGGATCATGGTGTTTGGAGTTGGGAACTGACTAACCATTAAACGATACGTCCACATATATTCCGGTAATGCCGAGGCACAATACCCTTTCTCTCTCGTGGATTGGTTCTTCATCTTCATCTTTCTTCCGATGTCGGGGAATGGCTGAAATATCGAGATCTTCATATATTCCCTTCGAACACGCATTCTTGTCAATGCAATCCGTGGTTACTAGATGTCAACGATTTGATCTTGACTTTCTCCGCGGCCTTTTTCGTCTTGGCTGGAAATAATCCACTTTGTTGGCATTCTGTGCTGTGTTAGCACAACCTCTAGAAACATGCCACCGCCGGGAGCGTCCCGAAGTTGAAGAGAAGGGGGTAATGTGTAGATGGAGTCTACATATATTATTATAAAGTGAGCTAAATCGCTATCACCTATTTATCAATGAAGAACGCTCTATCAGGCTTAATCCGTCCATATGCACTCATGATTGCCATGTGGGATCACTAGGCTTTGCAGTCCTTCTGCCAGCGCTTGATGATGATATCAGCAGCCTAAGAAAACCTCGTTAGCAATAATGATTCTCTCACCTCAAAAGAGGGAATTGATTTGAATGGGCAATAGCGTACCTTCTCGCCAATAGCATAGGCGGTGGTGGTGGTGTGGGCAGCCGGTAGGGTAGGGATGATGGAGCAGTCGGCAACACGGAGGCCGGGGATACCATAGACGGCAAGCTTCGAGTCGACAACACCACCCTTCTCGCGAGGAAGCATAGCAGCAGTGCAGCACGGGTGCATCAGAGACTGAATAATGTTGTTCTTGATGTATTCGGCGATGTCGGTGGGGTTAGTGACATTGGCACCGGGAGCAACCTCGACGGCGTTGAGAGACTGCCAGGTGTCGGTGGCATAGAGCCGGCGGAAGTAGTCAAAGTAAGTAACCATGATGTCAATATCAATAGGGTTAGCAGCGGTGCGGTAGTTGACGATGGGGGTAGCATCGTGATCCTCGGGGTTGAGCAGAACAGTGCCACGGCTAAGGGGCTTAAGAAGGAAAGCGGTGCCGGGGCTGCTGGCGAAGGGAGCCTCCAAAACAGGGTGCTCGGGGTTCTCAAGAGCCTGAGCAATGACCTCGAGCTGGGCAAGATAACCTTTCTTGACGGTCTCGGAAGCGCCCGCCGGGAGGTACTGGAGCGCGGATCGATCTTTGATTTGCTTTCGGATCTTGGCAACGATCTTCTTGTACTCCGAGGTGATCTTCGGGAGGGAGACGTAGGCAGCACTGTTACCCATGCCAAGAGTGTATGGGCCGCGGGCGGGGCGCTCACGGAACTGAGCAACAGACTCGGCGGCGAAGGTAGCGTTGTTGGTGATATCGGCCTCACTAGGGTGGGGCGCATCGTCTAAAAACATCAAACTAGGGTTAGCGCTTCGCCCCTTTCTACCGGAACGCGTGCAAGAAGAAGAGGAAGGAGATGAAGAGCGGTTCGAAATATGGGGGGTGCCGTACATGAAAAGGTGATTGGGGGACCACAGTGGTCCTGGAAGTTCTGACCAACGCCGGGAAGGTCCTCGACCAGCTCAATGCCGACCGACTTTAGGTACTTGGCAGAAGCAACACCGCTGCGCTGGAGAATCTGGGGAGTGTGGATAGCACCGGCAGAGAGGATGACCTCGCGCTTGGGGCGGACAGTCTTTACATCGCCACCGGCGACGGGCCGGAACTCAACGGTAGGGACCTTTCGGGTCTTGTCCACGACAAGGCGGGTAACCTTGTGTTCGACTAAGAGGTCGAGGTTGGGTCGGCTGGCGGCAATGTTGGCGTAGTGACCAACACCAGCGTGCGAGCGCTCAACTGTCTCCGAGTTCTGGGCAGTAGGAACCCAGCAAAGACCATGCTTGTTGCCATTGGCACAATCTTTGGGAGTCTCAAGACCAAACTCCTCCCAAGCCTTCCACGAGATGCCTAGAAGTGTAGAAGTTACGAGTTAGAAATTTTCGTTCCTCCCGCCTGGGGCGAACTGAAGTCCAGCAGCATGGACGTACCCTGGATGGGCCACTGGAATGGAGGGAAGGAGGCCTGGATGGAGTCGCCACCATAGCTGGCCGCGTCCCAAGTGTAGCCGAACTCGGCAGCAAGCTCGGGGCTGGGCTCGGTCAAGAAGGAGCTCTGATGTCTTTGTTAGTAACGAGGCCCTTAGTTGGAGTGGACGAGTTTGATGAACGGTGGGGGATCAGGTTCGACAAGGCTTATGAAGACCCTTGGTCACCATAGCCTTCGAACACAGGGCATCTGTCTTACCTTCTGGAATGAAGGGTACAAGTTCTTCCAATCCCACTTCTCACCGCCCCTGAACTCGGGGCTACCGAGACGCGCCCACTCGTCGTAATCATACTTGGAACCACGGTCGAAGAACTGGCCGTTAGCAGCGGACGATCCACCGACAGTCATACCGAGGATGACAACGGCAGAGCGGTTGTTGACGCTCTCAACAGGAGGTGAGCTGATAACAAGACGGCTAACGCCCTTGCCGTCCTCCGCAGGGTCGAAGTAGCCGACACTCTGTTCAATCTTTCCATACTCAATGACGAGGACGGTTCCTGTATAGCGACATCATCCATGTTAATCCTACCGTGTCGCTGATCAAGAACGCGGCCAAAAATCCGGGGTACAGTAGGTGATAACATACGATGGGGGAAGGCAGCCGAGACACGGTCAGCGACGGTCAAACCGGCAGTACCGGCACCAATGATGACGAAGTCATACTCATCCCGCAGCTGGGTGACCTGTCGCTTGGAGAACTCGGAGACCCGACGGGGGAGGGCCTCGACAACACCGAGGACGCAAGCGCCGATGGAGAAAGCCTTGAGGAGACGCATGGTGAAAGGTGTTGAAAGCAAAAACTGCTGGCAAGGGAGCGTGGGGGAAAGAGCAAATCACACGAAACGAATGGATACCCAACAAAAAGAGAAGGGCAAGCAAGAGAGAAGATGGTGTTGAAAGGGAAAGTTAATTCTCTTCCACGCCAAAAACGCTGCTCTTGGGGAGGGGCGAGGCGAGAAACAAAAGAAAAGGGAAGGATCATCGCGACTTTTATATGTTGACATCGAATGGGGACGGATGATACTCACCCACGTGGTAAGATTGCTGTGGGGACGATGCCGGCAAGGAATAGTCCCCAGAAGAATGGGTTCCAGGCTTCACCTTCTCTTGGCCAAAGTTCAGGAAGGAAATATCAGCGCTACATTCGTCAATTTGGGGGAGGGCAAGCCTGGCGGCCGGGGCATGGTAAAGTCATGGTAAACATACAGTTTAACGCACTGAAAGGGGGTAATGCCAAGCCGTTGGTGTCTTGGTTTCCTTCCAGTACTGCTGCTCGCTGGCCAAGACGACGAACCGTCAGCCCTTGGAAAGTGATTTGAAGCAGCATGAATGGCGAGGTGGTATTGGAACTGGTGTCTCCATGGGAATGGACGGTACACATCTTTGTTAAAGTGACAAGATGGCTTGCAAAATACACGGCTCCACGAAGGAAAAGGTCTGGGAGCTTCCAAGTCGGAGCCGAAGACAAATTAAGGACATCGTCGTGTTGTACCTTTATACCCCTGTACACGATACACTATACAGCAATACCCCGGCTTGGAAGTTCCGACTGCAAGTATGTACCCTACTACAAAGTACAGCAGTGCACGATGCAACCCGCTCCCCAGCATTGTGATAATTACTTCGTCCGTCATGATGGATCCTTTTGGCACGAACGGCCCCTGCAGGTTTAAGTGGGGTTATGCCACTCTCCAGTTTACGAATAATGCGAATCCTGGCTTTTGCCCCTGGTCCCCTGGTCCCACAGAATCCCAATTAGTGACCCCGGTCTGGAGCAAGGGCATGCGACAGGCATCCTGAAAATCAAGGTCGCAGTGGATGGTCTCGCACGAAGAATGAATGAATACTGGATACGACATTCATTTTAAATACTCGTCTCGGGATTTTCCACTCGTACGCATGTCGGCCATGGACTTGGGACCTGGAGTATGTATGTGACTGAATTGCCGACATCACTGGCCGGGTTTCCCGATCCTTCTGGGCTTTCGATAACAGCAGCCCCCTTTCTTACCTGACCGTTACGGATGCCAAGGCCTAGAGTTTTGTCAGTATCTACAAGATGCATTGCTTTGCTCCTCCAAGGTCCTGAAGGCTTATGAGAGAGGCGAGATATCACTACGGAGATACCGCTTACCTAGCTAATCGCTAACACGCGATGGACCTCCAGCCGAGCCTCAAATGTTCATAGAATGTTCTCTGTCAGTGCAGACTGAATATGAAGATCGCTGGTAGGAGATAGGAAGTAGCCTCCCCGATTTAGTATCAGAATAAGAGGCGGAGAAGAGTTTC
The DNA here is from genome assembly GCA_002812735.1 of Scedosporium dehoogii. Taxonomy (NCBI): domain Eukaryota; kingdom Fungi; phylum Ascomycota; class Sordariomycetes; order Microascales; family Microascaceae; genus Scedosporium; species Scedosporium dehoogii. Next base: position 63,944 of record PGIR01000008.1, read on the forward strand.
CTCATCGCCAAAGCATAGCCAAGAACCCACCCACATCGGGAGAAGAAGGATGGTGTTAACAAAATATCTACAACCCGATAAGAATATAGCCATCTTTCCAGGGACAAAAATGCCCCACCGACGTCCAGAGGCCCACCTCCACGTAGAGAGGATCTGCGTCTAGAACGCCTGGCCACAGATATAACTTTCCTCTTAGAGGGCGTAATTGCACCACACTCCATCTCTATCTTGTCCTGCTCATAGGAATTTACACAGCATATGCCACCTTCTTCTTAACGTACACATCCCCGTCGTCTGCACGTTCCCTGTCACTCCTGGCTTGCAGCTCATACTCGACCTCGACATTGGTTGTACGCATAATTCCGTTCTTGCAATCGATGATGCCATCCTGCGAACCCGTGGGCGTAGAGGCTCTACCATCCGCATGGACATTTGCGTGCATGGTTTTCATCGCGAAAGCGTCGTCGTCATCGGTAATTCGCGTGGCGCCCGTGGGCCGGCTTAGCTGCGAGCGAAATCCGGTGGCGCGTTTGCTACTTCTGGGCGCACCACCACTGTTGGCCGGGTACGACGAATTGCCGAGGCCGGAGAAGAAGTTGGGGAACATTCGCCGGAACATGGGCCAAAGCGCGGGCATGGAGGCGGCGACAATGGCGAGGTTGCTCTCGATGGAGGAGATGGTCCAGCCGACGGAATAGTAGATATCTTTAGAACCGAGGCCCTTGTAGAACTGGTTGAACCAGTTTACCAAGAGAATGAGCCGGACGCAAGAGATAACGGTGACGCTTGATGGCTCGGACATTAGAGAGACGGTTCATCGTCAAGGGAAGGAAGAGAAAAAAGCCTACACCTACATAATTCCGAGCGCAAAGACACCAAGAAGAGCCATCTTCAAGCGAATGGGCATCTGGAGACCCATGAACGCCCAGAATGGCACGGCCAAGACAGCAACGTCGGTGATGATGACGATGCTGTTGTACGCATAGTTGAAGGCAATATTGTTAATGCAGGCTCGCTTGTAATTCGGCGTCCAGTTGAGGGAGATGGGTTTGCACTGGAAGAGCGTTACGCAGAATATAGAAATCATGGAGCCGGCGTTGATAGCCTGGAGAGCATAGACGGTGTATCGGATCGGCTTCTTGATGCCGATGAGTTTTTGGTCGAAGCAGAGCACAGACGCCTTGACGAATCCGAGAACCGGATGATACAATAGGATGATGAGCCATTCGTACAGCTTCGCCGTGGCTTGTTGGTCGTACGTGAGTTCGGGCGCGTCCCAGTAGTGGATTCCGGCATATTTCGTTTTCGCGTCTGTCCCAGGGCAGTTTGTTAGACTTTTGCTTCTTCTTTCAACCAAATAACTGCGCCTGCTTGTTTTTCTTTCTCCTTTCCGCTTTTGTTCAGGAAACTTCAACTTACACATAATCAGCGTATAAAACCAGCCAGTGTTGATGGCCTAGACTTGTCGTAACTTGTAAGTAAACCAGTTGCAAATGTTTGCTTACTCTCCCGTCAACATCTCTTGACCTACCATTGCAGCAAGAATAAGGGCATCATCTACATCAATACCTGTTAGGACCACCGTTTCATTTTCATGGCAATGTACATTTGATTGTCAACTCAGGCATATTATTCAAAGCACTTACCGATGCCCAATTGCTTCGCTGTCCGTCGACACCATATCCTTAAGCTGAGGACAATCAGAGACAACATCCACGCGATGCAGATAATCGCCAACCCCAGATGGTGAAGCCAGTTCAGTTCCTTCGGTGGCGGGAAATCTGTTCCAGGAGCCCATGCTCGAGCGACGAGCTCGGCGGACTCCATCATCAGAAATCCTCGGTGTTGCGTTTAGGATCCCTGAATAGACGACGGGCCGGAAGGGTTAGCGAGATAGAAAGAGAAAAGATCGTCGGTGATCGGCGGGTCGTAAGGCAGCCAAAGCACGCAAAAGAAAAGGAAAAAAAGATAAAAATATCAAATGCAAGGAAGAGGAAGGGAAGCTGCCGGCCTTAAAAGAACCCGTGACGCATGCCTTTGCATGGTTTCAAGCGACAATATCAAAACCATCACCGAGTGGCAAGGCGAACGACCCAGCAGAGGTGGTTGCTCTCTGATTTTACAGACCATAGGAGCGGAAACCAAAGCAAGAGATCTCGATATGGTTTAGTTCAAACGATTATTAGAAGGCACCAGGGGGGAAAAAAATACCAAGAAGTCACATTGCGTGCAAGGGTATCAGGGTACAGGAGGAAGAAAAATAAATGCTGTACCCATGATGGCACCTGTCTCTTGCCTGTCTAGAGATCCACGAGATCGGAATACCTTCCTTCCCGGTAAAAATCTTCATCGGGGACCCCTGGCATTCCCTGTAATCCTTCGAAGTGACTTCTCTTCCCCTCGGCAAGGAATACCTACATCGTACGTCCCTTCTAGGATGGCACGACATTCCTGCATCGTCTCTCCCAGTCCAACGTCAACTCACTCCGCTAGGATGCAATTCCGACCAGTAGTGTCTCTGTCATCTCTGTCATGCACCCAATTTGCCAAGAGTCCCTTCTTTTAAGGTGCTGAAAATGCTTTCAACCCTTGCGAGGCAATTGCTTTCTTCTAATCAACCTTTCCTGGCCTAGGAATCAAATTGGCCAGTTACAATATGCATCATCATTCTGGTTAGCAGAACTTCCCGACGAACTATTCTCGTAAGAATTCTTTTTCTCCCGGGTATACATAACACAAAAGCCCGCGCACTCGGATAGCTTCCGGAATCTCTTTGACTTTGAGCCTCGCCTTCACCCGTAAGACTGCGAAGTAAGTCGGAGGTGTGCATTGAGTCGAACGGGGGAATAATGAGCCGTCCGCGAGCTCAGTTTACTTCGTGGTGGCAGTGGGGACAGGGGTGGTCCTTGGGCCAACACTATCTTTTCCGGTCTCCGGCTCCGTGTCTACGACGGAATGCAACTGAGCACGACCAAGCCCCAGGGATCTCTTCATGATCTATGCGCACTACATACGAAGTGCCTGTCGTCACCCACGGGTAATCCCTACCCTGGTTCAGTGGGCAATTTCTGAGCAAGCTCCCTCATGGTCATAATAAGCTCCATCGGGGGCGAAGAGGAGAAAAGGGCCGCGGAATGCCACTTGCGTGTCAGGGGTTGGGCCGGACCCACTTCACCAACACGACTTCGCAGAGCAGCTCGCCCGATCCGTGAACCAGTGTCCAAACTAGGACACTTCTCCGCCATCCCCGGTCACACAGGTTAACATCTTTAATCCTGTTGGTTCCGGCTGTTGAGGGATAGTGTTACATGAGTTAAAAAAACAAAAGAAGCCAGGTCGGTCGCCACAACACCGGGCCAGACCCACTGTAATTACCCCCTTTTCTTGTCAAACTGGCATCTCCGGGAACTTGTGGGTAGCGGCTCTCTTTTTCAGCCAATCTCCAATCCCCCCAGAACACCATTGTAGCATTAGGATTTGATGAAATATCCTAAACAAGACTAGGTAGACCGTAGAGCCGAGAGGAACCGGTCTGGAGGGAGTAGCTGAACCCGGAACTCACCGGCGTGTATAAACTGCTGGGATTTTCTTCCCCAGAAGAAATTCGGGGGGGCCAACCGTCTTGGCGATGCTTGGAGGCAACATAATCCTCGTCAGACCAGACCCTGCAATTTCGAAAGTTCAACACCGACGCCTTTGCCGAAAAAGTCAGGGAGACAAGGAAATGAACGAGAGTTCTGAGATATCTTTGGGCTGGACATAGAAGAATCATGATACTCGTACACGTTCTCCCGGAAGACGGAGGTCAACGTAATGATGCGACCAAGGCTCTAGATAGATCTAGAGCTTGGGAGGTGCCATGATAACTATCTCCATGGATTCTGCAGAAGATGCGAAAGCTGGAGCGAGCTAATAGAATTCGTCTTTGAGGATAATGAATGCCCGTTGTAACCGGAACCGTTTCGATAAGCTTGGCCAGACGTGCAGTACCCCTACGCTTCAAGCAGGGCATGCCTAACTCTTTTCCAATATGGGGGCTCATGCTTTAATATCTGTCTCCACCGGTGTGCGTTGCTATAAACGGGTTCCATGTCATTTTCGCAGTGGGTAATTCCGTCGACGAGGAGCAGTAACTGCGAGACACGCACATGGGGATAGGTCACTAATTTTTTCCTTTCCCTCAGGACGAACCCGGATAGTCCCTCGTTACGAACTGTCCTGTGGCGTGCATTTTCATCGCGGCCTCGTTGGGCATGCTCAACGTAACCATGGCATTAGTTCATGGCAATCATATTAAATGCAGGGCATAGAGAAGTACTTTATTATTTTATTCATTTCTCTGCTTTATGCGGAGAGGACTTGGTCCAACTATCACGTACGCATGATGCTTTGCCCAGTCTCACCTAGTAGATAGTCCAGATGAGCACGGAAACTGCCCGAGACTGTGGTGAATAGACAACTTCTCATCTAATAACACAGTCCTTATCGTGAAGCTTGTAGTGAGCGATCTGATGCTCTGGTCTAATATGTTGAGGCCGTGGATGGCCCTGGGAGGGGGAAATGGTGACGTTCGTACATGTATCACGCCTGTCAAACCAGTCTTATTCAATCGTCCGCGCCAATTCCGTGGAACCGTAAAAATTCATTAGGATATGGGGAATATATTACAGAATCCTCCTCCCAATTTCAGAAGATTGTCGCGCGGCCAAGGTAATGGAGACCCCCTAAGTCAGACTGGAGCAGAGCGGAAGATGTTGAGATGCGGCAGGCCAACCAGTAACGCCCCAAGATCCAATCGCAAAGCCCCATCGATGTGTCTCGCCCAAGGCACCTCTGCAGCGTCTCACGCGAGCCCCTCACTCCTTCACATCCCGTCTCATCCTCTCATTCGGTGTCCATAGAGGTGGGTGGGGTAACCAACTCTTCATTAGTATTTCCATGATCGATGTCGCCCTCCTCATCGCCATAGCCTCTACATCTATCGCCTGTCCGTCCAGCATCTCCCCTCGCTCGACATGACTAGCCCAGACGATAGCCGTCGAGTTTATCTCCTTTGCCGCCCAATCTTCAGCGGCAATAATGCCCATATTCGCAAGCACAAGAAGATCAAGGAGTTGATTAACAAGAGCAAAGAGCCGCTTCGGCCCCTGCTGGCAGATATCGGAGAGGACAAATTAATTGAAATCGTCCGAAACCTCCTCGAACGCCGGATTTTCGCTTCGGAGCTTCGCGCCAAGGTCGAGTTCCCGGAGCTTTTCCGCCCTTCCCCTTCCCGAGATGCGCAGCGGCAAGCATCTGAAATCGACGCCGCGCGGTCTACCGCTGAGGCTCTGGATGAGATCGCATCCCGAAATGGTGACGAGGAGGATGGGAATGTGTCCGTCGACGAGGACATTGAGGAGGAGCCCGACGTCGTGGAAGATCTGGAGCTGCAGCCCTCTGTTCCGATGAAGAGGCGGGCCTTGGGAGATAAACTGCCATCGCTCTACCCGTCGTATCTTCCGTACCAAACCCAACATTTGATTCTCAACATGGCCCAGCAGGTTCTCGAGGAGTGCTGCTTCGATTTTGCGACTACCTCTATGCCGTCCATACTGAAACAAAAGCAGTGGGAATGCTCTTCCGCGGTAGAGCTAACCAAATGGATAAAGATCTTCCGAAAAAAAGAGGGAAAGACCCACCTTCCGCCCCTCCCCCCCGATATCGAGACCGACACACTGGGAGTCATCCTGGCCAAGGTGTCAGACCTCCGCCACACAGCCGTTCACCGGTTGCCAACCACAGCTAAAGGCATCAGTCGGCTCCTCGAATACGCCGTGAAGTTTGCTCAAATTCTTCAAGATACTGTACGTGCCGCACAGCTGGACGACATGCGCTCGGCCCTGGATAGCCAGATCCAGGCGATGGAGCTAAACAAGAACGCTCTGGAGGATATGGCCACAGTTGAGTTGCTCGAGATTCAGCGGCAACGAGAAGAGCTAGGTCGCAGAGAGGCGGCGCTGATTGACGGAATGTTGAAGGACGACTTGGAGAATAAGGCCCTTGTCGGACAGCTTCTAGAGGACAACGCTCGAGGCATTTTTCATGGGAATAACGTGCCGTCGAAGAGTCACGCGAAAGGAGGCATTGCCGGCATGAAGAGAGACCTTTCCGGCAGCACGAAGGAAGACATCCCCAGCACGAGGCGAGACATTTCCAGCATGAAGGGAGACATTCCCAGCACGAAGGGGGACATTCCCAGCACAGAGGGAACAGAGGGTGTTACTAATAATGGTGAAGGTAATAATAAGTGCAAGGGAGTGCAAGGGAACCAGACAAACGGAAGTAGTGGAAACGACGACGAAGACGAGCCGGATGAGAGGACGGAATGGGCAAATGAGAACCTAGAATTCCTTAAGGCAATCCTCGAACACTAGGAAATGGCACATATCGATCTCGGTTGTTGATAAAAGAGCAAATCCCACCTATTGCCTGAGCTTCTCTAGTTAGTCGCCGAACGCCTCGTGGTGGTTCTTCGGAAAGAAGGATAGTAAACGACAAAACTGGATTTCTCTGCCGACGGATCCGAAAAGAGTTGAGAACAGATCCGATCCCTTATAGACTGTGGAAAATAAATACACCTTATGAAATCACTCTCCTTCAGCTATAGCCTCCAAAAAGTCTGGATGTGGATGACTTTGGACTTGGCGAAGTGTCATAGCCGCGGGTGCGTTGAGACGGGCACGATATACTGCACAATGGTACCGCCTACTCCAATCCCTGATATTGGGCTCCTCCCGCGTGAAGCCATGTACAAACACTTCTCCACATATAAATTCAAGTCCTCTTTACAGAGCTAGGTTAGCTTGCTTGTAGCAGCGCCGTATTGCAGGTCTACTAGGAAGAGCTTACGATCATCTTCAAGCTCGGCGCCCATACATGTCATGATAAGGCATCTAGGCTCGATAGCAGTTTCTTCGAAGAATTTCGGCTTGGCTATTGCAGTGTCGAGAGGTGAATGCGGAAACAAATCAAGTGCCTAGTTCTTTGCCGGATCCATAGACGTAAGGCTGCGGTCCGCCGTCACGAAGCTCGCGGATAGGTATTACGGTGACTCCCCGTCAAGCGGAGTAGTTTTTTGGAAGGGAGGCTAGGAGTACCACGAGAAAAACACATTTACTGGCACCATGTTGTACTGATCGAGCGTAGCTCCTATCCCCGTGCTAGAGCCAGTCTTCGGGCCACAGAAAGTCTTATGAGGAATGAATGAAAGGAGCTACTTACCATCTTGAAATTGCCACCTAGCAAACATGAGCCGCTGGCTCTCCGGAGGCGTGCCAATCTTATCCTGTATCCAACGCTTAAGATCAAGGACTGTATCAGAACCTTTAACCTAAACCGAGAATTCCTTGCCTGTAAGAGCCATTACATGGACTTTAAACTCGGATGTTGTGCGATGCAGGGGCTCAAACATGGGTATTTTGGACTCGTCCTCAGTTTTGTGACATGGATCAAAAATGATTTGTGATCTTCCCTGCTTGGATATCTGTAGATACTTCTTGTGATTAGTAGTCAATGGAAGCACTATCTCCTTTCCTTTGGTAGATTCATCCGAGCCGAATACCCAGTTATAGGGTTGTTGTGCCGTTCAACCCATGGGACAGCGACGGTGTTAGTGGGATACGGGATTCTAGGTACTCATGTCAGCATTGCAGTTCTGCAGCCTATCACAGTTGGGCTGTTGAGTGTTACCACTTGCGACATGGCTACTCATCCCACACTAAGGTAAACGGCAAATACAGCTCTTCACTGGGAACCACCTGTTGGCTTTTGGGCTCCGGCGGTCGCCATATGCTGCAAGCAAGGGTTCGCGGTCAAAAAAATCATTTCCTCACAAAAGCGTGCTAGGCGCAAACTCTTAGGAGATCTTCTCTGCCGCTCGGTCCTGTGCTTCGATCTCTATTGCTCGTTCACCCGAATGTCGCCAGCTTATGAAATACAGGTCTAGAGGTTAGTATATAAATACGAATACCCTATCATGACAGTCACAGTTCCTTTATCCAGGATGATCCCTGGCATTGACTAACCGCCGCACTCGCCGAGCACCTGGGGGTAATCAGGTCCGAGGCTGTTCGTGTCAAGATGGTTAATGAAATCAAGCAAAAAACCTCGCCGTTTATGAGATTAAGTGACGGGGGATCCCGGTACTCCTACGTGTATGGGCCCATCCTCCTTAAGGATGAAGGCGTCCTAATGCACAGTAATAGGGTGTGTTAGATCCTATAGTGCGCTTTGTATAGAAGCCCTTATTATATTTTTAGTAATTTTTCTTACAGGGAAAATAGCTCCTTGATATTAAGCTATACTATCCTAGAATGTAGAAGTAGGTTATAAAAAATACCTGATTAAGTGAAAGGTATTACAATCCGTACACCGGCTCGTTGGTATATCAGGTGGGTACAGCCGGTGTATGGGGCGTAGGTGCCTGTTACCGGTAGGGTGAGGCAGTCAAGCAGTATTTACAAGATATTAGTGAGAAGTGCGTATTTAAGTGTAGGGGTGTAGTTGTACTTGAATTGACTACTGAAGAGTCCGGAAGAACATACTAGATACAAGGAACTATCGTAGCTTTATATAGACCGCTTCCTTCCATCCGTCTTCAGTCGTCTAGCTTGGTCGATCGACTCCTCGTTCGACCGCCCGGTCGACCCTGTGCTCGACCGCCCGGTCGGTTGGTTGGTCGTCCGACCGACTCCATGACTAAGCCGTCTCTCCTAATTCTGCCGTTGTTCACCGCTTCCCTCATGTGACATGGTCGCGGCCAGGTCGTGACAAAAGGAACTATTATATAGCTAGGTTAGAATAAGACTTTCTATATAAAGAATTTCATATATCCTTTATTATAATCCATACACTAGCTTATTAGTATATTAGGTAGGTACAGCTAGTGTATAGGGTGTGGGTGCCTGTTATCAGTAAAGCAAGACAGTTAAATAGTAATTACAAAATATTAATAAGAAGTATATATTTAAGTATAGGGATATAGTTATACTTAAATTAACTACTAAAAAGTCTTAAAAGATAAACTAGATATATAGAGCAAACTATAATTTATATAGACATTTCCTTCCAAGCTCTCCCTAGATCACTTTAGCTTATTATAATCCTATATAACCCAGATCACTTATAGATTACTATAAGTATAAGTAATCTATTCTTTTCTCCTATAATCTTACTATAGCTCTATAGTTTACCTATTTCTACTAGCTCTAACTACCTAGCCTTCTATCTTAGCTAAATATAGCTATAATATAATACCTCCCCTCCTTTAGTCTTTATCCCTAAAGACCTATAAGTAGTCCTTTTACTTATTAGTTTATATTTTATAAGTCCCTCCTATAATTCTCCTTATATTATCCTAATATATCTATTACTATATTTAATTATTCCTATAAGCCTTCTTCTAAATCTTCTTATAATTATCTAAACTTAGCTAATATAATTAAATTATTAAATACTAAGACTAAAATACTATATATACATTATTTTAAAAATAATAAAATATATATAATAAGTAAAGAATCCTCTTAGTATATAGAGTATATATAGTAAGGTTAATTATATAATAGGGTTTTTATAGCCTTAACTTATAGGTTTACTCCTTCTTCTATCCTTCCTTAGTAGCTAACTTATTCCTCTCTAGTTACTTATCTTTTATAGGAATAAAAGAAGCTAAAGAAAGAAGAAGCTAAAGTAGAGAAAGTATTATTTATTCTTTAAATATAATTATTAATAATAGTAAACTACTTAGTATATATTTACTAGATAAAGAAGAATATTAAAGTAAAAAGTTTTAAGATATTTAGGAGAAGGATTTAGAATTTAGATAAAGAGGATAGTATTTATCTCTCTATTTAAGAATCTTAGGTAGTAGAGGACCTTTAGTTCTTTAAGGTCTCTAACTTTATTAACTAGTCCTTATTAAATTTAGGGGATGATTTTATAGACTTAGGTCCTTTAGTTAATTTAGGTTCTTTTAATAGAATATAGTAAAAAGTTACTAGCTCCCTATTAAATATTTAATAAATTCCTAAGTATTTTTACTATATTTAAAATTCTTCTACTTTACTAAGTATTTAATTTTTTTATTATTAACTATAGAGTTTAAGATTTTCTTAGCTTCCTATATATCTTCTTCTACTTCTACCTTAATAGATTCTTTAGTAAATATATTATTATATATAGGTTTTAAGAATATAATATAGAAAACTAGGTTATATTTTATAGTTTCTAGTAAGTTAAGTTTATAGTTAACTTCTAAAACTTTTTATTTAATAGTAAATAGTCTTAACTTTTTATAGTCTAACTTATTACTTAGTTATTTAGTTTTAATTTAGGGGTCCTTAGTTCCTAGTTTCTTATATAGTAACTAGACCTTACTTCCCCTCTTAAGGGTTAGTCCCTTAAGCTACTTATTATTAGTATAATACTTTATCCTTTCCTAAATAAACTATAATTCTTTAACTAACTACTTATATAATTTCTTTATTTTATCTACTATAAGAATTACTTATTTTACTTAAATCTTAGTACTTACTAGTTTAAATCCTTTTCTAGGTTTAATATTATAGTTTATATAAAATAGTAATATCTATATACTTTCTAATATACTTATATTATAAGCTCTTTAAGCTAAAGATAATAGTAATACTTAATTATCCTATTCTTAATTAATATAATATTGTAGATATATCTTAAATATTTAGTTTATTTATTTTACCTACCCTTATATTTCTAAATAATAAATAGTAGATATTTTATAGTTAATTCCTATTCTATTTAATAAGCTTTACTAGAAATATAAGATAAATAATCTACCTCTATCTAAATTAATTTCTTCTAGTAGGTTATAGTTTACTATAACTATTTATAGAAATAATTTAGTAAACTATAATATTTTTATTACTTTATTATAAAATATAAAGTAAGTATATTTTATTAGTTTATTAATTATTACTATAATACTATTATATTTTATTTTAGTAACTAGATCTTTTAATAGTAGTAGTTTAATAATAAAGTTAATTATAATCTTTTACTATAATACTTTAAATACTAGTATTAATTATAATTATCTATAGGGTTTATAAAATCAACTTTTATTCTTTCTATACTAAGGGTACTTAATTATAACCTTAGTAATTACCTTTTTAAAATATAGGATATAATATCTTTTAAATACCTTTTTTATAGTTTTTATAATTCTAAGATATCTATTAAGTAATACTTTATAAATAGCTTAGATAAACTTTTTAATAAGATTTAAAGATATTATTATCTAAGTTTACTCTTAAGTTTATATTTAATCCTATAATCTAAGATTTATATAATAGTTCTTAACCTCTTCTATAATAGGATTAATTTATTATATCTAGTAGCTAATAGCTAGCTATTATAGGTTCCCCTCTTTATTATAATAAAGGATAGTATTTATTTCTTTTAATATTTTCTAAAAGTAATCTAGCCTCCTACTAAAAATATTAGCTCTTCTATTTTCTTTTCTTTTAATATATATAATTTTAAAGTCATATTTAGATAGTTCTTCTACTTATTATACTTATCTTTAATTAAGTTCCTTTATTATAGTAAATCCTATAAGATTCTTATAATTAAAGTATACTATAATTAGATACTTAGCTTTAATAAGATAATATCTCTATTTTTTAAATACTTTAATAATAGCTATTAGTTCCTTATTAGAGATAATATAATATAACTCAGGTCTATTAAGTTTCTTTAATATAAATACTATCAGATAAACTCTACTATTCTTATCTTATTATCCTAATTATACTCCTAGAGTATAGTCTAATATATCTATTTCTAATTTAAAAAGTTTTAAAAGGTCTACTTAGTAAAATATAGGTTATTTATATACTAATTATTTAGCTTTCTAAAATACCTCCTATTCTTCTATTTCCTACTAAAATAGTTTATCCTTCTTAGTAAGTTCTATAAAAGTATATATATTAATACTATAGCCTCTTATAAACCTTCTATAAAAATTAAAAAATCTAAAAAATACTCTAACTTCTATAATATTAATTAATATTAGTTATTTTAAGATAGCTCTAACCTTTAATTCTTATATTTAGATCTTCCTAAATTAAAGTATATATCTAAAGAAATCTACTTATTACTTATAAAATTTATACTTAGCTAGTTCTACTAGTAGTTTTATATCCTATAATTTTTATAGGACTTTATATATATATTCCTTATATTTTTCTAATATTTTTAAGAAGATAAGGATATTATTAAGGTATATTACTATAAAGTTATTTAAATATTCTTATAAAATATAATTAATTATAGTCTAAAAACTTATAAAAGTATTTATTAATCTAAAAAATATAACTAAGTATTTAAAATACCTAAAGTATATCCTAAAAATAGTCTTCTACTTATTACCTTCCTTAATATAGATTAAATTATAAGCTCTTCTTAAATCTAGGATTATAAACTACTATACTTCTTAAAGTATATCTTATAATTCTAAAATAAATAATAATAGGTATTAGTTTTTAATAATAATATTATTAAATTATTAATAATCTATATATATCTATAGTCTATTATTCTTCTTAAATACTTATAGGATAAAATATCTTACTAGTAATATTAAGAATCTAATATATCCCTTTTTTAATATCTTTTCTATATATTTTTTTAGTATTTATTACTATATTTTATTAAGATTATAGATAGATATAAACTTTAGTTAAGTACCTTCCTTTAATAATATCTTATAATCTTATTAGTTATATTTAAGTAATCTAGTTTCTAGTTCTTTAGTAAATATTTTACTATATTTCTAATATTCCTTTAATATATATTTTATTATATTATTTAGTAGTAATAGTATTTTAAAACTTATAATTGCTCTTATTATATATTTTTATCTATTTACTTATTTATATTTTCTTCCTTTTAGTAAGTAATTTAAATCTTTTATAATAAGTACTTTAAAGTAAATTATTATTCTAAAAGCTCTTAGTTTACTTAAAGATAACTCTTCTAGTTAATACTTCTTAAAAACTAAGTTATTCTCTAGGCCTTACTTAGTCTTATTCTAAGTAAGCTAATTAATTACCTAGTTAATTTATAGGTTCCTTATTTATAATTATAGTATTCCTAGTATAATAGGGTAACCTATAGTTCCTATAATATTAAAAGATATATAGTTAGGTTTTTTAGTAATAGTAATACTAAGATATATAGTTTTAATATTAACTACTCTATTTTTATAATTAACTAGTATTCTATTATATATAGTTAGAGTATAAAGTCTATTTTTTATAATCTATAGAAGTTCTAACTTATTAATAATTATTAGTAAAATAAAATTTCTTTATACTTTACTATCTACTAGGGCTATAAGTATTTATCTTTATATAGTAATAGGCACTTTAAGGTAGTAAGTTAATTATCTTTCTATAATATTAAATTCTCACTTAATCTTCTTAGACCCTTATTCTATCCTTAATATTATTTCTTCTATAGCTTATTACTATTTATAATTAACTTTAACTATCTTATTATATTATTCTCTAAATACTATTACTACTTCTTATAAAGCTTTAATCTACTTTTATTATATCTTAACCTTTCTTTTAAGTTTAGTAGCTTTTATATTTCTATTATATAATTACTTAGCTATCTCTACTTATTTATTATTAATTTCCTAAATCTTTTATTTTATTTTATAAATAGCCTCTTTAGCTTTATTTTTAAATTCCTATAATTCTTCTAATATTAATTTAAATTATATTTTAACCTTATATTATATAAATTATCCCTTAATATTCTATAGATCTTTATCTTTTATAAATTATATATTATACTTCTTTTTAATAATATTTTAAAAATTATCTAATTTAATATTTATATAAAGTCCTATATCTTCTACAATTTTAATTTTTATTTTAAAATAGTTAACTTTATTATTTACTCTTTTATCTAGTATATTAAGTTATTTTTAGAACTTATATTACTTACTTTTAGGGAGTAGATATTATAGTTAATTAACTTATATTTATAAGTTAATTAAATTATCTACTATATCTATATTCTATTACTTTTAGAATAGGTTACTAATCCTATATCTACCTATTCCTTAGTATTTAATTATAATATATTAGTCTCTTTATTATTAAGCTATTTATTACTAGTAACCTTCTTAACTTTCTTCTTTTATTATTTATTTTATTATTATAAAGTCTTTATCTAAATCTAGTTTAAAAAGTTATATTTATCTAATTAAGTATTCTTATAGTATTTCTTTCTCTCTTTTCTTTATAAGTTCTTCTAATTCTATTTTATAAGTAATCTAATAAAGTAATCCTAGTATTTTATAATAATATTAGTATACTTTTTAATAATATTATTTAAATAATAAATCTTCTTACTTTAAGGTCTTAAAGGTCTTTAATATCTTTTTTATAGTTTCTTTAGTTTTATTTTTAATTTCTAAGATCTAAGTAATTTCTTCTTATTTTATTATTTTAAAAGTTTAGAGCTTCTTAAAGTAATATCCTATTCTATCTTTTTTACTTTAATATATATAGTAGTTATTATTATAGTATATAATCTAAGATAAAGACTTATAATCTATTTTATTAGCTTTAAATTATTAGTTCCTCTCTTTAAATATAGGCTTCTATTCTACCCCTTAGTTCTTATCTTATCTAAAGGTCTTCTTATTATTTTAATATTCTTATATAAAATATCTATACTTTCTATATATATAGTACTTACTAATCTTATCCTTAAATACCTTAGGAATAACTTCTTTATAATTAGCTCCTAACTTTATAGGTCCTAAGTAGGTTCCCTATATAGTACTTTTCTTATTTTACTACTACTTCTTTTTAAGTAAGTAGAACTATTTAAGCTCCTTCTTCTCTAATTATTATATATATTATTAGTTATTAATATATATAGCTATAGTAATATATTTAGCTAGATTATCTAGTTAGTTAAGCTTTACAATTTCATCTTTAATATTATCTTTTAGTCCTTTATAAAATAGGGCCTTTAGGGATTCTTCCTCTTATTTAAGGTATAAGGTAGTCTATTAGAATTCTATTATAAAAGCTAAGGCTAACCTCTTTTATTAGAGGTTATATAGTTTTTATTTATTAACTTTATTTTTATTTAGATCTCTAAATATATTTTTTAGTACTTTTTTAAACTTAATATAGCTACTAAAAATTTTATCTATAGCTTCCTCTTAATTATTAAAGTTATTTCTAAAGTAATCCCTTATTATAAATTTAAATTATACTATAATATTTTTTATTAGGAAAGATATTACTACTAATACCTTATCTTTTAGTTTAATAAGGTCTAGATAATAGTAGAGGAGATAAGTTTAGATCTAAATTAGAAATCTATAAAGGTTCTCCTTTATTCTATTAAACTTTTTAAAAGCTTTAATCTTAAAGTATAGGTAAGTTACTTAGTTTTTAAGTCTTTTAACTTTTTCTAAAATATCTTTAAATTAAACTTTAAACTAGTTTTTCTCTCTCTAGAGCTTATTAATTATCTTCTTTAAGTCTTTTTAAAAAGTAGTACTTCTTTTAGAGGTTAATATCTTTATTAGTAATATATATTTAATAAAATTATTTACTAAATAAGAGTAGTTAATATATTATAATCTATATACTAGCTTATTAATATATTAGGTAGATATAGCTAGTATATAGGGTATAAGTACCTATTATTAGTAAAGTAAGGTAGTTAAGTAATAATTATAAGATATTAATAAAAAGTATATATTTAAGTATAAGGATATAGTTATATTTAAATTAATTACTAGAGAGTCTTAAAAGATAAACTAGATATATAAAGTAAACTATAGTTTATATAGATATTTCCTTCTAAGCTCTCCCTAGATTACTTTAGCTTACTATAATCTTATATAACCTAAATTACTTATAGATTACTATAAGTATAGGTAATCTATTCTTTTCTCCTATGATCTTACTATAGCTCTATAGTTTACCTATTTCTACTAGCTCTAACTGCCCAGCCTTCTGTCTTAGCTAAGTGTAGCTATGACATCCTTTACTAATAGTTAGTAGCTTAAGATAAATTTAGCTTCTTTTTTAACTAGTTCAGTCTTTCTTTATTTCTTTTCCCTACTAGTAGTTACTGCTTTTACCTAACTAGGTTATAGTTAGATTATATTATTAAGTTAGATTCTCTATATTATAATTAACTAAATCTAGTAATATATTATTTAATTAAAATAGATAATTTAGTAATTAAATATTAATATAGTAGTTTAAAGAGGTAATATATTTATAATACTTTTTACTTAACTATAAATACTTAGTAAACTTAAGTTTAAGATTATTATATTTAATAAGTATAGAGGAAATTAATAAAAGTTATAAAGGTTTTTAATTTAAATAAAGATTTTTTTATATTATTATAAAGATTAATTTTATATTAAAGCTAATAAAGTTATTATTATAGTCTATTATTTTATAAATAATATATTTATATAATTTAAATTAACTTTTTAAGATTATTTAGAAAATAATAAAATTATATAAAAAGTAGAAACTATTAAAATCTTTAAAGACTATAAAATATTTAGAGAAGCTTTTAAAAAAACTTTTAGAAAATCTAATAAATAATAAACTATAATTTAATAATTTAAAAAACTAAAGTAAAAAAGATTAGCTATTAAATATATATTTAAGTTTAAATAAATTACTATATACTTTAAATAAGAAAATAATTTTTTAAAAAATATCTTTTATAATAAATTAAAAGAAGATATTAAAAATAAATTTTATAAGATAAATATATTTAAATAACTAATAGATTATATTAAGTTTACTATTAAGATTAATAATTAACTATATAAGTAATAATAATAAAAGTAAGATTAGATTTTAATTAAAAACTATAAAGTTTAAATTTAAATTAATATTAAATATAAGTAAAATAATAGTATTATTTTATAAAAGACTTATATAGAATTTATAAAATTAGGAGCTAGTAATAAAGAAGCTATCTTTAAAATATTTAAAAATAAAATAGATAAATACTATATATTATAACAAGGAATAAGGTAACTAGTATAAGGAGGGTTCAGTTCTTATCTGGGGTAGAAGAGCAGCAGCAGAAGAAGTTTATTCCTTGCCCAGGAAGATCAGGGCATAGTTGTTTCCTTTCTTTTCTTTCTTATAAGGAGAGGAAGTTCTTCTTCTTCTCTCTCAAGTTACTCAAGTTACTATTTTTTTTAACAAGTTATTACCAGTTCTTTCGACAGTCAATTGACTCTTACTTCTTCTCTCTATTACTGATCTTCGTTATTAGTGATATCTAGCTACCTATTCTAGCTTAACATATATCACAGGGTACCCCTTTAGACACTAAAGTGAATCTGCAATTTTCCCTATTTAGAGACTTCATTTTCACGTATCCCGATTCCATTCCTATTAATCAACAGTTCCGACAAGTATTCTATTCCTGTTAGGGGTTCTGCAGCGACTTCTCGCAGGAAACACTATAGACTATTAACTAAAGCTATTCTTTTCTTACGGTATGCGGGCAGGCTGCACTGCCCTGTTTCAATATATAAAAAATATAGATATATAATATAAGAATATTAAAATATAAAGAAGATATTTAGATAAGATAAAAATAAAAAAGTTTAGTAAAAATCTATATAAAAAAAAGACTTAATAATTTAAAGCTAATATTATAGATTATAAGTTTTTATTATAAATTATATATTATAATAATAATTATATTATATATTAAAATAATAAAAATAAAGTAAACTATTATTTTAAGAGGTTTTAAATATTTAGAATAATAAAATAAGAAGAGATTACTAAGATCTTTAAAATTAAAAATAAAGTTAAAAAAATTAAAAAGAAAATATTAAAAACCTTTAAAATTTTAAAATAAGAAAACTTATTATATAAAAAATATTATAATAAAGTATATTAATATTATTATAATATATTAAAATTACTTAAATAAATTATCTATAAATTTAAATTAGAAGAATTTATAAAAAATAAAAGAGAAGAAACTTTATATAAACTACTTCTTTAATATATAAACCTCCTATATTATTAATAAAGGACTTAAAACTAAGAGGACCTAATAGGAAATTAAAAATAAAGTATATAAGACCTTATTAAGTTAAAGAAGTTATTAGCTATTATTATTTTATATATTAATTTAAACTTCTATTATAAATAAAAAAATATAATATATTCTCTATTTTCTTATTAAAACCTTATTAAGTAAGGGAGGGTAAAATCTTTATAATATTATAGGAAATATTTAGAATTAATAGACTAGTATATAAAATTAAAATAATTTTAGAATATAAAAGATTTTTAAGAAATTAGAAGTATTTAGTTAAATAGAAGAGATATTTAATAAAAGAGATTTTATAAAAGTTTAAAAAATACTTTATAAAGATAAAATTACTTAAGAAATATAAAGCTAGGTTAAGATCTAAAAAAAGCTAGCTAGAGAATTAAGTACTTTATAAATTATTATTACTATATAGCCTTCTTAATATATTATTATTTTTATTTTATATAATTATTATTATTATTTAAAATAGAGAATATATTATTAAAAATATAAATAATAATTATATAATTAGATAATTTAATAAAGTTTTTATAATATCTTTTTAAAAGTAATAATATATTACTTTTTATATATAGTAATAATAATAAGAGGATCTTCTTATATAAGCTTAAAATATAGATCTTTTAATTATTACTATTTTTAAAGAATTTTCCTTTAAGCTTTATATAAATTAAGCTAAAAATATTAGTAAAAACCTCTTATAAAAGCTAAAAGAGACTTATAAGGAGTATTTAATATATTAAGTTATTAAGCTAAAGTATATTAATTTATATTTAATTAGAAATAAGTATATATAACTTTTTAAGATCTTTATAAAAAGTATATTTTAAGATTATATTTAAGATAAAATAAATATAAAAAAAGAAATTTAAAAAGAAGATTATTATTAATTATTAGAAATAATTATATATTAAGGAAAAAGTTATTTAGTTTATTATTAAATAAAATATTAAGTATATTATTAATAGGGTATTATATTAGTTTTTAGAATAGGTAGTATAGGAGTAGCTATAATAGTTAAGTTAAGAGTATTAAGTAATTACTATTAGGCTATAATAAAAGTATTAGGATAAGTAAGGAAGATAATAGGAAGTATAAGGGTAGAAGTAAGTAGACTTTTAGAAGGATTAGTAAAAATTATATTATATAGTATTAGTAAGGAAGAAGAGAAGAACTAGAGAAAAAAAAGATTTATAGAGTAAGATTAGGAATTAAATAGGAGGAATAATATAGATAAATAAATGGAAGAATAGGAAGAATTAAAAATATTAAGTAGAAGATAAAAATATTTAGTAATATTAAGAAGTATAAGTAATAATAAGAAAAAGATTAAAATAGAATACTAATAGTTAGATATTATAAGTTATAATAAAGATAATCTTATATTATAGTTATTAAGTAGATAAAGAGAAATATTATTATTTTAAAAATAAATATATTTTATTAAAAACTAAAAAAAATTAATTTTTATTTTTTATAAATTTATTATATTATTATTATAAATAAAAAAGGAATTATAAATAAATTAAAAATAACTTTATAAAGATAATATAAAGATAAAAAAAAAAAGTAATTATAGCTAATATTACTATTCCTCTTTAAAGTTACTAAGAAAGTTAAAGGAGGTAGAGGCTTTTATATAAATAGAGAGAATAATAGGCTTAGAAGTAAACTAGTTTAGAAGTTATAAGCTAATTTAGAAAAGAGAATTTACTTTCTTAAATTTATTTATAATCTATATTAGCTATAAAGTAGAAGAGGATATATTAATTAGATATTATAAAGAAGTAGAGAGATTAGTTAAGGAAGGTTTTCTAATATTATAAAAAATATAGAAAATATTAGTTTAGGTAATCTTTATAGTTAATTAAGATAATATTAATAAAAAGTAAATTATAAAAGAGAAAAGATAATATATTAAATAGATAGTAGTTTTAGTAAAAAGGGAATTTAATATAATAATATAATTTAAAATATTTTATAAAAGCTAAATATAATTTTTTTTTATATTTTAATAGTAAAAGTATTTAAAAAATATATTTAAAATAGATTAGTAATAGAGAGAATAATATAAAGATTATTATAGTCCTGGAAAGCTAAATAGATTACATAAGACCCCGAAACTATAGATTAGTACTTGCTATATAGGGTAAGGGTTATATACTACTTAGCTTGCTAGGTTATCTACTTCCTGAACCTAGCTAGTATATATACTTTCCTTTCTCCTCTCTTCTTCCCTATAAGTTAATAGAAATCATATCTAGGAACTATAGTATAGAATTATAATAGTTTAACCTATTACTAAACTAATCTTACTATATTAATCCCTAGTTATTAGAAGATCTAATTTCTATAGAAAATTACTTTAGAATAGATCATTCTCTACCTATTTTCCTCTAAACCTAAATATAGTCTAATCAAGTAAAATTAAGCTAAGTTACCTCTATTACTAGCTTTCCTAAAGAATCTAATCAACTTCTAAGTCCATTAAGAAACTTAATTAATCTTAATAATTATAACTTTAGAAAAAGCTAGAAAATATATTATTAAACTAGTAGCTATCTAGGAGAATAAACTACTTATCTTCTTTATTCTTATTAGTAAATAAGACCTCCCTACTAACCTAAGTAAACTTACTTAACTTAAGAGAACTACTATTAATAACCTTACTAAGATCTTTAAGATTATTAAGAATACCCTTTAGTCCTAGTAGAAAGTCAAGCTTAATCTCTATACTAAAAGGTAGATAAACCTTAATAGGCTATAATAAATAAATTATAACCTTAAAATATAGTAATAAATTAAATAAGATCTCTATAAATAGAATATAATAATATAGGCCTAGATAGTAAACCTTACTTAAGACTTTACTAATTTATAAAATATCTTAGAATATATTAATAACTACTTCTAGATTAAAATTAACTAATATAATAAGCTTATTACTAAAATAAGTATTTAAACTAAATATATTACTATATCTATTAATTAAACTTAATCTACTTTACTCTCTTAATATATAATTACCAACTCTTTTAAGTTTATAAGCTATAAGAATAGTAATAATACTATAAAGAGGTAGGAGGAGTTTATTAATTAGTATAGCTAAGTTTAATATTACTTTATAGTTAATAGTAGTATTTTTAAAGATAAATTTACTTATATCTTTTTTATTATAAGCCTCTTAAAAACACCTACTTCCTATTAGTACTAAAAGGCCTTTAATATTATTATTAAAGCTAGAAATAACCTTAATAAGTAGTAGTAAAAGACTACTAAAAACTTCCTAATAATATTATTAAAGTAATATATTACTCTTAACTTAAATTAAAAGGTAACCTAAGACTTTAATTCTCTTTAAATAAAGGAGAATATTACCTTTATATACTTTTTTATAAACTTTACCTCCTTAGCTATTAAATATAATAAGATAGATAACTAAAAAGTAGAAGCTCTTTACTATAAGGTATCTACTAACCTTAAAGATTAATTAATATTAGTTATTACTTATTTAGAAAAAGGTAAGTTTTAGAAATAAGTAGAGCTTTACTAATAGCTAAATAAGAACCTCTAGTTATAAAAATACTATTATATTCTAGATAGTAAAAATAGTAATACTATTAGCTACTATTTAGTTTTCTAAGCTTAACTAGCTTTAGCTTAAGGTAACTTAATAGATTTTAATAAACTTATATTAAATATTATTTAATTAAGGTAATATTAAATTATAATTAATAAGTATTAGTAATAAGGCTTATATTTCTACTATAGCTAGTAGAGCTACTAGGTTATTAACTATAAAGAAAAGGCTAAAGTAGATATAAGGTTATAAGTATAAAGCTAATATACTATTATAAGCTTATAAAATATTATTAACTATCTCTAAATTTATTACTAGCTCTAGTACTAAAACTAATAGCTCTAGAACTAATACTAGAATTACTAGCTCTAGCCCTAAGGTTACTATTCCCTAGGACATTAATAGATAGATATTAAGTTAGCTATAGAGGAATCTAAACTTTATAATAAAGGCTTATATTAGAAGGAGGTAGATAAAACTTTTACTAAATTAAAAAAAGACTAATCTCTACTTAAAGCTATAGATAGAAGTATATTAGAATATAGAAAGGAAAAATCTTATAAGGGATTTAGATATATATTAAAAACCTAAAGCTCTTAAAATTATAAACTATATTAATAAATAACTATTTACTTATAATTAAAACTATCCTATTTTTAATATACTAACTTTTTATAATACTATTTATCTTAATTAATAGTAGCTATAATATTTAAGTATTTATAAACTAGAAAACCTTAATTAGATATAATATACTAACTAATAAACTTCTATACTACTAGCTTCTTAGTTTAATAGATAAATAAAAAAGCTAAGTTAATAGTTATACTTTTATTATAATTAGTATAGGTAATTACTAAAAACTTACTTATTTTTTTATTATTAATTTAAATAAAAGTATTTTACTAATCTTTAAGTTCTTATAGTTTAAGTACTATAATCTAATAATTAACTAGGCTAATCTCTTAATAATATTTACTTCTAAATACTACCTTTAATATTATAGTATTATTAGCCTAAAGCCTACCCTAGTTATATATAAGTACTTTATAAATATAATTATAAACTAGTAAATATATATCTATATTCCTCCTATAGTTAAAAATTATAATAAAGATATAATAAAATTAGAACCTTAGAAAGATATACTATAACTAGAAATTACTATTACTCTTACTTTAGGAGTCTATTATTATTAAATAAAGTAGATTAAGGATATAAGTATAGAAATATATATTCTAATAACCTAAGGGATATAGTCTATAAAATTTATTATAATTAAAAAAGTAGTTAGAGCTTAATAATCTACTATCTACTATCTATACTTTCCTCTATTTTTATTATTAAGTATACTAATCTTACTAGTAGTAAAAAAGTCTCTAGACCTAGGACTATAATTGAATCTAGATAATATTAAATATATTTAAGTAACTAGCTTCCTAATCTTCTATAAGGAACTAGGTATATAGGTAATAAAACTCTCTTAAAAAAAACTATTAGATCTTATACTATAAAAATAAGGGAAAATATTACCTATAGAGTTATTTAAACCCTCTAAGTACTTAAAAAAGATAATAAATAATAATATTAATAAGTTCTTATAGGGTAAACTAGAGTTAATAAAAGAAGATATTATAAAATAATTATTATTATAACTATATAACTTATAGAAGGCCTTCCTCTTATAACTAGTAAACTAGTTATTATTTTATAAAAATCTAGATTATAAGATTAACCTACTTTTAAATAAAGAACTACTTTACTTTAAAAACTATCTCCTCTTAACTTATAAGCTAGAAGTAATTAGAAAGTAGCTAGATAAAAACCTAGATAAAGGATTTATCTATAAGTTAAAGGCTAAATATATTATTACCCTTTTACTAGTAGCTAAGCCAAGTAATAATATTTATATATATTAAGACTATAAGAAGCTAAATACTATTATAATTAAAAACTAATACCTACTATTACTAGTTTAAAAAATACTAGATACCCTTTATTATATTAAAATATATATAAAGCTTAATATTATTATTATTTTTAATAAGTTCTATATTACTAAGGGGGATAAGTAGAAGATAGTTTTTATTACTTACTTTAGCTTTTTTAAATTACTAGTTATATTATTTAGCTTATATAATACTCTATCTTTATTTTAAAATTATATTAATTATACCCTCTTTAACTTACTAGATTAAACCTATATAATATACTTAGATAATATCCTTATATATTTATCCTCCTAATTAGAATATTAAAAGTATATTAAGGAAGTAGTTTAATAGCTATTTAATATAAGCTTCTAAATTAATATTAGGAAATATAAGTTTAAAACTAAGAGAACTAAATATCTTAGCTTAATTATTACTTTAAGAGGAATATAGATAGATCTTAAAAAGGTTAAAGTAATCTTATCTTAAAAGGCTCTAATAGGCTTTTAAAGCCTCTAGTAGTTTTTAGATTTTATTAATTTTTACTAGTACTTTATAAAAGGCTTTTCTAATATCTATTACCTATTATATAACCTCTTAAAGAAAAATATAGTTTAGAAGTTATTACAGCTACACTTAGCTAAGACAGAAGGCCAGGCAGTCAGAGCCAGCAGAAATAGGTAAACTACAGAGCTATAGCAAGATTATAGGAGAAAAGAATAGATTACCTATACTTATAGTAATCTATAAGTAATCTAGGTTATATAAGATCACAGTAAGCTAAAGTAATCTAGGGAGAACTTAGAAGGAAATATCTATATAAACTATAGTTTACTCTATATATCTAGTTTATCTTTTAAAACTCTCCAGTAGTTAATTTAAATATAACTATACCCCTACACTTAAATATACACTTCTCATCAATATCTTATAATTACCACTTAACTACCTTACTTTACTAATAATAGGTACCTATACTTTATATACCAGCTATACCTACTTAATATACTAATAAGCTAGTATATAGATTATAATATATTAACTACTCCTATTTAGTAAGTAACCCTATTAAATATATATTACTAATAAAGATATCAACTTCTAAAGGAAGTACTACTTTTTAGGAAGACCTAAAGAAGATAATTAACAAGCTCTAGAAAGAGAAAAACTAACTTAAAATCTAACTTAAAAATACCTTAGAAAAAGTTAAAAGATTTAAAGACTAAGTAACCTACCTATACTTTAAAATTAAAGCCCTTAAGAAGTTTAATAAAATAAAGGAAAACCTTTATAGATTCCTAACTTAGATCTAAGCTTATCTCCTCTATTACTACCTAGACCTTATTAAACTAAAAGATAAGGTACTAGTAGTAATATCTTTCCTAATAGGAAATATTATAATATAGTTTAAACTTATAATAAGGGACTACCTTAAAAATAACCTTAATAACTAAGAGGAAGCTATAGATAAAATTTTTAATAGTTATACTAAGTTTAAAGAAGTACTAAAGGATATATTTAGAGACCTAGATAAAGATAGAGCTAATAAATAAAAGCTATATAACCTCTAATAAAAGGGGTTAGCCTTAGTTTTTATAGTAGAATTCTAATAGACTACCTTATATTTTAAATAGGAGGAAGAACTCCTAAAGGCTTTATTCTATAAAGGACTAAAAGATAATATTAAGGATAAAATTATAAAGCTTAACTAATTAAATAGTCTAGCTAAATATATTACTATAGCTATATATATTAATAACTAATAATATATATAATAACTAAAGAAAAAGAAACCTAAATAGTTCTACTTACCTAAGAAGAAGTAGTAGTAAAATAAGAAGAGTACTATATAGAGAACCTACTTAAGACCTATAGAGTTAAGAGCTAACTATAAAGAGGTCATCTCTAAAGTACTTAAAGATAAGATTAATAAGTACTATATATATAGAAAGTATAGATACTTTATATAAGAATACTAAAGTAATAAGAAGACCTTTAAATAAAAAAAGAACTAAGAGGTAGGATAGAAGCCTATACCTAAAGAGAGGAATTAATAATTTAGAGTTAATAAAGTAGACTATAAGTCTCTATCTTAGACTATATACTATAATAATAACTACTATATATATTAAAATAAAAAAGATAGAGTAAGATATTACCCTAAGAAGCCTTAAACCTTTAAAATAATAAAATAAGAGGAAATTACTTAGATCTTAGAAATTAAAAATAGGACTAAAGAAACTATAAAGGAGATACTAAAGACTTTTAAAATTTTAAAGTAAGAAGACTTATTATTTAAATAATATTACTAGGAAATATATTAATATTACTATAAAATATTAAAATTACTTTAATAGATTACTTATAAAATAGAATTAGAAAAACTTATAAAGAAAAGAGAAAAAGGAATACTATATAAGTATCTAATTAGATAAGTATAACTCCTTAAACTAGACTTAGATAAAGACTTTATAATAATAAAGTAACTAATAATAAAAGAAAGTTAAGAAGATTACTAATAATAAATAACTTAATAATAAAGGGACTACTAAACTATAACTAAATATTAAAGAATAAGTAGATACTAAACTAGTAATCCCTCCTAAAAATAGTAGAATATAGATATAGTAAATAACTTAATAGACCTATAAATATAAATTAACTAACTACAATATTTACTTTTTAAAAGTAAGTAATATAAGCTTTAAAAATAACTTAATATATTAGATAAAAAAGTAAGTAATAAAGTTAACTACCTTAAAATAAAAATTAAAATTATAGAAGATATAGGATTCTATATAAGTATTAAATTAGATAATTTCTAAAATACTATTAAAAAGAAATATAGTATATAATTTATAAAAGATAAAGATCTATAAAATACTAAAGGATAACCTATATAATATAAGGTTAAAATATAACTTAAACTAATACTAGAAGAATTATAGGAATTTAAAGATAAAGCTAAAAAAGCTATTAATAGAATAAAATAAAAAGTTTAGGAAATTAATAATAAATAAGTAGAGATAGCTAAGCAACTATATAATAGAGGTATAGAAGTTATTAAACTTAAAGGAAAGGTTAAGATATAATAAAAGTAGATTAAAGCCCTATAAAAAGTAATAGTAGTACTTAGAGAATAATATAATAAGATAGTTAAAGTTAATTATAAATAATAATAAGCTATAAAAAAAATAATATTAAAAATAAAATAAAAGTCTAAAGAGACTAAGTAAGAATTTAATATTATAGAAGGATAATTAACCTACTATTTTAAAGTGCCTATTACTATATAAAGATAAATACTTATAGCCCTAGTAGATAGTAGAATATAAGGAAATTTTATTTTATTAATAATTATTAATAAGTTAAAATTCCTATAGATTATAAAGGATAGACCTTATACCCTAACTATATATAATAGAATACTAGTTAATTATAAAGGTAGGGTAGTTAGTACTAAGATTATATACCTTAGTATTACTATTATTAAAAAACCTAATTATATATCTTTTAATATTATAAGAACTATAAGTTACCTTATTATACTAGGAATACTATAATTATAGATAAAGAACCTATAAATTAACTAAGTAACTAATTAGCTTACTTAGAATAAGACTAAGTAAAGCCTAGAGAATAACTTAGCTTCTAAAAAGCATTAACTAGAAGAGTTATCTTTAAATAAGCTAAAAGCCTTTAGAATAATAATTTACTTTAAAATACTTACTATAAAAGATTTAAATTACCTACTAAAAGAAAGAAAATATAAATAAGTAAATAGATAAAAATATATAATAAAAGTAATTATAAGTTTTAAAATACTATTACTACTAGATAATATAATAAAATATATACTAAAAGAATATTAAAAATATAGTAAAGTATTTACTAAAAAACTAGAAACTAGATTACCTAAATATAGCTAATAGGACTATAAGATACTATTAAAGGAAGGTACTTAACTAAAGTTTATACCTATCTATAATCTTAATAAAATATAATAATAAGTATTAAAAGAATATATAGAAAAGATATTAAAAAAGAGATATATTAGATTCTTAATATTACTAGTAAGATACCCTATCTTATAGGTACCTAAAAAAAATAGTAAACTATAGATATATATAGACTATTAATAACTTAATAATATTACTATTAAAAACTAATATCTATTATTACTTATTTTAAAATTATAAGATATACTTTAAAGAGTATAGTAGTTTATAATCTTAGATTTAAGAGGAGCTTATAACTTGATCTATATTAAGGAAGATAATAAGTAGAAGATTACTTTTAGGATATACTTTAGGTATTTTAAATATTTAATTATATTTTTTAAATTAATAAATACTTCTATAAGTTTCTAGACTATAATTAACTATATCCTATAAGAATATTTAGATAACTTTATAGTAGTATACCTTAATAATATCTTTATCTTCTTAAAAATATTAAAAGAATATAAAAAATATATATATAAAGTCTTATAAAAATTATAAGATATAAAACTATTAGTAAAACTAGCTAAGTATAAATTCTATAAGTAATAAGTAGATTGCCTTAGATATATACTTTAACCTAGGAAGATCTAAATATAAAAATTAAAAGTTAAAGTTATCTTAAAATAGCTAATACTAATTAATATTATAAAAGTTAAAGTATTCCTTAGATTCCTTAACTTCTATAGAAAATTCATAGGAGGCTATAGTACTAATATATATACCCTTATAGAACTTACTAAGAAGGATAAACTATTTTAGTAGGGAATAGAAAAATAGAAGGTATTCTAGAAAACTAAATAATTAATATATAAATAACCTATACTCTACTAAGTAGACCCCTTAAAACCCTTTAAATTAGAAATAGATATATTAGATTATATTCTAAGAGTATAACTAGGATAATAAGATAAGAATAGTAGAGTTTACCTAATAATATTTATATTAAAGAAGTTTAATAAACCTAAGTTATACTATACTATCTCTAATAAGGAACTAATAGCTATTATTAAAGTATTTAAGAAATAGAAATACTATCTTATTAAAGTTAAATATCTAATTATAGTATACTCTAATTATAAGAATCTTATAGGATTTACTATAATAAAGGAACTTAATTAAAGATAAGTATAATAAATAAAAGAACTATCTAAATATAATTTTAAAATTATATATATTAAAGGAAAAGAAAATAGAAGAGCTAATACTCTTAGTAAGAAGCTAGATTACTTTTAGAAGGTATTAAAAGAAATAAGTACTATCCTTTATTATAATAAAGGGAGGAATTTATAATAGCTAGCTACTAGCTACTAGATATAATAAGTTAATCCTATTATAGAAGAAATTAAGAACTACTATATAAATCTTAGATTATAAAACTAAATATAAACTTAAAAGTAAACTTAAATAATAATATTCTTAAATCTTACTAAAAAGTTTATTTAAGCTATTTATAAAATACTATTTAATAGATATTTTAAAATTATAAAAACTATAAAAAAGGTACTTAAAGGATATTGTATCCTATACTTTAAAAAGGTAATTACTAAGGTTATAACTAAGTACTCCTAATATAAAAAAAATAAAAGTTAACCTTATAAACCCTATAGATAATTATAACTAATATTAATACTTAAAGTACTATAGTAAAAGATTATAATTAACTTTATTATTAAATTACTATTATTAAAAGATCTAGCTACTAGAATAAAGTATAATAGTATTATAGTAGTAATTAATAGACTAATAAAATATATTTACTTTATACCTTATAATAAAATAATAAAAGTACTATAGTTTACTAAACTATTTCTATAAATAGTTATAGTAAACTATAACCTATTAGAAGAAATTAACTTAAATAGAGGTAGATTATTTATCTTACACTTCTAATAAAACTTATTAAATAAAATAGAAATCAACTATAAAATATCTACTACCTATTACCTAGAAATATAAAAGTAAGTAGAATAAATAAACTAAATACTTAAGATATATCTATAATACTATATTAATTAAGAATAAAATAATTAAATATTACTATTACCTTTAACCTAAAGAGCCTACAATATAAGTATATTAGAAAGTATATAGATATTACTATTCTATATAAACTATAGTATTAAACCTAGGGAAGGATTTAAACTAGTAGGTACTAAGACTTAAGTAGAATAAGTAATCTTTATAGTAGATAAAATAAAGGAATTATATAAGTAGTTAGTTAAAGAACTATAGTTTATTTAGGAAAGGATAAAGTATTATATTAATAATAAGTAGTTTAAGGGACTAACCTTTAAGAGGGGAAGTAAAGTCTAATTACTATATAAGAAACTAGAAACTAAAGACCCTTAAATTAAAACTAAATAACTAAATAATAAATTAGACTATAAAAAGTTAAAACTATTTACTATTAAATAAAAAATCTTAGAAGTTAACTATAAACTTAACTTACTAGAAACTATAAAATATAACCTAGTTTTCTATATTATACTCTTAGAACCTATATATAATAATATACTTACTAAAAAATCTATTAAAATAAAAGTAGAAGAAGATATATAAGAAGCTAAGAAAATCTTAAACTTTATAGTTAATAATAAAAAGGTTAAATACTTAGTAAAGTAGAAGAATTTTAAATATAATAAAAATACTTAGGAACCTATTAAATATTTAATAGAAAGCTAGCAACTTCTTACTATATTCTACTAAAAGAACCTAAATTAATTAAAAAACCTAAGTCTACAAAGTCATCCCCTAAACCTAATAAGGACTAGTTAATAGAATTAGAGACCTTAAAGAACTAAAGGTCCTCTACTACCTAAGACTCTTAAATAGAGAAATAAATATTATCCTCCTTATCTAAACCCTAAATCCCTCTCCTAAATATCTTAGAACTTTTCACTTTAATATTCTTCTTTATCTAGTAAATATACACTAAGTAGTTTACTACTATTAATAATTATATTTAAAGAATAAATAATACCTCCTCTACCTTAGCTTCTTTTTTCTCTAGCTTCTTTTATTCCTATAAAAGATAAGTAACTAGAGGGAAATAAGTTAACTATTAAAGAAGGATAAAAGAAGAAGTAAACTTATAAGTTAAAGCTACAAAAACCCTATTACATAATTAACCTTACTATATATACTCTATATACTAAGAGGACTCTTTACTTATTATATATACTTTATTATTTTTAAAATAATATATATATAGTATTTTAATCTTAATACCTAATAATTTAATTATATTAGCTAAGTTTAGATAATTATAAGAAGATTTAGAAGAAGGCTTATAGGAATAATTAGATATAGTAATAGATATATTAAGATAATATAAAGAGAATTATAAGAGGGACTTATAAAATATAAACTAATAGGTAAAAGGACTACTTATAGGTCTTTAGAGATAAAGACTAAAGGAAGGGAGATATTATATTATAGCTATACTTAGCTAAAATAGAAGGCTAGGCAATTAGAGCTAGTAGAAATAGATAAACTATAGAGCTATAGCAGGATCATAGGAGAAAAGAACAGATTACCTATACTTATAGTAATCTATAAGTAATCTAGGTTATATAGGATTATAGTAAGTTAAAGTAATCTAGGGAGAGCTTGGAAGGAAATATCTATATAAACTATAGTTTACTTTATATATCTAGTTTGTCTTTTAAGACTCTCTAGTAGTTAATTCAAATATAACTACACCCCTATACTTGAATACATACTTCTTATTAATATCTTGTAATTACTACTTAACTGCCTTGCTTTACTAATAATAGGCACCCACACCCTATATACTAGCTATACCCACCTGATATACTAATGAGCCGGTGTACGGATTGTAATAGAAGTAAGGAGATAACTAATAGAAAGCTTTTAAGAAATTAAAAGTTATATTTACTATAATACTAGTACTAGCTATATATAATTATAAGAGATAGATAGTTTTAAAAACTAATACCTCTAATTAAGTATCTAGTAATATACTATTATAATATAATAAAAATAGAGTATTATATTTAGTAATATACTTTTTATTTAAATATAATATCTAAGAATATAATTATAAAATCTATAATAAAGAACTATTAACTATTATAAAAAATATAGAGGAATAGTATTTAAAGCTTTAAGAGATATAAGAACTTTTTAAAGTTATTATAAACTATAAAAACCTTAAATACTTTACTATAATAAAGATTTTAAATTAATATTAAATCTAATAATTTAAGTTCTTCTCCTAGTTTAACTTCTATATTATCTATAAGCCTAATAGTAAAGTTATTTAACTAGATACCTTAAGCTAGAAGTAAGATAACTATTTTATTAAAAAAAATATAAAGGATAAGTAACTTAGAAATTACTAGTATTTAGTATTAGGATTAAATAAGCTCTTTAAGGAAATCTTAGCTAATTTAATAAATAGTATAGAACTTTATATTATATTTATATCTTTATTATAGCCTAAATTTACTAGATTAATTAATAAGCTTATAAATATATCTTATATCTATTTAAAGATAGCTAATAAGATAATAGTAGCTTTTTAAAACCTAGTAGTAATATATTAACCTTTAAAGTAATATAGAAGACTTAGATTTTAGATATCTAATTATAAAATTATAAAAAACTATATCTTAGTTTACTAGAATTATAATAATAAAATATTTATATTATTTAATAATAAAGAACTAAAGATATATATTATCTATAAAGTATATAATATAATACTAGTAGAGTACCCTAGTTAAGTAAAAACTATTAACTTAGTATTTTAAATATACTAGTAGCTATAGATAATATAAGATATCTTAAAATATATTAAAGCCTACTATATATACTCTAAAACTAAAATATTATAGCTATAATTACTAAAGTTCTTATAGCCTTTACTAATCCTATTTTAACTCTAGTTAAATATATTAGTTAACTATATTATATTATTACTAGATTATTAAAAAGATAATAAAGTATATAAATATATTATTATTATTATATACTAGCTTATAAAAATATAATACTTTATCTTAATTATAATATTAAAAGTAGAGGAGTTAGTTACTAAGTTTATATATAAGATTTACTATTTATATAATACTTTTAAAACTATTATTTCTAATTAAAATACTTAATTTATCTTTTTATTTTAAAAATAACTCTTAGATAAACTAGGTATTACTTTAAAATACTTTTTAGTTTTCTATTTATAAATAAATAGCTAAATAAAATACTTAAATATAGTATTAAAGTAATATTTATAAGTATTTATTAACTTTAGTTAAGATAACTAAATAAACTTACTACTATAATACGAAATAAGGTAACTAGTATAAGGAGGGTTCAGTTCTCCCCTGGGGTAGAAGAGTGGTAGCTGAAGAAGTTTATTCCTTACCTAGGAAGACTAGGAGCATAGTTATTTTCCTTTCTTTTCTTTCTTATAAGGGGAGGAAGTTCTTCTTCTTCTCCCTTAAGTTATTTAAGTTATTACTATTATCAAATTATTACTAGTTCTTTTAATAGTTAATTAACTCTTATTTCTTTTTTCTATTACTAATCTTTATTATTAGTAATATCTAACTACCTATTCTAGCTTAATATATATTATAGAGTACCCCTTTAGATACTATAGTAAATTTATAGTTTCTTTTATTTAAAGACTTTATTTTTATATATCTTAATTCTATTCCTATTAGTTAATAGTTCTAATAAATATTTTATTCCTATTAAAGGTTCTATAGTAACTTTTTATAAGAAATACTATAGACTATTAACTAAAACTATTCTTTTCTTATAGTATATAAATAGACTATACTACTTTATATTATCTAGAGATCTAATTAGGATCTACTTAGGGAACTATAATAGTTTTATCTATAGGTTATTACTTTTACTATAGTAAATAAGTTACCTAGGCTAAATATTAGAAAAGTATTAAAATATAATAGATTATAAAAGTACTTTAGTATATATATAAGTATATAAGTATATATATATATATATATATATACTTAAGAAATAAAGTAAATATATTAGTAAAGAGAGTCCCTATTAATTAACTAGTTTTAAGAATAGTAAAATCTAGTAAGGAATTATTAAGCTTAAATATTAAAAAACTTAAATATAAAGAGGATTAAGCTTAGTAGAGCTTTTTCTTAACTTAATAGGAAAAAGTAGAATCTAATTTTACCTAAATTAAAAGGTTCTTATCTAATTTAGTTAATTAATAAAAGTTAACTAATAATCTATAGAGTATTATAACTAAGACCTTTATTAAACTACTCTTATTAAGAATAACTTTAATAACTAGATAAGTATTAATAATAAAAACCCATAAATATATTAAGAATATTATAATTATTATTTTTATAATATTAATAATTAAAAATATAATAAATAAAGAAAAGTCTTCTATCTAGAAAGACCTCCTAAGTAATTATTCTAATATAATAAAAAGAATCTAATTTAATAGCTTTAAATATTATAAATAATAATTATCTCTATTTTTATTAATTTAACTTTTATTATCTTATTAACTTAAAAACTAACTTCTTAAAACCTAGAACTTAATATTATAATCTCTATTACCTCTTATTTTAATATTAAGTTTAAATAATATTCTTAAAAAAGTTCTATTAATAATAAGTAAAAAGAGTTCTTCTAATTATAATAGTTCTAATTAAAAAATATCTCCTAACCTACTTATACTTCTTATAATATAAGCTATAAAAAATAAAAAGAAGATCTTATTATTTAATAAAGCTAATATTATATTATTTATTAAATACTATAAAGATAATACCCTCTTTATAAAAAGAGATAATAAGTAGAAGTTTAGCTTCTTAAGAGAAGTTATCTAAAAAGCTTCTCTTATAATAAAAGTAATAGTTTATAAAACTATTAAAGGCTCTATTTAATTAGAAGCTAAAAAGACTTTAATCTACTAGTTTAAAGATAAGGATTTAAAAGTATATAAGAATTATAATAAATATTATAAAATACTAATTATAAATAGCTAGCTAGATAAGTAGAAGAAAGTTACTATATAGATAAGAAAATAGTAATAGCTTACTATAAAATATAAAGTCTTATTATTAGATATTAATAAGAAAAAAGATCTCTTAAAAATAATAAATAATTTTTTTTATTTATAATTTATAATAAATTATAGGTTATTATATAAAGAGCTTAATAAAAAGCTTTTAAGTAATCTAATTAATTATATCTAAAATATTCTTAAAGATAAGCTTAAAAAGGAAAGTATAAAGCTAATTAAGCTTAGCTACTAATAAAAGAAACTCCTAAAGCTAAAAATCTAATTTAAACTTAAAAATAAAAAATAAATAATTAATTATAAAATTAAGATCTTCTAATAATTTAAAGTAGTTAATTAACTACTTTATACTAAAAAAAAGATAATAAATACCTAAGTTAAAAAATTAATAAAGAAAATATATAAATTATAGATCTAACTTATATATACTAAAAAAAGGGAGGAAGCTCTTTAACTAAATAAAAAAAGATAAATAAAGCTCTCTTTAAAATATAGAGCTAATAAAGATATTAAAGTATATTTTATATTAATTGAAGAGACTAAGTTTATCTACTATTATTATTAACTATTATATAAGAAAAGTTAATATATAATTATTATATATAAAAAAGAAGGAATTAGTAGCTATAATTCCTAGACTAGGACTCTAACCATTAGGATAGAGGCTAAATATAGAAGGTATAAAGTATTTATCCCTAAGAAAGTTCTTAGAAACCTTTAGTATACTAAGATTATATATATAAAGTTTATTATAGTAGTCCTATCTAAATAGAATATTCTAGGAAGGGAGGGCTATTAAAAATATAAAAATAAGTTTATATTTTCTAATATTTTAAAAAAAGTTTACTTTAAAGCTAATAATTTCTATAATACTCTTAAGAACTCTATCTATAATAAACTAGTAATTAAAATTTATTAGTATAAGATAAGAATAGTAGTAGAGTAGGATAATTTCTTTAAGTTTAAAAGAACTAAGTAAAAAGAGAAGAAAAAGAAAAAGAAAGAAGAAGTTAATAAATTCTTAATCTTAATAAGGAAAAAGAGTAAACTAGTAGACTACTAAAAGTTATAGTTTAATATTAAAGATTTCCTTATAAAAAAGAGTAAAAAGCTATAGATATCTATTTAAAAATAAATAGCTTTAAAAGAGAGATAACTTTAATTAATTAACTAGATTCTAATCTAGAAATAAGTAGGGAATAACTTAGGGACTCTAAATTAAATAAGCTCTTTAAAGGCTTTAATAAAGTATCTCCTAAAAAAATATTATATACTAGATCCTTAATACTATTAGAAAAAGTCTTTATTAATAAAGTTCTAAAGCTTAAAATATCTCTTATAATTATAAAGATAATATAATTATCTTCCTAGATTATATTAGAACTAGAGAAGTAGGGAATTAATTTAGCTATAAGATCTATATATAGGTCTTAATAAAGAAACTTATAAAAAAAGAGGACTACTAGAGGAATAAGGCTCTATAAAGTATAAAAGTAGCTATATTAAAAGTATCTAAGATAAAAGCTAGGAATACTTTGAAAGTACTTTCTAGATTTAGTATAAATATAATTAAATCCCTCCTTATAAATAAATAAATAATTAATTAACTACTTTAAGATCTAGAAATTAATATACTAATACTAAGAGCTAAGTTTAATTTAATTAAAGTCTACTTAATATAATATTCTCTATATATAAAAATTAAGATTAAGTTTACTACTAATAATAATATTATTAGTATTCTTAATATTAAAATAGAAATAAATATCTTTTATACTTCCTATATAAAGAAAAATAATCTCTTATATATTAAAACTAATATAATCTTATATCTCTTTAAAAATTAGAAAATACTTTCTTTAAAAAAATATTATAAGATTTTAATCTAGATTAAGAACTAAAAGTTCTTTATTAGTTTTTATATTCTTATTAATAACTTTTCTACTATACCTATAATATTAGAAATACTCTTTATAAAAGCTTTCTACTTCTCCTTTAACTATAATAACCCTTCTAGCTCTATTAGAGGAGAGGTTTTTATTAATAAAACTTAGTTTATTATTTTACTTTTAAAACCTTTTAAAATAGTTAAATACTAGGAGAACTAGAGGAAAAATCTCCTACTAAGAGAGATTTCTTAAATACTATACTAGTACTTACTTTATTATTACTAGATCTTTTTCTATTACCTACTCTTAAAGATATCTTTAAATCTATTAAAAATTACTTTAAATTAAATAAGGAGATTATCTATAAAGTACTTTATAATATAGCTAAATATATATATAAAATCTTAATAAAATTTAAAAAGAGGAGCTCTATATATAAAAAAGCTTTTAACTTTAAACTAATAGCTAGTATAAAGATAAATAAAGATAAGCTTACTATATACTAGTTAATTAACTAATATCTAATAACTAATATAAAGAGGCTTAGTATTATAGACTCTAGATTAAGTAACTAAGCTTAAAAAGCTATTAATATATAGACCTTCTATAAATTAAAAGCTCTTAAAGTCTATTTTATTAATAATACCTTACCTAATAAATTAACTTTAAAAGTAGACCTAAAATAGAAACTAAATATACTAGAATATATAGAAGCCTATTTTAAGTTTACTAAATATATTAAGTTTATTACTTTATAGTTCTTAAAACTTAAGAAGAGCTTTAAACTAACTACTAAATATCTAAAGAAGCTCTTTACTAAAATAGAACCTCTAGTTAAAAAAGAAGAAGTAAATCTCTTTATAGAAATCCTTTATAATAGGGAGGAACCCTTAGCTTAAGAATTCTCTAAGATTAAGTAAATTAAGCTAGAAGTTACTCCTTTATAAGAGATTAAAATTATTCCTTATAAAGCTTAGTAAATGTTATTAATCTATATCCTACTTACTATATTTAAACTAATTATCTCTATTTTAAAAGAGAAAATAAATAAGAAATTATTTAAGTAGAGCTATAGGCTATATAGAAATAAGATCTTCCTAATTATAAAAAAGAATAGTAGATTTTAGTTAATTAATAATTATTAAAAAGTAAATTAGAAGATAATAAGGGATACCTTTACTCCTCCTAGAACTAAAGAATTTTTAAAATAAGTAGCTTAATATATTATATTTACTTTTATTAATTTATTTTCTAATTATAATTAAATTCTTCTAGTAGAAGCTAGTAAAGACCTAATAGCTTTTAATTCCTCTATTAGGCTTCTAAGGATATATATATTACTTTAAAAAGCTACTAATTCTATTAAGTAGTTTATAAAAATAATTACTATAGTTCTTTATAATATTATACCTTATATTATAATAGCTTACTTTAATAATATAATTATAAAGAAGTTAATAAATAATTATAATAATATAAAAATACCTAAATTACTTAAAATAAGAATATATATCTTTAAATATCTATAAAATATTAATAAGATTCTTTTAAATCTAGAATTAGCTAGCTATATAGCTTTAAAGGAAAAGATAAATTAGCTAAAACTAACTTATAAGGTTATAAGCTACTTCTATAACTATAAAAAAAGATCTTTAATTAACTAGAATATCTAGAAGATTATAAAATAGTAAATTTATAAGAATTTTAAAGATATTAAAAGGTTTTTTAATATTACTAGATTTTATAAAATCTAGATATTTAAATATACTATTATAATATTACTTTTTACTAAGCTCTTAAAACAAGAAGCTATCTTTATCTAAATAATTAATTAATAAGATATTATAAATTCTTTAAAGAAATTACTTTCCTTAAAACTAGTTTTAAAAGTCTTAGATTATTCTATTAATACTAGACCTATCTATTTAACTATTAATACTTTACTATTAAGATAGAGAGCTATTTTTACTTAACTTTTTAAAATAGAATATTACTTTATAAAATTTAAAAGTAAAATCTAGATACTAGTTAAATAAAACTATAATTAAACTAAATAAAAGTACTAAAGAATTCTAATTATATTTTATAAGCTAAGAACTTATTTAATAGAGATCTATTTTATCCTTAAAACTAATTATAAAGTTCTTACCTATTAGCTTAATAAGTAGTCCTCTAAGATTCCTAGTATACTAATTACTTAATAGATTATATATATTTAACTATTTAACTTTAAAATCTACTATATCTAAGAAAAAGATAATATAATAGTAAATACTCTCTTAAAAAAGAAACCTAGCCTATTTAATATATAGAAAAGAGAAAATAAATAGGATTTAGATAAATTTATTAATTAATAAATTTTATATATAAAAACTATACTACCTCTTAATAAAACCTACTTAAATAAATATTAGTAAATTACTTAATTCTTACTCTCCTTCTAGAAACTAGCTAAAATAAGCTTTAAAGAATTCTATACTTTTAGAAAGAAGGCTACACCTACTAGGTTTTATATTAAATTAGGTATTTTATAGATTAAAAGCTATAATAATTATAAAAAAAGAAAAGTAATTAATATTAAAAAAGAAAAGAAAACTATTTAGTAAAAATAATATAGAGAGCTAAACTATAAGAGAAGAGATAATATAAACTAGTTAATTAATAGGTTTTACTATTAAAAAGATCTCTAGAGCTAGATAGTAGAAAAAGTTAAAAGCTACCTAGAATACTAAAGCTTTAACTTTAAAAGACTTTAAGATTATTTAATATTAACTTCCTTAAGCTACCTATTCTAAAAAGTCTATATTAATATTTAATATATACCTTTTAGCTATAGGTATTACTACTTAGTAGAAGCTAGATATAATTTAATAAGATATATAGTAGCTAGTAGCCTTATTAATACTATAGTAAAAACTATTATAAAATAGTTTTTAAAGTTAATTATTAGTTTCTTTAAGCTTTTAATTATTATTATAGTAAATAGTAGTATTAGAGCACACAGCCCTACTAGACTACACTAAGGCCACAGTAGGGCTATAGCAAGATTACTAAGAAGGCTATAATAAGAGAACCCTTTAGAAAAAATAAAAGAGAACTAGAAGGAAGCCTTAGAGAGCTTATAGATAGCTTAAACAGGGACTATAAAAGAGATTTTAAGACTAAGAGGACTAGTAGTAGAGTTATAAGTACTATAAAGAAACTATAATAAGTAAAAGTAAGGAACTAAAGGTAATACTAGAGAAAAGATTATAAGCTAGAGAATAGATAAAGAGAAGGAGGATATATATATAGTAAGGGAATACTAGATATAAAGTAAGGTTATTATAACTACTCTAGGAGGAGGGGGGAGTAGTAATTAGTAAATATATATATCTATCTCTACTTTTTTCTTTATAAATAGTATATTATTCCCTCTTACTCTATATATATAACTAACTCTTATATACTAATTACTTTTTAACTTATTAATAGACTATTAAAGATAGTATATTTAATTATAAAGAACTTAAATATATCTTTAAAAGGACCTCTAGTCCTAGGGAGAACCTAGAGCCTACTCTTAGCAACCTAGGTATAATACTATACCCTACTTAAGCCTAGATAACTCTAAGAGGAAGCCCTATATTTAAAGAGCTACCTATAGGTTAATAAACCTATAATATTATTATAGACCTTAAGTAAAGAATACCTTTATTTAATACTTAAGAAATTAAGATAATAACTAATAAAGATACTAAGCTATACTTATAATACCTTAAAAGGTAATAAGTAGTAAAAAGAAAGTATTTAATCCTTACTTAATATACTAGAAATAAAGAAGAAAGATATAGCTCTAACTTAATAATAGATATATAGTAAATCCTTTCTAACCCTTTTACTATAAAAATACTACTTACTATAAACTTACTTATACTAATAACCCTACTTATACCTATAAGTACTACTATAGTACTAAATATAGCAAGCTAGGCCTTTATTACTATATTAAGTTACTTTAAGATACTAGAATTTAAGAAAAGTATATAAGCTAAACTAACTATATTTTTTTTTAAGCTAAATACTTATTTTAGTATAATAGCTCTAAAAAGAGGACCTGTTTTAGATTTTAGTAAGTATATAATAATTACTCTCTATCTAGGGAACCTAATAGTAGGCTACTAGATAAATAAAGTAAAGTACTAATTCTAAGGCAACCTTATAAAGGTAATATAGGACTATATAGAGAAGTAGTTTAAGAATAAAGTTACTAAGAAAATAGCCTATATCTATAATATTTACCTAAAGCTATAAAATACTACCTAAAGTAATAATTAAACCTTTACTTAATACTTTAAAGTATTTAAAGTAACCTTTAGGGAACTACCCTTTAAGCTATTAGAATAATTCACTATTATATTTACTTATATAAGGCTATAATATAACCTCTATATTATAATTATTAATAGGGGAATCCCTAAGATATAAGAGGACTTTATAGATACTATAAAGATAACTAAAAATACTCTCTTAAAGTACTACCTATAACCCCTAAGGTAACCCTTTATAAACTTATAGATTCTCTATAAGCTATAACTACTATAACTTCCCTACTAGGTACCTTACTACTCTCTACTAGTAATAAAAAAAAACCTTCTATTAAATTAAAGAAGATTACCCTAAATATTACTATAGGTTCCTAAAATATATATAAAGTATTAGTAAATAGAATATAGCTTTTTATAATATCTCCTTATAGACTATAAAAATTATAGAAAGATAAGATATATTAATAAAAACTATCTAATAAGATAAGAGTTACTTTCTATAAACCTAAACTAGATCCCTATTAATCTAGCTAGGGGGTAGTTAGATAGTATCTACTATATCTTAAGCTAAGAGTATACTAGGCTAATAGTACTACTTAAGTTTTTTAAACTAAAGTTAAAGATATTTTAATATTAGCTTATAATATCTATATTATAAGATAAGAATATAATATTTAATATTATCTTATTTTACTTATTAATAAATAAAGAAATTATATAATTAAAACTATATTATAAGTAAGTAATATATTAATAAGATAAACTCTTTAATATCTTAAAGATAAAGAAGATACTATTTACTATAATAGACTTTTTAGGGATTACCTAGAAGTGGTATATATATTAGGTAATAGTAGATATAGGATATATTAACTATATTATAGAGAAGTTATAG
Organism: Scedosporium dehoogii; assembly: GCA_002812735.1. Taxonomy (NCBI): domain Eukaryota; kingdom Fungi; phylum Ascomycota; class Sordariomycetes; order Microascales; family Microascaceae; genus Scedosporium; species Scedosporium dehoogii. Next base: position 105,772 of record PGIR01000008.1, read on the forward strand.
CTACTAAAAACTAATATCTATATATATTATTAGGCTAGGATATAATTCTACTTAGTAATAAAAGACTCCTTTACTAAGATCTTAACCTAACCTAAGATTAAGAAGGCTATAAAGGGAGCTTATAGTATTTATATAATATAAATATAGCTAAAATATAGCTAAGGAGATAAGAAAGAAAAAGAGAATAAGGAAAAAGAAAAAGATATACTAGAATACTATTAGCCCTTACTCTAGAATATCCTACTAAGAGACTTTAAAGTACCTTTATAGAAACCTTAAAAGATATATATAATTAAGATAGAAGAAGGGAAAGCTTTACTATATAGCTTAATCTACCCCTTTATAAAAAAGGAACTAGAGGTATTATAAGAATACTTAGAAGATATACTTAAAAGAAAGTAGATTTAACCTAGCTAGAGTACTACTAAGATACTAATTCTTTTTATCTTAAAAAAGAGAATTAATAAGTTATATCTCTATATAGATTACTAAGCCCTAAATAGAATTATAAAGAAAAACTAAACCCTACTTCTACTTATCTTTAAGATCCTTAATAGGCTATAGTAAGCTTACTACTACTTATATATTAATTTTAAAAATATATACTATATAGTAAGGATTAAAGAAGGGAATAAATAGAAAACTATATTCTACTATTACTATAATTACTTTAAATATATAGTAATACTATTTAGCCTAGTTAATATACCTATAATATTTTAGATATATATCTATAAGGTTATAATAAGACTAGTAGATTAAATTTATATTATTTACTTTAATAATATTCTTATTTACTCTAATAACCTTAAAGAATATAAATAATATATTTATAAAGTTATTAAATAACTATAAGAATATAACTTAAAAGTAAATATAGATAAGTATAAATTTAAAATAAATATAATTAGATTCCTTAACTTTATTATTAGATCTAATAGTATAGGTATAGAGAAATAATATATAGTAGCTATCTAAGACTAGCTTAAACCTAAGTTAGTAAGAGATATATAAGTATTTCTTAGCTATATAGGGTTCTACTAGTACTTTATTAAGAAGTATAGTATAATTATAATACTATTAATAGATTTTATAAAAGGGGAAATAAAAAGGTTTATAATATTAAAACTAAAGAAACTACTAGCTTTTAAAAAGCTAAAGATTCTCTTTATAATAGCTTTAATACTATATTACTTTAATTTACTACTACTATTATAGATTAAAATAGATACTTTAAATATAAATATAGAAGTAGTTTTCTTATAATTATTTAAGAGATAATAGTACTTTATTATATTCTTTTTAAAGAAACTATAAAGAGTAGAGATAAAATATAGTATACTAAATAGAGAACTATTAGTAATTATATAAGTATTTTATATATAGAGGTACTATATAGCTTATATAGATAAGCTAGTATAAGTCCTAATAGACTATCTAAACTACTATTACCTTATAATAAAGTAGAAGATATCTACTAGAAAAGCTTATTAGATAAAGGAACTTAGTATTTATAAGTTTACTATTAAATACTAAGAAGGTAAGAAGAATTTAGTAGATAGTCTAAGTAGATACCTTAACTTTAAAGAAGCTAGTAATCTAATAATATTAAGAAAAGAACTTTATAATAAATTCCTAAAGAAGTTTATAAATAAGAAAGCTTTAGCTATTAATATAATAACTATAAAAGTAATATTAAAATAAAGGGAATATATAGAGAAAATAAAGTAAGGAATAGAATTATTAAAGGAAGTAGAAAAGAAGAGAAAGTAAGAGAGACCTAGGAAGAGGTTAAAAGAAGAAGACTAGGTACTAGTAGAAGAATTATTAATAAGAAGATATATTAAAGAAGTAGAAGGCTAAGAGTAGTAGAGTACTAACCTAGGCCTTTAAACTAATAAAGAATAAGTATTAACCTTATATAAAGTTATAGAGAAAGTATAATAGAATAACTCTTTTATCTTTAGAAGAGGATAGGAAGTAGAAGGGGGAAAAAGAAGGAAGGAAAAAGTAGAATAGAAGTAGACTTATAGTAAAGATAGTATATAGAGAATAAATAATAGAGTATATATACCTAAAGAACTAAGGAAGAAAATATTTAACTATTATTATAACTCCTTAATAGTAGGTTACTTTAAGCTTATAAGAACTAAGAAGTAAATCTATAATAAATTCTTTTAGAATATAATAGTTAAAGAAATCTAAGAATATATCTATTTATATATTATTTACTAAAAGGAAAAAGTAAGAAAGTATTTACCTTATAATACCCTTAGGTTACTACTAATACTAAGTAGACTATTTATAAAGATCTCCTTAGACTTCATTATAGGACTACTACCCTTAAAGTTAGTATATAGGAAAGAATATAACTTAGTCTTAATTATAATAAATTACTTTATAAAATATACTCTCTATATTAAAATAATTTTAAAGCTAAAAGCTAATAGGTTTATAAACCTACTATTATACTATATCTATTAATACTTTAGCTTACTAGAAGGTATTATCTTTAACTAAAGATTATTATTTATAAGTAAGTTTTAAATAACTTTCTATAAAGCTTTAGAGACCTTATAGTAATTTAGTACTATATACTACCCCTAGACTAATAGCTAAATAAAATAGATAAACTAGGTCTTTAAATAATATCTAAGGTCCTTTTATAACTATAAATAAGATAATTAAATATTACTATTACCCCTTATATAATTTACTTATAATATATTACTATATATAATAATAAAGAACTCCTTAGTAAACTTACTTTTTAAAATAGTTCCCTATATATTTAAGAATAATAATATTAGCTTAAGTGCTATACTTCTAGTAATAGTATAAGTAAAGAGGCTATAACTTAGTAGAGAAGAAGTAAGGAGATATCTAAAAAATATTTAAGCTAATTATATAAAGTACTATAACTATAAGTAGAAACTAATAGAATTCTAACTAGGGAATTAGGTTATACTATTAATAAAGAACTTAAAACTAAGAGGACCTAGTAGGAAATTAAAAGTAAAGTATATAGGATTTTACTAAGTTAAAGAAGTTATTAGCTACTACTACTTTATATACTAAGTTAAACTCTTACTATAAATAAAGAAGTATAATATATTTCTTATCTTCTTACTAGAACTCTACTAAGTAAAGGAGAGTAAAACCCTTATAATATTATAGAAAGTATTTAGAATTAATAGATTAATATATAAAATTAAAGTAATCTTAGAATATAAAGGACCTTTAAGAAACTAGAAGTATTTAATTAAATAGAAAAGATATTTAATAGAAGAGATTTTATAAAAATTTAGAAAATACTTTATAAAAATAAAACTATTTAAAGAATATAAAGCTAAGTTAAGATCTAAGAAAAGCTGGCTAGAGAATTAAGTACTCTATAAATTATTATTATTATATAGCTCCCCTAATATACTACTATTCCTACTCTATATAATTATTACTACTATTTAAGATAGAAGAGGTATTACTAAGAAATATAAATAATAATTATATAATTAGATAACCTAATAAAGTTCTTATAATATCCCTTTAAAAATAATAATATATTACTCTTTATATATAATAATAATAGTAGAAGGATCCCCTTATATAGGCCTAGAATATAGATCCTTTAGCTATTACTATTTCTAAAGAAGTTTTCTCTAAGCCCTATATAAGTTAAGCTAAAAATATTAGTAGAAACTTCCTATAGAGGCTAAAGGAGACTTATAAGGAGTACTTAGTATATTAAGTTACTAAGCTAAAGTATATTAATTTATATCTAGCTAAAAATAAATATATATAGCTTTTTAAGATCTTTATAAAGAGTATATTTTAAAGTTATATTTAAGATAAAATAAATATAGAAAAAAGAACTTAGAGGAAGGATAACTACTAACTATTAGGAATAATTATATACTAAAGAAAAGGTTACTTAATCTACTACTAAGTAAAATACTAAATATATTACTAATAAAATACTATATTAGCTCCTAAAATAAATAATATAAAAGTAACTATAATAATTAAATTAAAAATATTAAGTAACTATTATTAAGCTATAATAAAAGTATTAAGATAAATAGAAAGGATAATAGGAAGTATAGGAGTAAGAATAAGTAGACCTCTAGGATAATTAATAGAAGCTATATTATATAATATTAGTAAAGAAAAAGAAAAGAACTAAAAAAAAAAAGAAACCTATAGAATAGGACTAAGAATTAAATAAAGAAGATAATATAGATAAATAAATAGGAAAATAAGAAGAATTAAAGATATTAAATAGGAAATAAAAATATCTAGTAATATTAAAAAATATAAATAATAATAAAAAAAAATTAAAATAAAATATTAATAGCTAGATATTATAAATTATAATAAAGATAACCTTATATTATAATTACTAAGTAGATAAAGAGAAGTACTATTACTCTAAAAATAAATATATTTTATTAAAAACTAAAAAAACTAACTCTTATCCCTTATAAATTTATTATATTATTACTATAAATAAAAAGAAAAGAACTACAAATAGACTAAGGATAACCTTATAAGGATAATATAAAGATAAAAAAAAAAAAAAAAAAAAGAGGGGGAAAAGAGTAACTATAACTAATATTATTACTTTTCCTTAGAGTTACTAAGAAGGTTAAGGGAAGTAGGAGCCTCTATATAAATAGAGAGAATAATAAGCTTAAGGGTAAACTAGTTTAGAAGTTATAAGCTAACTTAGAAGAGAGAATTTACTTTCTTAAGCTTATCTATAATCTATATTAACTATAAAGTAGAAGAAGATATATTAGTTAGATATTATAAAGGAGTAGAAAAGCTAGTTAAAGAAGGTCCTCTAATATTATAAAGAATATAGAGGATATTAGCTTAAGTAACTTTAATAGCTAGCTAAGATAATATTAGTAAGAAATTAACTATAAAGAAAAGGAAGTAATATACTAAATAGATAGTAGCTCTAGTAAAAAGGGAATCTAATATAATAATATAGCCTAAGATATTCTATAGAAGCTAAATATAACCTTTCTTTATATTTTAATAGTAAAGGTATTTAAAGAATATATTTAAAATAGATTAGTAATAAAAAGAATAATATAAAGATAAAGGAATATACTAATTAAAGGCTAGTATATATATAGCTCTATTACTATATTAGCTCTAAAAGCTAACTAATATATATTATTATATATATACCTAGTATAAAGATAGTACCTAGTAAGTATATAATAGTAGGATAGTAATATTAATATAAGAGTATCTAGGAAGTTAAAATAAGGTAGTAGAGTAAGACTAAGATTAGAAGAAAATATAAGGATAGTACTAAGAGGATTTAAGGTTACTATAGTAGTAGAGCTACTAGTAGACTTATTAACTAGTTAGATATAACTAGGGAATATAGGAGAGGATATAAAAATTAATAAGGAAGAAATAGCTATTAAAGAAGAAAAAGTAGGATTAGTAAAAGAAGAAGTATCTCTATTATAAAAACTATATAAGTACTTAGAAGTACTATTATTACTAGTAGAGGAAACCTTTTATTTAGAAGCTATTATATTATAAATAAAGAAAAAATAATAAAGGAAAAGGGAAAATAGAAAAATAACTACTACCTAGAGGAAACCTTATAATAAAATAAAAAGTAGAAGATTAAAAATAGAAGAGGAAGTAAAACTATAGATATCTTAAAGTAAAGGGAAATTAAAATTAAAAATTACTATAATTTTTTAATTTAATTACTTAAAGAGAGTAAAAAGAGTAGGGGTAGTAGAGTTAAAGTAAAGTTAAATAGTTTATAATCTTAAAGAAGAAAAGAAAAAAAAAGAAAGGGTTTTAAAGAGAAAAACTAGTTACTTTTATAGTTAATAATAAGGCCTCTAATTAGTAAAATTATAATAAGGAAGGTATAATATTAAATAGCCTAAAAAGAGAAAAATTATTTAGAAATTATAAAAAGAAGGACTATTTAGATATTAATAAAGTATATAGTAAAATAGAAATTTAAAAAGAGAAAACTATAACCTAGATAGAAACTTCTTAAAATAAGAATAGATCTAGTAAATAGGAATATTAGTAAGGATATAGAGACTTTAAAGTAAGGTTAAAATAATATTAAAGGGAAGATACTAAAACTATAGAATATAAAGTATAAGATTAAAAAATATAAAAAGTAAGGAGGGTTTAGAAATATTATTATAAAGAAAATATAACTATAAATAGAAAAAATAATAAACTTTAATAATATAACTTTAGGATAAGTCTATAGAAGAGAAGAGATTATATTAAAGTATATAGCCCTACTAGACTATATTAAAACTATAGTAGAGTTATAGTAAGATTATTAAGAAGGCTATAATAAGAAAACCCTTTAGAAAAAATAAAAGAGAACTAAAAGAAAGCTCTAGAGAGCTTATAGATAGCTTAAAGGGGAACTATAGAAAAGATTTTAAAATTAAAAGAACTAGTAGTAAGGTTATAAGTACTATAAAGAGGCTATAATAAGTAGAAGTAAGGAACTAAGGGTAATATTAAAGAAAAGATTATAAGCTAGAAAATAGATAAAGGGAAGGAGGATATATATATAGTAAGGGAATGCTAGGTATAAAGTGAGGTTGCTATAATTATTCTAGGAGGTGGGAGGAGTAGTAATTAGTAAATATATATATCTATCCCTACCTTCTTCTTTATAGGTAGTATACTATTCCCTCTTACTCTATATATATAACTAACCCTTATAAGTAGGCTAAAAAATAAGAAAGAACTACTAAAATTATTAAAAAAGTATAATATCTACTAAATATAGATCTTAATATATAATTTTTAAGTAAATAAAATTATTAAAGCTAGATACTATAGCCTTACTAATATTTTTATAAAGTTAGTAGAAGGAAAAATAAGATAGGTAAAGCTACTTAACTTTACTTTACTAGCTAATAAGATTACTATTAAGATATTAATAAAATATAGCTTATTTTATCTAATCTTTAGTTATAAACTAATATTATTAATAGAAGTTTAAATTCTTATATAGTAGTTAATTAATTAAAAAGAAATTAATAATTACTTTTAGCTTATCTTATTATAAATTAAAATCCTTAAATAAAAAGAGAGTAATATAAAATTAATAAAATAAAAAATTATAGAATACTAAAAGAAACTAGCTTAAAAAATAAATAAAAATAATACTTATAAAAAGATAATTAAGCTATTTAAACCTAATAACCTAATACTTTTATATAATAATATAAGATAAAATAATATATCTATTAAAAATAAACTTAAACTAAAATAAAAAGAACTATTCTAAATTACTAAAATCTATAAAGAAGAAAAAAGTTTAAAGCTAAAAGAGCTTAATAGTATATTAATTAATTACTTTTAGCTATTATATTAAGTTAAGAAATTCTATAATAATAATAGATAGTAAATAAGTAAGATAAACTTATTAGATAATATTTTAATATTTAAAAAAGTTAAAGAAGTTTTAGAAGAAAATAATAACTATAATTCTCTATTATATTTTAAAGTTTAGCTCCTAAAGAGGCTAAAACTTAACTTAGATAAGTATAAAGACTTTATAGGTTAGGAAGAGAACTAAAATAGTAAGAAATAATATAATATAATATTAATAGTAATTAACTAAAAAATTTCCTTTATATTAAATTCTACCTTTCTTATTACTAAATTTCTTTTATCTAATTCTCTTTTTATAAATTATTTCTTATTTTTATTTTTTAATCTTATTAATTAATTAGTTTTAGTTTTATTACTTCTTTAAAAGTAAAAAATTAAAAATAAAAAGCTATTTTCCTAATATTAAAATAAAATAATATTAAAATAGGCTATTACTTTTAATAGCCTTTTAATAATCCTTATTAAAGAAATTAATATTATATCTAAAATTATTATTATCTTTTATATTATTAAAATATCTATTTATATTTAAAATTAAATATCTATACTTATAAGCTTCTATATAAAAAAGATAATTAATATAAACCCTATTCTAATATTCTACTAAGGAGATATATTTATTAAAAAGTAAAGTAATAAATATAAAAGTCCTAAAAAGCTAGCTAAACCTAATAGATAAAAATCTATAAATATATTTATTATAAATAATTAGATTTTAATAACTATAATAAGCTACTACTAGCTTCTTAATATAATTAACTAGATATTTAAAAAGCTATTTTATTAAGACTTTATAAGAGTATTTAATTATCTTTAAAATAAATATATAATTATAAAACTTAAAAGTTTTCTTATAAAAGCTTTATTTATTTATAACTTTAAAAGCTATTTTAATAATTATATCTAACCTTAATAAATAGCTAAAAAGTTAATAGAGGTATTTTTTAGATTATATTTCTTAATACCTTTATAATTAATAACTTACTTTAAAAGGATTATATTAAATATCTTATAGATATAGATAATCTTATATAACTAAAAAATAATTAATTAATTAATTCTCTATTTCCTTTACTTTATAAAAAAAATAGAAGATAGAATTTATATTAAAAGTTAATATTAAGTTAATATACTAAACTTTAAAATTAAATATTTAAAAAAGATAATTAATAAAAAAATATTTAGTTTTTAAATTAAATTCTTTAAAAAAGTTATTATTAAGTAAAAGCCTATAATCTCTTAGATCCTTTATTTAAAATTAACTTATATAGTAAGTTAATTAATAAAAATATAATATAGAAAGAAAAGGAAGAATTAATAATAGTAGCTAAAAGAAGTTAACTTTTTAAATAGATATTTTTAAAGAGAAATATTATTAATTAGTAAAAAAAAGGAAAGATAAAAAAGTTAACTATAATTTAGTTCTTAAAATAGTTTACTATTAAATATAAAGAATTATAAGCTTAAGTTTAATTAAGAAAATAAAGTTAATAAGTAAATTATTATAGTAAATACTTTTCTAATATCTAATATTCCTCCCCTTTCTAATATCTAATATTCCTCTATACTATTATTAAAATTTAAACTTTTCCCTAAATATATATATATATATTCTCTCTCTCTCTTATTCTTTCTCTCTCATATTCTTTCTCTTATATATATATATTACCTTCTTTTTCATTTTATTTTAATTTTTCTAATCTTCCTTTCTTTAATAATTCCTATTTAATAGAATAATACCTTTATATATAGAGCCTCTTAACTACCTAATTAAAATTTAACTTCTAAACCTCCTACTTTCTAGCTAATATAAACTACCTATATTTTTATATTCTAATATTCTATTAAGATAAGTTAACTACTTAATAATAAGTCCTCTTTTAATTATACTCTATCTAAAAGAAAAAAAAAGCCCCTTTTAAAATAACTTAATCTCCTAAACTAGTAGAAGTATCTTAATATTAAAGTAGCTACTTAGAAAGAAAATATCTATAAGATATCCTTCTAAGATTTTATAGAAGATTTATATACTCTAAATAAGTAGCTAGTAAAAGAAGTATAGCTATTAGGAGATAAAATAGCTATAAGCCTAGTTCTTATTATATTAAAATAAGCTAATATAGCTATTTATTTATTATATTATTTCCTAGTTAATAAAGATTTTAAGATATCTCTAGAATAGTTAATTAATTAAAAAGAGAAGCTCTTCTACTATAATTAAATAGAAGGTATACTTTAGATAGAAAGAAAATAATTCTATATTTTTATCTTTTATTATAATAATTACTAATATTAAACTTTTAAAATCTAAAATAATTAAAATAATAAACTATATTACTAAAATACTTTTAAGAAAGGTAGAGCTAAGTAGAAGGATATTATTATAGAAATATAAGAAAGGACTTTAAAAGCCTAAGGGGCTTAAAGATAATTTTTATTAGTAGTACTAATATAATACTCTTAGACTTCCTAGAAATATAGTCCTCTATATATCCTTAATATATTCTTCTTCTTCTATTTATAATATTAAGAGTAAGTAATTAGGAGAGGCTTATTAAGTATTTATATAATTAGGAATTAGATAGATAAAAGATAAGTAATAGAAATAAGGATTAGGAAAGAATTTTAATAACTTATTAAATAATTAAAGAAAATAGTCTATTCCTTCTTTAATAACCTAGTTAATATTCTCTTAAATTCTTTTTTCCTTTTTACTTTTAAAAAGCTTATAAGCTTATTATATTAAGAAGTTAACTAGAAATACTTTACTTAATATAATATAAAGTTTAATTTTAAAAATAAAATTAAGGAACTAAGAGTAGATATATTTAAAAAAAGGGGTTAGAGAAGGCTCTCTAAGAACTAGTTTAATAGATAGTAAAGAGGAGGGGAGGACTATAAGTAATTAAAGATTCTACTTTTAAGGAAATAATTTAGTTAGAGAAAGTTAAATTAGTAAAGATATAGGAATAATAAATTACTAAATATAACTTCTATAGAGTAATAGCTTAAGGAGATATTCCTAGCTAGTTATACTTATTAATTATTAAATCCTTAGTAAAAGCTATTTTAAAGAGCTTAATAAGCCCTAATCCTATTAATTAACTAAATTTTATTATTAAATCTAGCTAGAAAGCTATTAATATTTCTACTAAGCTAATAAAGTAGGAACTCTATTTTTATAAAAGCTTAAAAACTATAGATTCTCCTATAAAAGCTATTAAGCTAAATATACCTTACTAATCTATAAGATTAAGTTCTTACCTCCTTTCTATACCTAGTACTCTAATAAAATAACTTTAATTTAAAGAAAAAAAGGAGATTAATTCTTTTATATTACCTTATCTATCTTTACTTATAATACTTTATCTATCCTTACCTATAATACCTTTACTATTACTACTATTCTAACCTCTAGTAGAAAGTCTAGTTAATAGTCTTACCTTTAAATTAATTAGGTAAAGTATATAGAACCTAATTATTACTTAAAGCCCCTTTAAATATAATTAGTAACTATATACTAAAGTACTTAAAAGGAAAAAACTTAATCTTAAAAAGTTTCTAAAGTAACTAGAGGCCTTCTAGAAAACTAAATTAGTTAAATAACCCTAAGATAGCTAAAAATACTAGCAAGTTACCTACTAAATTAAGATATCTAATATATATAAGTAATTAATATAAAATATTCTACTTAAATATTTTAGAAGGAGGGGGTTAGAATAAAAGTAGGTTTTAGTTAATTAAGAAGTTTTTTACTATTATAATATCTTTCTATATCCTTATAGAAGCCTTTAAGTTTTAAGTTCTCTCCCTAGAGCTAGAAAGATAACTTAAAAGAAAGGATATAATAGGGAATAAAGTAACTAGTATAAGGAGGGTTTAGTTCTCCCCTAAAGTAGAAAAGTAGTAGTAAAAGAAGTTTATTTTTTACCTAGGAAGACTAGAAGTATAATTATTTTCCTTTCTTTTCTTTCTTATAGAAAAAGAAAGTTCTTCTTCTTCTCCCTTAAGCTACTTAAATTATTTCTATTATTAAGTTATTATTAGTTCTTTTAATAATTAATTAATTTTTATTTCTTCTCTTTATTACTAATCTTTATTATTAGTAATATCTAGCTACCTATTTTAGCTTAATATATATTATAAGGTATCCCTTTAAATATTAAAGTAAATCTATAGTTTTCCTTATTTAAAGACTTTATTTTTATATATCCTAATTCTATTCCTATTAATTAATAGTTCTAATAAGTATTTTATTCCTATTAAGAGTTCTATAGTAACTTCTTATAGGAAATACTATAGACTATTAACTAAAATTATTCTTTTCTTATAGTATATAAGTAGGCTATACTGCCCTATATTACTACTACTTACTAAATTTACTTCTAATAATACTATATTTAAAACTATAAGTATATTATTATTTTATATTAATTATAGCTTTAATTTAAATATTAATATTAAACTATAGTACTTAATACTCTTAGCTCTACTAGCCTAGAAATATCTATTCTATAAAGTAAATAAAATTATTAAGAAGTATAAGAAAATCTTTACTTAACTATAAGTACTTACTCTATAAGCTAGCTCCTACTATAAGGAAAATACTAATAAAAGGAGATTAATATTACTTTAATATTATAAGGGTTAGCTTATCTAGCTAAGTATAAAGAATATAAAGTTAAATTAACTAATAAAGAAAGTAGATAATAGATAGGAGGGCCCCCTTCTAGTTTTAAAAGCCTATTAAATGTCTTATCTACTATAACTATCTTTAGAAATCTAAACCTTCCTAGTCTTCTATAATTCTTTAATCTAGCTAGCCTCTAAAGGTTTAAACTTCTTAAAATAAATAGAAATTAATATTTTTAAGTTAGAATAGCTTTATAAGTAAGTTTTTAAATAAGAAGATAAGGAAGAGGTAGAAAAATAAGAATTTAAAGGCCTCTTTAACTATTATAATAAAAATAGATTCTACTACCTTATTAAATAATATTATTAAAGCTCTATATAATAGCTTATTAAAGATCTTAAAAGATAAAAAAAAGTTATTTAAGAATTCTATATTATAAACTTTAAAAAGCTTTAATTACTATTTATTACTAAAAGAACTTATAGATATTTATAAAAATACTTAAAACTACTTACTAATCTAATAATATTAGCTATATTTTAGTAGGATAAAATAAAATAAAAGTAAAGAAGGCCTTAAAAAATACTTATATTAATATAAAATAGAGGGCTTCTTACTATTTTTAAAGATAAAGGTAATTTAAGAAGGAGAACTATTATAGTTCTAGAAAGCTAGATAGATTATATAAGACCCTAAAACTATAAGTTAGTACTTACTATATAAGGTAAGGGTTATATACTACCTAGTTTACTACGTTACCTACTTCCTAAACCTAGCTAGTATATATACTTTCCTTTTTCCCCTCTTCTTTCCTATAGATTAATAGAAGTTATATCCAGGAACTGTAGTATAGAACTATAATAAAGATAAAAAGATATATTAATTAAAAGCTAATTAATATATATTATTATATATATATTTAATATAGAAATAGTATTTAGTAAATATATAATAGTAAGATAATAGTATTAATATAAGGATATTTAAGAAATTAAAGTAAAATAGTAAAGTAGGATTAAGATTAAGAGAAGATATAGAGATAGTATTAAGAAGATCTAGAGTTACTATAGTAATAAAGCTATTAATAGATTTATTAATTAATTAGATATAATTAGGGGGTATAGAAAAAGATATAAAAACTAGTAAGAAAGAAATAGTTATTAAAAAAAAAGAAATAGAATTAGTAGAAGAAGAAGTATCTTTATTATAAGAATTATATAAATATTTAGAGGTAGTATTATTATTAATAGAAGAAATTTTTTATTTAAAGGCTATTATATTATAAATAAAAGAGAAATAATAAAGGAAAAGAGAAAATAGAAAGATAATTACTATTTAGAGAAAACTTTATAATAAAATAAAAGGTAAAGGATTAAAAATAGAAGAGGAAGTAAAATTATAAATACTTTAAAATAAAGAAAAATTAAGATTAAAAATTATTATAATTTTTTAATTTAATTATTTAAGAAAAGTAGAAAGAGTAGAAATAGTAAAGTTAAAGTAAAGTTAAATAGCTTATAATTTTAAAGAAAAAAGAAAAAAAGAAGAAAAAGTTTTAAAGAGAGAAATTAATTACTTTTATAGTTAAAAGTAAAGTCTTTAATTAGTAAAATTATAATAAGGTATAATATTAAATAATTTAAAAAGAGAAAAATTATTTAGGGATTATAAAAAAAAGGATTACTTAGATATTAATAAAGTATATAGTAAGTTAGAAACTTAAAAAGAGGAAGGTATAATCTAGATAGGAACTCTTTAAAATAAGAATAGATTTAGTAAATAAGAATATTAATAAAGATATAAAGACCTTAAAGTAAAATTAAAATAATATTAAAGGGAAGTTATTAAAATTATAGAATATAATATATAAGATTAAAGAATATAGGAAGTAAAGAGGGCTTAAGAATATTATTATAAAGGAGATATAATTATAAATAAAGGAAATAATAAATTTTAATAGTATAATCTTAAGATAGGTCTATAGAAGAAGAAAGATTATATTAGAATATATAGCTTTACTAGATTATATTAAATATTATAGGCCGACCTTATAAAGGCTTAAAGTAGTAATAGATAGTAGAATATAGTAAGTAGGTATAACTACCTAGTAAGTACTAAAGCTATAAAGGTAATTACTATATTATCTAATAATTACTTAGAGTAATTATAATAATTATAACTATAAGTATTATAATCTAGGGTAGTAATTATAGCCTTATAGTAATAATTACCTAGGAGAGCTTAGAAGGAAAAAATTTATATAAATTATAAGTTCTATTATATATCTAGTTTATCTTTTAAAACTCTCTAGTAATTAATTTAAGTATAATTATATTCTTATACTTAAATATATACTTTTTATTAATATCTTATAAATACTATTTAACTACTTTACTCTATTATTAATAGATACTTATATTTTATATATTAGCTATATCTATTTAATATATTAATAAGCTAATATATAGATTATAATATATTAACTACTTTTATTTAATAAGTAACTTTATTAAATATATATTATTAATAAAAATATTAATTTTTAAAAAAAGTATTACTTTAGAGGAAGATCTAAAGAAGATAATTAATAAGCTCTAGAAGGAGAAAAGCTAATTTAAAGCTTAATTTAAAGATATTTTAGAGAAGATTAGGAAGTTTAAGGATTAAGTAACTTATTTATACTTTAAGATTAAAGCTTTTAAGAAATTTAATAAAATAAAAGAAAACTTTTATAGATTTTTAACTTAAATCTAAATCTATCTCCTTTACTACTACTTAGATTTTATTAAACTAAAAGATAAGGTATTAGTAATAATATCTTTTTTAATAGGGAATATTATAATATAGTTTAAACTTATAATAAGAAACTATTTTAAAAATAATTTTAATAATTAATAAAAAGTTATAGATAATCTTTTTAGTAACTATATTAAATTTAAAAAAATATTAAAAAATATTTTTAAATGCTTTAATAAAAATAAAATTAATAAATAAAAATTATAAAACCTCTAATAAAAAGATTAGCTTTAGTTTATATAGTAACCTTCTAATAGATAACCTTATATTTTAAGTAGGAAGAGGAGCCTCTAAAGGCTTTATTTTATAAAAGATTAAATAATAATATTAAAGATAATATTATAAAGCTTAACTAATTAGATAGCCTAGTTAAATATATTACTATAGCTATATATATTAATAATTAATAATATATATAATAATTAAAGAAAAAGGGCCCTAAATAGCTCTATATATCTAAGAAAAAATAATAGTAAAATAAGAAAAGTACTATATAAGAAATCTACTTAGAACTTATAAAATTAAAAGCTAATTATAAAGAAGTTATTTTAAAAGTATTTAAAAATAAGATTAGTAAATATTATATATATAGAAAATATAAGTATTTTATATAAAAATACTAAAGTAATAAAAAAACTTTTAAATAAGATAAAAACTAAGAAATAAGATAGAAGCTTATATTTAAAAAGAAAGATTAATAATTTAGAGCTAATAAAGTAGACTATAAGTCTCTATTTTAGATTATATATTATAATAATAATTACTATATATATTAAAGTAAAAAAGATAAGATAAGCTATTATTTTAGAAAGCTTTAAACTTTTAAAATAATAAAATAAGAAAAAGTTATTTAAATCTTAGAAATTAAAAATAAAACTAAGAAAATTATAAAAAAGATATTAGAGACTTTTAAAATTCTAAAACTAAAAGATTTATTATATTAATAATATTATAAGGAAGTATATTAATATTATTATAATATATTAAGATTACTTTAATAGATTACTTATAAGATAAAATTAGAAAAACTTATAGAAAAAAGGAAGAAGGAAACTTTATATAAGTACTTAATTAAATAAATATAGCTCTTTAAACTAGATTTAGAGGAAGGCTTTATAATAATAAAGTAGCTAGTAATAGAAGAAAGTTAAAAAGATTATTAATAATAAATAGTTTAATAGTAAAGAGACTAATAAACTATAATCTAATACTAAAAAATAAATAAAAGCTAAATTAGTAATTTATTTTAAAAATAGTAAAATATAAATATAGTAAATAACTTAATTAATCTATAAATATAAGTTAACTAACTATAATATTTACTCCCTAAAAATAAATAATATAAGCTTTAAGAATAGCTTAATATACTAGATAAAAGAGTAAGTAATAAAGTTAACTATCTAAAGATAAAAATTAATATTATAGAAGTTATAGAACTTAATATAAGAGCTAAATTAGATAATTTCTAAGATATTATTAAAAGAAAGTATAATATATAATTTATAAAAGATAAAAACTTATAAAATAATAATAGATAACTTATATAATATAAGATTAGAATTTAATTTAAACTAATATTAGAAGAATTATAAAAATTTAAATATAAAGCTAAAGAAACTATTAATAAAATAAAATAAAAAATCTAGGAAATTAATAATAAAAAAGTAGAAATAGTTATATAGTAATATAAAGGAAGAATAGAAGCTATTTAATTTAAAGAAAAAGTTAAAATATAATAAAAGTAGGTTAAAACTTTATAAAAAGTAATAATAATACTCTAAAAATAATATAATAAGATAATTAAAGTTAACTATAAATAGTAATAAGCTATAAAAGAGATAATATTAAAAATAGAATAAAAGTCTAAAGAGATTAAATAAGAATTTAATATTATAAAAGGATAATTAATCTATTATCTTAAAATACTAGTTACTATATAAAATTAAATATTTATAGCTTTAGTAAATAATAGAATATAAGAAAATTTTATTTTATTAATAATTATTAATAAATTAGAACTTCTATAGATTATAAAAGATAGGCCTTATATTCTAATTATATATAATAAAATATTAGTTAATTATAAAGGTAAAGTAATTTATATTAAGATTATATACTTTAGTATTATTATTATTAGAAAATCTAACTATATACTTTTTAATATTATAGAAACTATTAGTTATTTTATTATATTAAAAATATTATAATTATAAATAAGGAACTTATAAATTAACTAAGTAACTAATTAGCTTACTTAGAATAAGACTAAGTAAGGCTTAAAGAATAACTTAGCTCTTAAAAAGTATTAATTAGAAGAGTTATCTTTAAGTAAGCTAAGAGCTTTTAAAATAATAATTTATTTTAAAGTATTTACTATAAAAGATTTAAATTACTTACTAAAAAAAAGAAAATATAAATAAATATATATAATAAAAGTAATTATAAGCTTTAAAATATTATTACTATTAGATAATATAATAAAATATATACTAAAGAAATACTAGAAATATAGTAAAGTATTTACTAAAAAATTAGAAACTAAGTTATTAGAATATAACTAGTAAGATTATAAGATATTACTAAAAAAAAAGTACTTAATTAAAGTTTATATTTATTTATAATCTTAATAAAATATAATAATAAATACTAAAAAGATATATATAGAAAAAATATTAAAGAAGAAATATATTAGATTTTTAATATTATTAATAGGATATTCTATTTTATAAGTATTTAAGAAGAATAGTAAATTATAAATATATATAGACTATTAATAATTTAATAATATTACTATTAAAAATTAATATTTATTACTATTTATTTTAAAATTATAAAATATATTTTAAGAAATATAATAGTTTATAATTCTAAATTTAAAAAGAATTTATAATTTAATCTATATTAAGAAAGGTAATAAATAGAAGACTATCTTTAAGATATATTTTAAATACTTTAAATATTTAATTATATCTTTTAGATTAATAAATACTCCTATAAGTTTTTAGATTATAATTAACTATATCTTATATAAATATTTAGATAACTTTATAATTATATACCTTAATAATATCCTTATCTTTTTTAAAATATTAGAAGAATATAAAAAGTATATATATAAAGTCTTATAGAAACTATAAAATATAAAGCTACTAATAAAACTAGTTAAATATAAATTCTATAAATAATAAGTAGATTTTCTTAAATATATAATCTAATTTAGGAAAATCTAAATATAAAAGTTAAAGATCTAAATTATCTTAAAATAACTAATATTAACTAATATTATAGAAGTAAAAGGATTTTTTAAATTTTTTAACTTTTATAAAAGGTTTTTAAAAAGCTATAATACTAATATATAAGCCCTTATAAAACTTATTAAGAAGGGTAAACTATTTTAGTAAGGACTAGAAAAATAAGAGGTGTTTTAAAAAGCTAAATAATTAATATATAAATAACCTATACTCTACTAAATAGACTTTTTAAAACCCTTTAAATTAGAAATAAATATATTAAATTATATTCTAAAAGTATAATTAGAATAATAAGATAAAAATAGTAGAGTTTATTTAATAGTATTTATGTTAAAGAAATTTAATAAACTTAAATTATATTATATTATTTCTAATAAAGAGTTAATAGCTATTATTAAAGTATTTAAAAAATAAAGATATTACTTTATTAGAGCTAAATACTTAATTATAATATACTCTAATTATAAAAATCTTATAAGATTTACTATAATAAAGAAACTTAATTAAAGATAAGTATAATAAGTTAAAGAACTATTTAAATATAATTTTAAGATTATATATATTAAAGGAAAAGAAAATAAAAAAGCTAATATTCTTAGTAGAAGGCTAGATTATTTTTAAAAGGTATTAAAAGAGATAAGTATTATTCTTTACTATAATAAAAAAGGAAATCTATAATAATTAACTACTAGCTACTAGATATAATAAGATAATCTTATTATAAAAGAAATTAAAAACTACTATATAAACTTTAAATTATAAAACTAAATATAAACTTAAAAGTAAACTTAAATAATTATATTTCTAAACTTTATTAAAAAGCTTATTTAAATTATTTATAAAACACTATTTAATAAATACCTTAAAATTATAAAGATTATAAAAAAGATATTTAAAAAATATTATATTTTAAATCTTAAAAAAGTAATTACTAAGGTTATAGCTAAGTATTCCTAGTATAGAAAAAAGTAAAAACTAATTCTATAAACCCTATAGATAATTATAACTAATATTAGTATTTAAAGTATTATAGTAAAAGATTATAATTAACTTTATTATTAAATTACTATTATTAAAAAACCTAGCTACTAAAATAAAGTATAATAGTATTATAATAGTAATTAATAGATTAATAAAGTATACTTACTTTATACCTTATAATAAAATAATAAAAGTATTATAGTTTACTAAACTATTTCTATAAATAGTAATAATAAACTATAATCTACTAAAAGAAATTAACTTAAATAGAAGAAGAGTATTTATCTCTTACTTCTAGTAAAGTTTATTAAATAAAATAGAAATTAATTATAAAGTATCTACTACTTACTACTTAGAAATATAAAAATAAATAAATAAATAAACTAAATACTTAAGATATATTTATAATATTATATTAATTAAAAATAAGATAATTAAATATTACTATTATTCTTAGCTTAAAGAGTTTATAATATAAATATATTAGAAAGTACTTAAATATTATTATTCTATATAAACTATAGTATTAAATTTAGAGAAGGATTTAAACTAGTAAGTACTAAAATTTAAGTAGAGTAAGTAATCTTTATAATAAATAAAATAAAGAAATTATATAAGTAGTTAATTAAAGAACTATAGTTTATTTAGAAAAGAATAAAATATTATATTAATAATAAATAGCTTAAGGAATTAATCTTTAAGAGGGGAAGTAAGGTCTAGTTACTATAAAAGAAATTAGGAACTAAGGACTTATAAATTAAAACTAAATAATTAAATAATAAATTAAATTATAAAAAGTTAAGATTATTTACTATTAAATAAAAAGTCTTAAAAGTTAACTATAAACTTAACTTACTAAAAACTATAAAATATAACCTAGTTTTTTATATTATACTTTTAAAATCTATATATAATAATATACCTACTAAAGAGTCTATTAAAGTAAAAGTAGAAGAAGATAAATAAGAAGCTAAAAAGATCTTAAACTCTATAGTTAATAATAAAAAAATTAAATACTTAGTAAAATAGAGAAATTTTAAATATAGTAAAAATACCTAAGAACTTATTAAATATCTAATAGGGAGTTAATAACTTCTTATTATATTCTACTAAAGAAACCTAATAAAGTTTTAAGATCTATTAATTATAGATTTAAAATAATCTAATTAAATTCTAATTAATTATATCTATAATATTAGAAGATTATATAACTATAATAACCTTAGATTCCTAATACTTTACTTCTTTTAGTTTATCTAATAACTTAATATCTTAATAAACTATTTCTAACCCCTTCTTTAAAAGTATTTATTTTTATTTTTAGATTTAAAATAGGTAGGCTAGCTTTTTAAAAAAGGCCTTTTATAATTAATAAAGAGATTTTTTAATTTCTTCCTCTTCTTTATTAAGGTAGTACTATTCTATATTAATCTAAGATATTAGAAGCTTATAAATTAGTAGGTAATAAAATAGAAAAGTAAAGACTAAAGAATATATTAAATAAAACTATTACTTTAAAAGTATTATAAAAATACTAATAGTAGATATATTCTTTATAGTAAGATATCTCCTTAACTATTTTATAGGTTAACTTTTTTCTCTTATAAAATACATATAATATAACTTTAAAACCCTCTTATTTAATTACTTTAATATAGTAAAGAGTATAGAGGTAAAAAGTAAATAAAAACCTATTATTATTTAATATAATTAACTATAAATAAGTAAGAAAAGGAGAAAAATAAAAGAAGTAATAATTAATAAGTAAATAGTCTATTTATAAATCTTTAAGGATAAAGACTAAAGGAGGAGAGGTATTATATTATAAGCTAACCTTATAAAAGCCTAGAGTAGTAATAGATAGTAGAATATAGTAAGTAAATATAACTACCTAGTAAATACTAAAGTTATAAAAGTAATTATTATATTATCTAATAATTACCTAGAGTAATTATAGTAATTATAACTATAAATATTATAATCTAGGGTAGTAATTATAGTTTTATAATAATAATTATTTAGAAGAGCTTAAAAGAGAAATATTTATATAAACTATAAATTCTATTATATATCTAATTTATCTTTTAAAACTCTCTAGTAATTAATTTAAATATAACTATACTTTTATATTTAAATATATACTTCTTATTAATATCTTATAAATACTACTTAGCTACTTTATTAGAGCTAAGTAGCTTAACCTAATAACCTAAATAGGTTAATACTACTTACTTAAAGAAATAGCTAATAGTAGCTAGAGCTATATTAAAAAGATAAAAAGGTCTAATAGTTATTAGAATAGTTTAATAGTTATATAAGACTTTAAGAAGTTATTGATTAGTTAGAATCTATATTATTAGGCTTTACTTTTAAAAAATAAGAATAAAAAAGTAAGAATAGAAAAGAAGTAATATTTAAAATAGAAATAGTAAAGGAATATTATATAAAGTAGCTCCTAAGATATTAGTAGATAGCTAATTACTTACTCTATAATACCTTTCTATATTTATAATTCTACTACTCTTTATAGCTAAGATCTATCTATTAAATATAAAGGAATTATTTCCTTTTATTTTATAAGTAAGGTCTAGATATATAATATATTAGTTTCTATAGTAGTGCTATTTATATAATATAGTAATATAACTATTAGTTACCCTATATACTAATATATCCTTTTCTCTAAGTTTTTACTTTTAGTAAAACTTACTAAAAGAAAAGATATAGGAAATTTTAAGAATAGGAAACTCTAAAAATATAAAAAATAATTCTTTTACTAAGTAATTCCTTTTATAAATTAGCTAATTACTTAATTACTTTTCTTACCTTATATCTTATACTTTTCCCTAGCTTGCTCTTTTAGTTTAGTCTATACTAATTCTATATATATATTTATTATTATTAGAATAAAAGCTTTTTCTATCTTCTTATCTTAAAATTCCCTTTTTTTATAGTTTTATATTTATTATAGTAATTTTTAACTAGTTATAAGCTAAGATTAGGGCTATCCTTTAATCTATTATAACTAATAAGAGGGAGGTTATTTTATAGGCTACTTAAGCTAATAAAACTAAGATTATTCTTTAAGCTATTTAGATTATTAAAATAGAGGTTATAAAAGAGGCTTAGGAGGCTTTATTAGAACTTCTAGTAAAGCCTATTTTTTTTCTAGTAACTAATAGGGCTTTCTTTACTCTTCTAGATAGGGAATTAGGTATTAGTAAGAGCTTTACTAGTTTAGGAGGCTTAGAGAATATTAGATTAAAGTATAGGAGTTTACTTCTCTTATAAGCTTTAGGATTAAAAGTAAAAAGCTTAAAACTTTTATTAGGAAGTAGAAGTTAAATCTTTAATAGGTTAATTTTCTTAAAAGGGACTATTATCTTAGAAGGTATCTAAGTTAAGAGGGGCTTAATAGGCTTTTTAAGGACTAGGTATTCTAGTAGGGGAGCTAAGGAGTAGGTTTTCTATTAATTAGTTTTAAGGAAGAATAGGAAAGGTTATTATATAATTTCTTTATTTAAAGCTACTTAATATAGATTATATATTTATTAGATACTTTCTAGATCTAAAAGTAACTTTTTTACTATTTTATAATTAGGAGCTAAAAGAAATTCTTTAATCTATTATTTAAAAAGAAGAAATATATCTATAATTTTTAATATTTTTCTTAGCTTCTCTAAGTATTTAGCTTATTTTTTTACTATTTTAATATCTCTTTTTAATTCTTCTAATATAAGCTTAGTAGCTTTAAAGTATTTTTTTTATAAAAAGTACTATTCTTTAACTCTAGTCTTTAGGACTTTATTAAATAGCTTAGAAATAAGTAAATAGAAAAGATTAAGAGAGATATTAACTAGGTTACTAAAGAAGTTATAGATAGTTCCCTATTAATAGTTAATAAGTTTATATAAATATTTTACTATATTATTTTAGTTAATATAGTCTTAGTTTTCTATAGTTTAACTACTTACTTTATAAGTAGAGTACTACTAGTTAGTTAGATTAGAATAGTATTATATTATAGTAGGGGGCTTAAAAAAGTTATAGATATTTGTAATTACTAGTAAGCTATATTCCTATCCTCCCTAAAATATTTATATTAGATAAATAACTATAAAATAATCTAACTTTTCCTCCTTTCTTTTATAAACTACTTATACTTTTATATTTATTATAATTTAAATATCTTAGTTATTAAATAGAGTATTATATAAGTATAGCTTTAAGATCTTCTTATTTTAAATTATAATAGTTTAGTAATTAATAAAATATAAGTAAAAGATAAAATATTATATATAAAAAGCTTTTTTCCCTTTAGCTTATAGAGTATAATATTTCTTTATATCTCTTTTTCTATTAACTATAAATAAGATCTTTATAATATAGTCTAGTTTATTTAAGATAAGTTAATAATATAATAAGGTAATAGTAATATTTAATAGCTTTAAAATAGTAAAAATAAAGCCTATATTTACTTTATTTTAGTTTAATTAAATACTTTAAGCTAGTATTTTATTAAGTAAATATAATAAATAAGTAATTTTAGTAAAAGTTATATAATATTATTTATTTTCTTAAGCTAGTCTTTTAATTAAATAATATTTTTACTAATAAAAGAAGTTTATCTATTTTAAAACTAATTACTCTCCTTTTCTTAATTAGTAAATAATATATTCTCTAGCTTAGGGAATTTAAACTAAGTAGGGGAAGATATCTTAATTAGTTCTAAGTATTAGGGGAGATATAGAGATAGAGAGTTTAGAGAATTTTTCTAAGTTATATTTAATTATTTAGAGAAAAAATATTATAGTTATTATTATATTAATTAGTAGTTTTCTACTTTTTTAAATAGTATTAAAATTATTTTATAAAATAGAATAGGTAAGGGAGATAGGATAAATATTATTAAAGTAATAATTAATCTAAGGAGTAAATATTATATTAATTTAAGGGGATTTTTCTAATTAATTAAAGAATAAAACTTTATTAAAGTAATTAGTTATTATAATAAGAAGAAGGGAATATTATTTAAGTAGAAGAAGGGTATTTTTATAGATATCTAGAATAATAGTAAATTAAAGAGTTAAATTTATATAATGATATACCTAGAAGTGGCTGGATTCCGCCGCGATTAAGAGGGTTCTTAAGTAGATATAAGGGGCAGTTCTAGCTATGTGGTGCTGGAACTAATAAATCTTTTAGTCTATTGGGCTAATTGTTACCCCTTGTAATTATCTTATAATTTAATAGTTTATTTTACTATTTTTATTTTAAAAGTTATTACTATCTTTAAGCTTTCTTTTATAAATTCTATTTTCTTATAATTAAAAATATTAGTAGCTATAATTACTAGATTTAGGTTATCCTTTAGCTTATAATTTATTTTAGTTAACTCTACTTTCTTTTCTCTAAATTATTAAACTTAATTATTTTAATAAATATAAAAAAGAACTAAAAATCTTTTTCTATTCTTAAACTCTTTCCTCTTTCTTTCTAAACTAACTTTATTAAAATATTATAAAATTAAGATCTAAGTAAAAAAGGTATTACTTTTAATATTAATTTCTTATCTAATTTTAAACTTAAAAGTTATTATATCTATATTAAGCTTTTATTTAAATTCTCTAAGAATAAGGAAATCTTTAAAGTTAATATTAAAGCTTATTAAATTATAAGTCTAGTATTATATTATAATTTTTTAGTTATTAACTTTTAATAGATCTTAAAGGCTCTTTATATTTATAAATATTAAGACTTCTAGTTTATTAAGTAAGTACTAGAGCTCTTAATATTTAATAAAGACTATATTTTATATTATTTCTTTAAGCTTTTTAGTAATTATAATAAAATAATTTTAATAGTAATTAATTAATTAAAGTAGATAGCTATTAATTATAAGCTTATTAGTAATATAATTTTTAAGCTTTAAAATTAAGTCTTTCTTCTTTATAATATAGGACTATCTTAGAGCTACTATATAAACTTATAGTTAAATAAAAGGCTTTAAAAAACTAAGGCCTTACTAATTACCTTCTATAGCTAGTATAACCTAATTATCTATAAGTATTATATATATAAATATAATAATATTAGTTTCTAATAAGCCTCTTCTAGTTTTTATAAATTATTATTATATCCTTTTAATAAATATATTTCCCTATTTAACTATTAATTTAGAATATACTTAAATTATATATTCCTTATATATATACTATAATATAATTATTATATCTTATTAAAAGTAAGAGAATATTTTAATATAGTAGATTTAGATAAATTAGATATAGGTATTAAGTTCTTTAATAAAATCTAGAAAGAAATTAAGAAGGAGGAAATTTATATTATTAAATACTATAAATAATCTACTATATTACTAAAGTACTTTAAATATACTAATCTTAGTAAGTAAGATACCTTAATTTCTATATCTATACCTCTAGCTAACTTCTTAGTTTAGTAGAGTATAGGAGATTAATAGTAATAGTAAACTAGGGGGGGGGGGGTAGGGTTAGAACAGTAGAATAGTTATTAATAAAAGGAAGTAAAGGAAGGGTAAAATAATAAAGAATTATAATAAAGGAAAATAAATTATAGTAGCTCCTTTAATTTAAATTATTACCTAGCTTTATTAAAGTAATCTTTATATTTATCTTAATTTTATATATTTAAAAGTTAAATTTTAATTTTATAAAAATATTTTTTAAAGTAAAATTATAATCTTTAAGATTAGATTAGAGTCTTTAGTAACTAATTAGTAGTTTTCCTTTTACTATTAAATACTTTTAATTAAAGTTTATCTTTTAAGTTTTTATTTAGTATTACTTAATTATCTAAAGTTATATAAAAGTATTTAATTTTATATAATAAGTAAAAACTATTAATTAATATTTTATTAAGCTTTTTTAATTATATACTTTTACTTTTTTTATATAGTTTTTAAATTTAAAATAATTCTCTCTAATATAGCTTAAACTTACTAATTATTAATATATTAAAAGCTCTTACTTTATTATAAAAGAAAACTAAGTTCTCTTCCTATAGAAATATATTTTATAGTTTAAAGTAGTTAAGCTTATTAGTTTAATTAGCTAACTTTTCTTTAAAGAAAGTTACCTTCTTAATAGTAAGATTAATATCTTCTTCTTTCTATAATAATAATCTAATTTTAATTATAATAAAGTCTTCTATTATTTTAACTTTATCTTATTTAATTAATTACTAAATAAAGACTTTAATTTTAATTAAAAGTACTAGTTTATAATTAAAAATAAGATAAAAAGGACTATATTTAATAAAGGCTTATACTATAACTATATTAGCTATCTAAATATAGGAAAGGGAATTAGCTTACTTTTTAATATTAAACTTAGTAAGGATACCTATTAAAGTAAAGTATTTAGATTTAACTATTTTATTAGCTTAAAAATTATAAGCTAATAAGAGGATTACCTAAATTCCTTTATCTTTTAGATTTTTTATAAATTCTATTTTATTTTTAAGTTTTTTATTAATAACTACTTTAAAAGGTTAGCTATAAATATTAAAGATATCTTATTAAAATTATTTTTATATTAATTTAATATTAGCTTTAACTAATACTTTTATTTATAGAAATCTAGTAAGGTAGTAGTGAGCTTTAGTAATATATTAAAAGGATTAGTTTTAAAGTATATACTAGATAGTAATAAAGATTTTATAAAATAGTTATTTAAATATAATAAATTATATAAGATCTTTAAAATATCTTAAATCTTATTACTAATATTAAAGATAAACTTTAATTTTACTAATAACCTATCTTTAAAGTCCTTTTTAATAATATTATTAACTAATTAGTTAATATATTATATCTTAGCTTTAATAGCCTATTAAATTATATAGTTTTATAAATATTTTATCTTTTTTATTATTATTATCTATTACTTTATATTTAAAAAGTATTTTTATAGCTTAGTCTTATAAGATTTAATAATTAATATAAAACTTTAAGTACTTAGACTAGAATTAATTATAATCTTATATATTAAAGTTTAGAAGATAATTAAAAATTAGTAGAAATTAAGTAATCTAAAGAGATTTTTTTTAAATAAAACTTATTAAGTAGTAAAGATTTTTCTAAAAGAAGAATATATTATTTTATAAATTTATTAAGGTCTTAGCTTTTTTAAAGTTTTTATAAATCTAATTCTTTAAGAGGTTTATAAGATAGAGTATTAATAGTATTATTATCTTTACTTTATATATAGTAAGCTTTAAAGTTAAATAACTTAATATAAGTAATTTAATTATTAATTATAATATTTAAAATATTAATAAAGCTTTTATTTAACTAATAAATAAGTACTTAGTAGTTAATTTTTAAGATAAACTTTATTTTTATTAAGTAATAGTAAAGCTATTAGAATACTATAAAAATTACTTAATATTCCCTCTTTATCTAGTAATTACTTTTATATTAAATAGGATATTTATTATCTTTAAAGAATTATATTAGTATAGTATTTTAGCTAGTTAGGCTTTTATTAATAATAAGATAAATTATTTTAATATCTTTAAAATAGTTTAAGATTTATAAAACTAGTTAATTAGTAAGAGCTTTTTTTAAAGTATTTATTAATTTTTATTATTTAAACTTTTAGAGAAATTAAGTATTTTTCTTTAATAATTTAATTAGAAGTTTAGTAATTATAATATATTATATAATCTATACTTTAAAGAAACTAATAATTTTAAAGAAATTATATATATCCTTAATAACTTAATAAAGCTACTATTTAAGAATTTTTTAAACTTTAAAGTTATTAGGAGATTATATTTTATTCTTATATATATATTTAACTATAATATAAGATAATATAGCCTATAAACTCTTCTCTCCTAAGGTATATATTCTAGTAAGTTTAAGATTTAATAGTATTATATCTATATTATAAAAGTACTTATATATATACTTTTATACTCTAAGTAATTTAAAATAAATTTTATTATTATACTTTATTATAAAGCCTTTAGTAATTATATTATTAATATAGATTTTAGTAATATAGAGTAGTAAGTTATATAGTATAATAGTAATAGCTTTTATAAATTACTTAGCTAAATTTATAGTTTCTTGAAGTAGTTTATATATCTATAGTAAATTAATAAATAATTTAAAAATAGTAAAATTTCTATTTTTAAATATAAGCTTAATTTAATAATATTTAGAAAGTAGGTTAATTAAGGAGAGAACTATATATTATATTATAGATTTTAAGAATCTTTTAATATTAAAAGGAATAAATATATTATAGATTATATACTAGTTTAAAAGTTAGTAATTAGTAATTAGTTAGAATCTACTATCTTTCTTCCCTATAAGGAAGATCTAGTTTTAATATATTTTATACTTAAGCTCTAAGATACCCTTAGCAATCCTATCCTTTAGAATATTAATAAGGGCTTTAATTATCTTTAATAGAATCCTAATTAATAGTAATTACTATATTTTATAAAGTTTAGTTTATATTTTTTAAGTAGATATAACTTCTAACTTAATTAGATTAATTTCTATAAAGTCCTATATTAGAGTAGCTTTTTAATTATAGAGGATTTTAGTAAATAAGGTAACTTTTTTAAAAGTTATCTAATTTACTATACCTTTAATTATTTATTTTATGTATTTTTCTATAAGTTAAGTTTCTCTAAAGATCTTAGTAAAGTAAGGTATAATAAAGTTTTTATATTTTATATCCTAGATTTATTTTCTTATTTTATTTTATATTTTTATCTTCTATTAGGAGTTAATAGTAGAGGTATTTTTATTAGATAGAATATTATTTATAGATTAAACTTTTAAAGCTTTTCTTTTATATAAGATCTAGATATTAATAATAACCTTAGTTTACTTTTTTTTTTCTCTTCTAACTTTCTTTAAAGCTATTTTTATAGAAAATCTTTTTACTATCTTATAAAATATATTAATTATTATAATAGTTATTATTTTACTTTCTTATAATTTAGTATTATAAATTAACTTAAATTTAAATTATATTTTAATATTTAATATTCTTTTTTTACTTTTATAAGAAGGTAATAAGTATTTTATATTAAGTTAAATAAGATCTTAGTAATTAGTTATTTCTTAAATAGAAGGCTAGCTATAATATTATCTAAAGTAAAAACTAAAGATAAAGGTTTATAGAAGAGGGTATTAGTAGTTATAATAAGTAATAGAGAAGGATTTAGATTAAGAAGTAAAAATACTAGGTAGCTAGAGAAAAAGCTATATCTAGTTAGGACTCCCTAATACTATTTCTCTCCTCCCTAATAAGAGTAAATAAGTTAAGTAATAAAATTATAAGTTATATTCTATTTATAATTATTTTATTTTTTATAAGTCTACTATTATTATTATAATTAAAAGTAAACTTTAAAATATAGATAAAAGATATCCTAAGTAGTAATAGTACTATTATTTATAAGTCCTTAATAATAAAAACTTTAAAGTTAATTTTATATTCTTCTAATTATAAGGTTATATTAGCTTATTTATAAAGCTGAAAAGGTTAGCTTTTATTAAAGACTTAGTAAGCTACTTTTAATTACTTATAAACTATTTTATTAATTATAATATAGCTTTTATAGATTATATTAAGCTTAGTTTAATATCTATAATATTAATAATATTTTTATTTATATTAGACTTTATCTTAACTTATATATATAATAATCTTTAAATTAAGCTAATATTCTTAAATATAAAAAATTTTAGTATAAAAGCCTTTAAACTTTTTAATATAGAATCTTACTAATTATTTTTATTTATAGTAGCTAATAATATCTATATATAAAGGAAGCTATTTTTAAGAATATCTTATACTTAGTCCCTATCTTAGTTAAATTTTAAACTTAAGTTAATATTAGATTTACCTAGTATATAATAGAAATTATTAATTACTATATCTAGAAGTACTTTTAGGTAGTAAGCTATTAGGTTTAGGTTTTTTTTACCTTACTATTAAGCTTCCTCTTTTAAGATTAGCTTACTAGGGAGGTAGTAGGTTCTAATTCTATTAAGTATATTAGTAATCTTATATTATATTAGGTCTTAGATATCTAAAAAGAAGACTAATTCCTGAATTAATACCTTTACTATATTATCTATTATTTATTATATTATTATAGATTTAACTAGAACTTAGGGAAGAGTAAGCTACTATAGTAACTTTATTATTCTATTACTTACTAAGGACTTTATTAAGGTTACCTTTATAGAAACTAGCTAATTAGTAGTTAGTAAAACTATCTCTAGCTTTTATTTTTATTTAAAGGATCTTTATAAAGATTCCTTAATAGTTACCTTTTACTTTTTATAAGCTCTTATTATAAAGATTTAAAAATCTTCCTTAATAGAAGAATCTATATAACTACTTTTTATAGTAAATTATTATTAAAGGTTTTTTTAGTTTTTAAATAAGTAGGCTTTTATAAAATAAGTTTTTACTACTTTAGGTCCTATTTTAGTAAAACTTAATTATCTTTTTTCCTTTAAATAGTTCTTTTCCTTATCTTTATTTATATATAAACTTTTATAAAATTCTTTTACTATAGTTTATACTTTAGGGCTTAGGAGAGAAAATTTTACTTATTTAGATACTTTCTTATAAACTTATTTACTAGAGATATTATATAGAGTATATATAGTTATAATAAAGTCTATAAAGGTTATATTATTATTTTAAATATATTAAAATTATAATCTTTTAATATTTAATTACTTTTTTTAATTTTATTTTTTAAAGCTAAATATTATTATAATTTACTTCTAATTATAATTAGTAAATCTATATACTTCTTAGTTCTTTTAAATCTAATATCTACTTTATTTATAATTTTTTCTATAATACTAGTAAGTCTACTAAAGTTAAGTCTTTAGTATATTAAATATAAGTATTTAGTAAATATTATTTAAATTATAATCTTATATAAAAAAGAAGGTAAGCTTTTCTATATTATTAATTAATTTATTTATTTTATTATTTATCTTTAGCTTTTTATTTTAGGAAGCTATTTTAAGAAGAGAATTAATTATAATATATTTAGTAATAGGTAGTATTAGAGGCCTTATTAGTCTAAATCTTTAGTTTAAAATTAACTAATTATTAGTTTCTTAATCTAGAATAGTACTTAATAAGCTATAGTATTATTAATCTTATATATTAAATTTAATTTTTTTAATTATAGTAGCTATAATAGTTTTAATAAGCTAGTTAGTAATTATAACTTTTAGCTTTAGTATTAAAATAATAATTAACTATTATAATATAATTAATATAGTCCTTTAATAATATTATTTATAAATTATAATATTTTTATTTTTCTATAATAACTTTACTTTTATATTTACTAATTAGAACTTTTTAAGTTTAAAGCTACTAACTTAAGTTAGCCTAGTTCTTTAAGGCTTTTTTCTTTAGATATTTAATATAATTATTTTTATAGCTTTTAAGTTATAAGATATTATTAGATTAGAATAAGTTAAGGAATTATTTCTTTATATCTTTTTAATTCTTAGCTATATTAAAGATATTCTAGATAATAAACTTAATTTTAAAGTCTACTTTATAAATTAATTTTTAAAAAATAGCTTATTTATTAGTAAATTTACTTTAATAATAGTAAGTAATATCTTTATAATTATTAAAGAATTTAATAATATTTTTACTATTAAAAGTTAAGACTTTATTCTTTACTATAATTTAATTTAAAAAGTTATAAGAGCTCTTATTAATAAAGGCCTTATTATTTTTTATAATAAAGCTTAGTATAGTTTTTTTCTTATCTAATAAGGAATTTAAAAGTCTAGTAGTAAATATAGATAATACTTTTAATTAAGAGATTATAGAAAAAGATATATTAAATAAGTATTAGATTAACTTTTCTAAAGAAAGTAAATATAGGTTTTTACTAAGCTAAGTAAAAAGGAAATAATAATTAGAAGTAGCTAATAATATTTATTATTCTTTTTTATTTTCTTTAAATATTTTTAGTTTATTTTTTAAAATATAAATCTTATAATATAGTTAAATACTATAGAGAAAATACTTAATAAGAATAAGCTACTCTAATCTTATAATTAGGATAAGCCTTAGTAGGAAGATAATTATTATATTTATAAGGATTTTTAATAGAAAAGTTTTTTCTTAGCTTATTAATTACTAATCTATAAGCTATAATAGTTTATTTCTAGTTCCTATAATTTATTCTCCTAATATAAAACTAAGCTATATTAACTTATTATAATCTCTATTTTTAGGATAGAGTTTTTTAGCTATAATTAATAATTTTAGCTAATTAATAAAAATTCTCTTTATAAAGATATTTACTTTCTATTTTATTAGCTAGAGTTAATATCTATTTTCCTTAGCTATTATTATTATCTCAATCTCTAAGGCCTTTAGCTCTTAGGTTTTCTTATTATACTTTTAGTAGTTTATTTATAAGTAATTTATTTATAGCTTATAAAAGAAGCTTTTTAAATTTACTAAATAAATCCTAGTTAGATTTCTAATTTATTAGAGCTAAGTAGCTTAACTTAATAATTTAAATAAGTTAATATTATTTATTTAAGAAAATAGCTAATAGTAGCTAGAATTATATTAAAAAGATAAAAAGGTTTAATAGTTATTAAAATAGTTTAATAATTATATAAAATTTTAAGAAGTTATTAATTAATTAAAATCTATATTATTAAACTTTACTTCTAAAAGATAAAAATAGAAAAGTAAAAATAGAAAAGAAGTAATATTTAGAATAAAAATAGTAAAAGAATATTATATAAAGTAGCTCCTAGAATATTAGTAAATAGCTAATTACTTACTTTATAATACTTCTCTATACTTATAACTCTACTACTCTTTATAGCTAAGATCTATCTATTAAATATAAGGGAATTATCTCCTTTTATCTTATAAGTGAGGTCTAGATATATAGTATATTAGCTTCTATAGCAGCACCGCCTATATAATATAGTAGTGCGACTACTAGTTACTCTATATACTAATATACTATTTTACTCTATTATTAATAAATATCTATATTTTATATACTAGCTATACCTACTTAATATATTAATAAGCTAGTATATAGATTATAATATTAAAGTTATAGTAGGGCTATAATAAGATTATTAAGAAGGTTATAATAAGAGAACTCTTTAAAAAAATAAAAAAAATTTAAAAAGAAGCTTTAAAGAGCTTATAAATAGCTTAAAAGGAGATTATAGAAGAGATTTTAAGATTAAGGGGACTAGTAGTAAAGTTATAGGTATTATAAAGAAGCTATAATAAGTAAAAATAAGAAACTAAGTATAATATTAGAGAAAAGATTATAAGTTAGAAAATAGATAAAGAAAAAGAGGGTATATATATAGTAAAAAAATACTAAATATAAAGTAAGGTTACTATAATTACTCTAGGAGGAGGGAGAAGTAGTAATTAGTAAATTTATATATCTATTTCTACTTTCTATTTTATAAGTAATATACTATTCCCTTTCACTTTATATATATAATTAAGCCTTATACTAATTTAAAGAATTTCAGCTAGTTAATCTTAATCTCTAAGCTTATTTTAGTAACTAGAGAGAAAATAATAGCTTCTTTATTTATTATATTTTTAAAAAAAGTATATTTACTAATATCTAATAAAGTATTTAATAACTTATTTACTATATAATTCTTCTTTATAATAAGTATATTTTATAAATTTATTTAAAGTAAGATTATTATTAAGAAAAGCTTTAGTAATAGGTTTTAGTTTTATAAGAAAGTTAAAATATATTTTTCTTAGAAGACAATAATAATAAAGATAATAAAAATAATAATAAAATATTATTAAGAATAAAAATAATAATATTAATATAAGTAAAAGTAAAGATAAGAGTAAAAGTAATAAAGAAAGTAAAGATAAAGCTTAAGATCCTTCTTAAGCTATCTTCTAATTTCTTCTAAAAGTTAAAAAAAATTATTATAAAAGTAGATATTTAGCTAAAATCTTTATAAAGGTTTTTAATAAAGATAATAGCTCTTATACTTCTATTTAATAATATTACTAAGTATCTAGTTCTAAAGATAAACTGTTTATATTCTAAGTATCTATATTAATAGATCTTTTTTTTAATTTATTAATCTTTTTTATAGATATTTTAAGTAAATTTTTTTTAAGGTTTTAAAGCTTTCTCCTAGTAAATAAGCTTAGAAGTAAAGGTCTTTAAAGGTTTTATAAAAATAGTTTAATATTAGTTTTATAATATTTTCTTATCTTTTAATTATAAGTTACTTAGTAATTTATTTTCTTATTAATTAAAAAAGGTTATTTTATAAATTTACTTAACTATATAATCTAGCTTTACTTTTCTATATACTTTTTATAATATTTATATTTAGTAATTACTTTCTTAGTATTTTCTAAATATTTTTTAAGTTCCTATATATTATATTTTACTAGTATAATAAGAAATAAGGTAACTAGTATAAGGAGGGTTTAGTTCTTATTTAGGGTAGAAGAGCGGTAGTAGAAGAAGTTTATTCCTTGCCTAGAAAGACTAGGGTATAGTTATTTCTTTTCTTTTCTTTTCTTATAAGAGGGAGGAAAGTTTTTCTTCTTCTCCTAGAAGTTATCTAAGTTATTACTATTATTAAGTTATTACTAGTTCTTTTAATAGTTAATTAACTCTTATTTCTTTACTCTATTACTGATCTTATTATTAGTGATGTCTAGTTGTCTATTCTAGCTTGGCTAATATTATAGGGTACCCCTTTAGACACTGAAGTGAATCTGTAGTTTCCTTTATTTAGAGGCTTTATTTTTATATATCCCAATCTTATTCTTACTAATTAACAGTTCCGACAAGTATTCTATTCCTGTCAGGGGTTCTATAGCAACTTCTTATAGGAAGTACCTTAGACAATTAACTAAATTTATTCTTTTCTTGTAGTGTGTGGACAGGCTGCACTACTCTATCTCACTTGCTAGCTCTTTTACTTTACTTTATAAAATAAATAGTCTTTTTTCTTTTAATCTATAATATCTTTTATTTTCTATTTTTTAAATTTATTTTCTAAATTTAATAATTTATTAAAGATGGTTTATCTTTTTTAGGATTTTTAAAATTCTAGAAGTAAAATATGTAACGATATACCTAGAAGTGGCTGGATTCCGCCGCGATTGAGAGGGTTCTTAAGTGGATATAAGGGGCAGTTCCAGCTATGTGGTGCTAGAACTGACGGATCTTTTAGTCTATTGGGCTAATTGTTACCCCTTGCAATTATCTTACAAAATATAAAAGATATTAAAAAATCTTTAATATTTTACTAAAGGTTTTATTTAATAAGTATTTTCATTAATTCTTTTAATTATTTAAATCTAAATATAAATAGAAGATAACTTCTTTTTTATAATTTTAAAAAGGAAATTTCTTATTAATAAAATTACTTAGTTTTTTAAAGAAAATTTAATTTAGTAAAAGTATTTATTATAATATTTTTATTAGGTTTTAATAGTAAATATTTAGTACTTTACTATTTATTTTTAAACTTTTTATAAGTATTTAAGCCTTTTTATAACTTTTATAACCTAATGTTCTTTTAGTTTTACTATAGATTTTATAAAATAGAAATAGTAATTATATAATATTTAGAATAATATTATATTTATAATTGTATTAATATAGTTATTAATAATAAATTTAATTTCTTAAAGATATTTAAATTAATAGTTTAAGTTATCTATTACTAATTTTCTAAAGATTATTAATATTATAAAGTTTATTTTTTTATTTAGTTATTAGTTTAAAGGTAATATATAATTAAAATTCTTTATTAGGTTTCTCTAGTTTAATAGAATTTTATTTAAAATTTATTAGTAAAAATAAAGCCTTTATTATTAATAATATCTATTAGTATTCTATATTAGTATTTAATTTTCTTATAAAAAATCCTAGCTAAGTTAATTACTTTTATTATCTTTTTTATAAAAAGTAATTAGTAAGCTTTTATAAAATACTTAATTATAACTAGGATATAATTAACTATTTTCTTTTTTATTAAAATCTATACTTTTAGAAAACTTATAATAAAATTTATAGAGATTTTTTATTAAAAGTATTTTAGAAGCAGAAGAGATTTAAGTATTTTATAAAGTTTATAGTATAGATATTAAGCTTTTTAATATTTTAAGTAGATAGTAATATAGGTTTAGATATCTATATTTATATTTTCCTAATAGAATTTCTACTAGAAAAGCTTAATAATATAAATCTATTTTATATAGCTAACTTAAAGGTTATTATAATATTTTTAAAGTAATTCTATTTTTAAAGTTTTTTATAAAAGAATAATAAAATAATTTTTATAAAAGAAGGCTTTTTTATAATATTAGTAATTAGATCTTATTTTAAGCTTAGTTTAAAAAGCTTTTATAATATCTTTATAATATTAATTAAGATATTAAGAGTTTTAAATATTTTATATAAGAGAAAGTTAAGGTTTTATAAATAAAAGATATTTATTTTAAATAAAAGTTTTAATCTTTTTTCAAATTAATATTTATAAAATTATAATTAAAATAGATTATAAAAATACTATTTTTTAAAAAAGGATTATTAAAAATTATTAATAATAGCTTTAGGATTAGGTAAATATAAGGACTTTTAAATATCTTTATTAATAAATTTATTATTAATAATTATAATTTTATTATTTTTCTAAAACTCTAGTTTTATTTTAAAAGTATTAAGTTATTATTAAAGGGGGGTTAATTTAGGTAATTAATATAAAATCTTTTAAATTAAGTTTTTTTATTAATTTCTAAATAATAGATTAATAACTTAGTTTTTTAACTTTATAGTTTAATCTTTATAAAAGTTTATTTATTAGGTTAATTAATTTAAATTAGTAAATAAATTTAAAATTAAAAGTAGAAAGTTTATAGACTTATTAAGCTAAGTATTTTTAAAGATCTTTCATTAAAATATTAATAACTTCTTTAAATATTTAATAATCTATTAAGATAGTAAAAATTATATTTATTAAATAATAATATTAATATTTTAAACTTTTAATAATAGCTAATAATTTTTATTTGTTAATATATTATTAGATTTTAGTATTTATAAGCTTATAAAAATAAAAGCTTACTAAATATTATTTTCTATTAATAAGCTAAGATAAGATTTTAAAGATAGTTTAATAAGATACATTTATCTTTACTTTTATTAAATAATTAAACTTTTAATATATAAAAATTAAACTAAAGAAAAATACTTTTTTTAATAATTAAAATATTAACTAAGCTTTAGTTAATTATAAAAAAATCTTTATTTTTCTTTTATTTTTACTTTCTTTTAAAAAAGATATAATAAAATAAGTAATAGCTAAATACTAAGTAATAAACCTATAGTAAAAGTTAGTAAATTTTAAAAAAATCTATATATTATAATAGGATTCTAGTTTTAGCTATTATTAAATTGTTACTACTTATTTAAGGTCTATTTAAATACCTTTTTCTCTTATTATAAAGTTGAAGAAAGTAATCTTCTTTTAGAAAAAAGTATATTTTTTACTATTAATATATAGTTTTACTTTTTAAAGCTTTTAAAAGACTTCTTTTAAATATTATTAGTATTTCTTATAAGTATCTAAGAAAATAAAAATATTATCTAAGTAAATAATATAATAGATATTTAATAATTTAGTAAAAGTTTAATAAATATAGGTTTAAAAAGTAGTTAAAGTATTTATAAATTTAAATAATATAATTATATATTTAAAATAGCTATATTTAATCTAAAATATAGTTTTCTACTAATTAGATTCTTAGATATAGATTTAATAATATATATTTTTTAAATTTAATTTAGACTTTTATTTTAAGCTTTTTATTTTTACTAAGAGCTTAAAGATTAAAAGAAGAAGAAGGTAATAATTTTTTATTATAATTTAATTTAGATTTCTATAGTCTATATAAAAATAGAAAATCTTATCTAGTTTTAATATAAATAAGATAAATATCTTTATTAAGCTTTTATAATTATAGATATATTTTAATTTAAATATATCTTTTAAGTATTTCTAAAGCTTAATTTCTTAAACTTATATTAGGGGATAGAATAGTTTAAAGAGAGGTTCTTTAATTCTATCTAGATTAATAATATATTTTACTTTAAGGAAGGTTAAATAATCTTTTACTATTTTAATATTAAAGATATTATAATATCTAGCTAGCTTCTTTAAGATTACTTTTTAAGTATCTATAATAAATATTTAAGATATACTTTAAAATATAGATTAATATATATAATTAATATTTATTATTAGTTTTAGATAATAAATAAACTAGCTTACTTCTTCTTTAATAGCCTTTCTAAATATTTAAATCTAAGTAGCTATATTAATAATAATTCCTAGCTTTTCTAATCCTTTAAGATTTAAAAAAATATTTAAAAAGTTATTATTTTTAATAGCTTTTTAAAAGATATCTTATATCTTCTAGCTAGTTTTTTAAATATCTTTTATTTAAAAAGTTATTTAGTAAACTTATATAATTTCTAAAAAATATCTTCTTTTACTAGACTAGATATAAAAGAGTAAATTTATATATAGATTTTAGATTATATTTTTAAATAAATACTATAGATATAATATTTATACTTATATAAATATTAAGATATATTTTCTTAATAACTTAGTTTAATTTAAATTTAACTTTTATTAAGTAAGTTAATATAAATTTTATTTTACTTTCTTTTAAAAATCTAATAATCTTTAAAAATAAGTTAATAACTACTATTATTTATTTTCTATCTAAAGTTCTTTTTCCTTATTTCTTTTATTAAAAAAAAAGTCTTTAATAGCTAAAAGTTTTTCTTTATAAAAGTATTTTTATTTAAAGTAGTTCTTTTTATATATTTAAAATACTATTTAAAATCTATAAAGAAATTTTTATTTTAATATAATATTTTTAAAATCCCTTTTTAAAGTCTTAATTATTTTAAGTTTTATAATTATTAAAAGAAACTTTTACTTTTAATATTATTAAAGCTTTTATAATTTTCTCTTAATAAAATAGCTTAATTTCTTTAACTTTAAAAGAGCTAGGGTCTTTTCTTATTTTATAACTTTTCTTAAACTCTTTAAGTATTTACTTTCTTTTTTTCTAATTCTATTAAAGCTTATTATTATCTTATATTTTAATAGACCTCTTTATAATTCTTAATTAGTAAACTAAGCTTATCTAACTAAATTTAGAATTCTAATTATAATTAAAAAAGAAATTATAAGCTTATTTAATATTATCTTTCTCTAGAAGTTTACTTAATTATTATTATAAAAAATATTATTCTCTTTAAAATTAGTTTAATAAAACTTCTTCCTTCTAATAAAGATTTCTTAACTTCTAATAAATATTAAATTCCTAGAGCTTTAGAAATTAATAGTCCTTCTTTATAAACTAGAAAAGATTATTAAAAGTAAAATTTTTTAAAATCTTTATATATTATCTTTATAGTTTCTATAAAAAAGTTTCTATTTAAAAGAAAGCTTATTAAATTTATATCTTCTTAAGAAGATTTATAATATAAATCTTATTTCTATTAATAATAGCTTAATATTAATCTAATACCTTTATAACTATAGCTTTCTTTATTAACTTTTCTATATAATATTTTAAAGCTTTATATATAATAATTATAAAAGCTAGTATAAATATTCTTTTTTATAATTTTATAATCTATTTTTATAGTAATTATAATATTTTTAATACTTTACTTTCTTCTTCCTAAATAGTCTTCTAAATTATAAAGATAAGTAAAACTTTTATTAATTAACTTTAAGCTATATTTAAAGACTTATTAATTAGGTTAAAAGAAAGTTTTCTAGCTTATAAATAAAGTATCTTAATTTAAGTATATATAAAATAGAAGCTAAAAAATATAATAAATATATAGCTAAAGGCTTACTTAAAGTAAAATACTTTATTTAAGCTCTTAAAGTAGCTTTATAGAGGAGTTCTCCTAGTAAGAGTTCTAACTATATAAAAGAAGAGACTTTAGCTTAGAGAGGAAAGGTCTTCCTTTCTTTTTAACTAAGTTTCTTAATTTTTATTTCTTAAATATATTTAGAAACTAAGTTTATAGCTCAAAGACCTCCCTAGCTATACTCTATATATTAGCTAACCTCTCCTTCTATTATGGCTTCCTAAGCCTCCTTAGTAAAAGAGATTCTTATAAGTTAAGGTCTTATATAGAAGAGTTCTTTATACTAAAATACTTTTAATAAATAAAGTCTATAATTAAGAACTAAGCTATTTTTTTTAAGGTAAGAACTTTTTAATATTTTTAAAAATAAGTTTATTATTAATATAGCTTTCTATTATTTTTATTTTATTTATATTTTATTTATTTTTTTATATAATATTTTAATATTAAGTAATTAAAAATATTAAAATTAGAGTTTAATTATCTTAGTTTTAATATTATTAATATAAATAGAATTAATAGATTTTCTTTTTATAGTTTTAATAAATAGGTTTCTTTTTAAAAATCTCTCTATCTACTTCTTTTTAAGCAGTTATATATCTTCTTAAGTCCTAAAGATTCTTTTTATAAAAGAGTAGACTTATATATAAATTAAAGGAAGTCCTAGAGCTCCTTAGATTAGAATCTATAATATTAAGTAGGTTTCTTAGGAAGTACTAAGTCTCTATATACTAGAAAAGGCCTCTTTTATTAGCTGATAACTAAAAATGCAGCTTTTAATAGTTGATCTTAGAATACTTTATTTCTTAGCTACTTAGGTAGTTAATATACTATTTTCGATAGCTTTAATAGTATCCTAAAGGTTATTTTCAGTATATAACTTTATTTTTAGTAGGAAAAGCTAGATACTAAATTGGAAGTAGATTAGAATTAGAATGGTTGAGGAATTACAGTTAGAATGTGGAAAGTGTTGAAATGGGGGTGTAGAATTCGGGGTGGCGACAAGGGGGGGGTGGCGACAAGTGGGGGGTCCAACTTAGCACTTGTGCTGGGAAAACAACAATTTCTTCATCACGGGTACCGTCGTTTTCTCCCTTCTTTACAACTAGAGGGAAGAGAACAATACGGACTACCGCTCCTTGAATCTGGAGCTCCTCGTCGCTCAAGCGTGAGCGACCACTGCGCTCATGCATCAATGGGGCAGCAAACTGGACCGTTGAGGTGAGCTCGCCATCTGCATCGTACTCGGGCTGCAGCGGCGGGAGCATCATGTATTCTGCCTTTTGGGTGCGCATCTCGATTGAGAGGTCGACAGCCTCTCTTACCACCCGATGCAACTGGGACTGAATCTGATCCTCGAAATTGCTAGGCGGCGGGAGGATAATGCTTAGAGGCTCGAAGATAGCCTGGACGACGTCCTCAGTGTCCAGATCACGCTGACGCTTGAAGTTGCCCTGCTTCGACAGTAAGGTTAACGTTATCGCACGCCACTGACGTACTGCCTCAGGAGGGCCAACTTCGGCCAGCAGTTTTTCTAACCCCTTGAGCTTCAGTCTCTGCTCTCTGTCAAGGCCGAATAAGTATCGAGTAAATATAAACTCCCAGATCATATTCATAGTCATAGACATAAAGATATCGCGTCGTCGTACTCGGTCGCGAAGATAGGTATCCACATCTGAGCCGTCGAGAACGGTGTTGTCTAGTCGGTCGGTAATCTCTTCCTCGTTGATCTCGCTCGTCAGGCGACAGGTGTACATATCTGAGAACTTTGAAAACCGCAACACCCATTGTTGGACGTGAGAGCAGAGCTGCTGGCAACGATGGTCGAAATAATCCTCGTCGCGAATGTTGAGGAAGTGGCCGTCCGCGTCTAGATCGACCTTGCCGGTATCGAGCAGCAGCTTGACAACTGCCTTGTGCCCACTCTCTGCCGCCAATAACAGCGGCGTTCGTCCACCCTTGTCCTTAGCACCTAGATCAACCATGCCAGTATCGAGCAGGAGCTTGACAACTGCCTCATACCCATTCTCTGCTGCTAACGACAGCGGCGTCCGTCCATACTCGTCCTTGGTGTCTGGACTGACCTTGCTGGTATTGAGCAGCAGCTTGATAACTGCCTCATACCCACTCTCTGCTGCCAACCACAGTGGTGTCCGTCTGTACTTGTCCTTAGCGTCTGGATTGACCTTGCCAGTATCAAGCAACTGCTTGACAACTCCCTCGTGCCCATTATATGCTGCCCATAACAGCGGTGTTCGTCCGCTCTCCTCCTCAACTTCGCCCTTCTCCTCGGCATCTGGGTCGACTCTACCAGTATCTAGCAGCAGCTTGACAACTGCCTCATGCCCATTCTTTGCTGCACATAATAGCGGTGTCCCTCCATACTTGTCACCAGCATCTAGGTTGACCTTTCCAGTATCAAGCAGCAGCTTGACAACTCCCTCGTGCCCATTATATGCTGCCCATAACAGCGGCGTTCGTCCGCTCTCCTCCTCAACTTCGCCCCCCTCCTCAGCGTCTGGGTCGACCCTACCGGTATCAAGTAGCAACTTGACAACTGCTTCATACCCGTTCTTTGCTGCCCATAACAGCGGCGTCCGTCCGCCCTTGTCCTTAGCATCAAGTTCGACCTTGCCGGTATTGATCAGTAGGTTGACAACTGCCTCGTGCCCGTTGGTTGCCGCCCACGACACTGGCGTCTGTCCGTCCTCATCCTTAGTGTCTAGATTAACCTTGCCGAGAAGCAGCTTGACCACTGCCTCATGTCCGTCCTCTGCCGCCCACCTCACCACCGGCCATCCGCCCTCGACCTTCATAAGTAGACCTACCACTACCTCCAGCCTTTTTACATCACCATTTCTCTGGCTGTGACCTTCGCAAGTTAATTCGAGGCTGCCCATACTTTCTAACGCTTTTTCAAAAAGGTCCATTGCTTTTCGGAGATTCTTCTCTGCTTTGCCATATCTCTTCATATCGAATAATGCCAGTCCGATATTCCCTAACCTGGTGGCGTCGTGCAGATGATCTTCCGTCTTTGAACTCTCCAGCACCGGTTTGCCCATGAAGTATTCATAGAGTTCTTCATCCTGAGACTTGCCTGGACGCATATTCCAGTCCCAGACAAGGAGAAAGTCATGTGGGAAAGTTGTTATCGATTGCAAAAGTTCCGACCACATGATTTCCCTGCTTGTCGCTCGTAGATTGTCCGTAGGAGGAACTGCAATCATTATAACAGCCCAATAATCATTGTATAGCCTGAGGATTGTGGGCCTCGACGCTCCTTGGAGAAGGCAGACGACATCCCCCACCTGGATGGATTTTGCTGAAGCCTGGAAGGTCCAGCGCGAGACCCATTCCCATTCGATATGCGCATTCCTCCAAGTAATGTCTATGTTTTGTCTGTCCTCCCAAGTCGTATCTCTTTCGACCGAGGACACCTCACCAAGAACACAGCCCTTGCCCTGAATAACAGCCATCTCTTTATCATCCCAAGTGTCTATAGACACATGTTTAGAGAGGAGGAAGTTGATGAGGTTTTGGAAGAGTTGTCTCCACGGAATCTTGTAGTCGGCTGATAACCCTGCTATGCTAGGATCATCAGAGCTCATGCCTAGCAATGCGTAGACCCTGTCGTGACGCTCGGTAGCTTTGCGGGTGTGGTACATTTCCACCAGCTCACTTAGAGGACATATCTCAAGAGAAAACCTGCCAGGTTGGCCAGCTGCACATCTAGGCCGGAAGATCGCGCCACGTATAAGGTAGGTCACTGAATGGATCAGGGCCTGTAGGTCTGGGCAGGTTGTAT
Source organism: Scedosporium dehoogii (assembly GCA_002812735.1). NCBI lineage: Eukaryota > Fungi > Ascomycota > Sordariomycetes > Microascales > Microascaceae > Scedosporium > Scedosporium dehoogii. Next base: position 149,672 of record PGIR01000008.1, read on the forward strand.
AGGACAGCTTTAATGCACTTAGGCCTGAACAGAATGTATATCCGTCAATCTCTGCATGACCACACTTGATCAGTACATGTCGAGCTGCGGCAACCTCCTGAAGTACCTGAATCAACTTTATCAGTAACCTCTGCCTATATTATAAACATTTGTTCCCTTACCCAGATGCGCTCGAACCACGATCGCCGAAGCAGTGTAAGGATTGCTTGCTGGTTCATCTCGTTCGTCACAGACTTTGTAGACCGCTCGGATGCAGCGATACGTATTTCTTCGAGTGCTTGATCACTATCGGCTGCCGCCTCCTCAAGCCAAACAATTACCCGACTTGCTTTAGCGTAGATCTTTGCCATTGACTGAACCTGCTGTGCCTTTTCATCTGAGTCCCCTTGGTTGATGCAAATAGCGTCTATCCATATGATTCGTTCTAAAAAACAATATCGAAGATGCGATAAGGCCGCATGAAGGTTTGCCCCGACGGGCAAGTCACAGTTGTCTACAGAGACAGATAGGGGCTTGTCCTGAGAGCCCCATACGTAGGATAAAGCCTCATACGGACAAGTCCTTTCTGAGTCTAGAGCGAAGTCGAACAGCTGGCATTGTATGGGGGAACGCTCATCTTGATGCGGCATAAGCCGAAGTAAGCGAATACTGCCCTCTGGCAAGGAAGAGTAACAGTACGAAGGCATGGCGTGTCGAAGTTAGAACTGGCGGACGTTATTTCCGAAGCGGTGATTATTGACCTTTTCTTCGCCGCTCGTTCAAGGTTCCTAAGATGAGTTCGGAATAACCGACGCCGGCACAGAACCAGGCAGTGCGGGTTGGTGCCCGACGCAAGCCAGAGCAGCAGCCCAAATCGTGATGGGTGGCATCTCCAATGCACGCACAGCCCCAAGCGCGATTTAGACTCCCACTGTGCGAGCTACGTCGCACTCCGCATAACACGAGCGGAGTGATGGATCTGTTAGATACGGGATGGGTATCTTGCAGGCACGGTAACGGCAAATTTAATAGATTATGGAGAAGAAACTGGTGATCTTATTCATTGATGACTTGGTGGAGAATTTGGCCTTAAAAAACTGTAACTTTTCGCTGTTTTTGGTGGGAATTGGGGCGGCGGAAAGGGAGGTGGCGGTGAGGGGGTCGATCCTAAGTGAAGCATGGTCTGATGCCTTACTCCAGCAGACAGATAAACCGTCTTCTATGGAGAGGTCGAGGACAGAGTCGCCGCCAACTTCTCTGGCTGGCTATTTGACGCCGTCTTCCACACTCATATATGTTAATATCTCGATCCCGGCGCCATGCTTGCGATTGGAGCGGCTTTTTGATATGCCCAACGAGGGTCCGAAGACCTTGACATCCAGCTTAACGTTGGTAGGGCTCCGAATATCATCGCTGCCTGTATTACAATCTACTTCCTGGGCTTTTTATCTTGGGGGGTGGGGGGAGGGGTACTGTAGGCGAAGCCAAACTCTGCCGAGGCATTGCCTCCTTTGTTTATCTAGTATCGGACTACCTTGAAAGGGAGTCTCGGTCGGACGGAAACTATTCTGGCCAGCCGTTCATTTCACGGCTTTATCTTTCGTTTTCACCATTGCATAAGACCTGTCTTTTAGCACGGGACGAATCTCCAGGCGGGGAGAGAAAGATTTGGAGGGAGAAGCCGTATCAACGTCACGAGAACTACGTCTTGACTCTTAGACAAAGCAGCAGTTCGCGGACGGGGGAAAAAAAAAGGGGGGGGAAATTAAGCATAAGGCTAGCTACGAGCAACGGCATGTGTAGCTCGAAATACATATCGATGCCCTTCATGGAGACTTTTCAATTCCGTTTGATGGAAACCGAGCCTCAAGCAAAGGCGTTCTTGTTTCCTCTCCATGCTGTCAATTTGGATCCGATTTTTAAGAAAAGAAACTGCCCATCTCCCTCTCGATTACCACCAGACACTGAAATTTACCACCTCCATAACACCTTTCAATCAATCCAGTCAACCTTGATATCAATCTCGTCCCCTTCCACAGACTCCTTCCCACTCCGGATAAGCTCCTCGCCCATGGCTGTCTGAAGCCTCTCCATGAACCTTGCCTCTCCAGGCACGTCATATTCCATATCATACCCACAATGAACCATGCACATGAATCCCTTCTTGGCTTCCTTGGCCACCTCTGGGTTCGTGCTATGACTGAGCTCCTGGAACCGCCGTCTCCAAAATAGCCATCGCTGGAGGCTGAAGCCGGGCTCGGCAACGCCATAGTTTTGTGCCTTGGATCCTGGGGCTACCAGCGCAGGAATTCCGTCTTCCTCCTGTGGTGGTCTAGAGTTAATAATCGACAGCGTAAGAAGTTTGTGACGGGCATGGTCGACCCATGCCACTGCGGCAGGGAGAAGGGAAGAAGTTCTCTCCTCTTCCTGATCCATCTCGAGAGCTTGGCGAAGGTACCACAGGGCGATTGAAATAATCAAGTCGCCACAGACGCCGACACTCAATAATTTGGCCGAAAAGGTAGCAAAGTTTAGTCGGTGCTGCTTTTGCTCAGTAGAGTCATCGCCCGTCGATAAAAGTTCCCATGCTGCCTGCAGGCTTTCGGCGAACCCATAGGCATCCCAATTCAGCTCGTCAGTTTCGCCTCGATGCAAGGCCCTTCGAAGCGCGTCGTACTCTTTCGTCCAAAGCAGTGATTGGATCAGCTTTTCCTGGAAGGCGTCGCCGTGTTCGAAAACCTTGGCGGTTTCGATGAACATGTGCCAGAGGACGGAGACTCCCTCCCTTACAGCCTTGATATGCTGCGCCGGTGAGTCGGGTTCGGTTCGTGGTTTCTTTGAGGCTCCATTAATGAAATGGAAGCTATAGCTTCGGATGGAAAGTAATATAGCCTCCTTGTCTTCTCTCGTTGTAGATTCCCTGATATTCTCGGCCCATCCTTCTCTGGTCTCCTTCCTGAACAGTATCTCATTCTCGATCTCGCGCTCGATGGTGGCAGATTGCGACATGGCGAAATGAGCAGGACGAAGCTAGTCGGAAGATCAAGGAGAAAACCCACCCGTCAAGAATGGAAGGACGAAGTTGATCGAGAGTAATAGAGGTTGAGAATCGAGGATGGCTCGCATTTTATGTGTAACGACTGGTGTGTTGGCTAATATTTTGGTTTGGTGTCTAAATAAGGCACCCGATTGCTGCCTGCAGGCATCTGTTAGTGGTCAAAGCACCCTGTAGGCAGCGAGGGCACCACCTAAACATACTGATATAGGTCATATAAATACTCAGTAGTATTGGTGTTACTCGATGAGCCACATCGACATTCAATGGGATTTTTTACTGACAACAACTAAGGCAGCAGGACCGGGAGAAAAGCAGACTTTTCGTGCATTTCTATCTATCCAGTACCGAACTATCTCTTAAATCTAGTCTCAAGGAAAATAATGGAAAAAGAAAAAGAAAACGAAAAGAGGAAAAAAAACAGGTGCAATACTATGCTCCCTGTTTAGCTTGCAAGGAATCTCCGTCGACACCAGTGTCTCCTCCACTCCAACTGCCCCTCGACTCGGCATCTACTTTGGTCCGATGAGAGACATAGATGAGCTCTAGCCCGTTCGTCCTAGGCACCTCGCCCCTCAACAACAAGCCTATCTCTGCAGGATGGAACCAATTCATCCAAACCAACACAATGAACATCAACGCCCCGTCGAAGATAAAGACAAACACCTCATGTCTCATTAGGTACCCGTCGTTCCCCTGGAGATATTCGACTACTCGGAACAGACATCGTATCCAGATGACGGCGCTAGTAACGTAGAGAGTGAGGAGGTACCTCCTCCATCGGATGGCGGGTTCCTGGGACTTGGCCGTAGGACGCAACTGCATCCTGTACTGGAACAGGCCCGCGACGACCACGAAGAAGCCGAAGATGACAAGTTGCACGAAAAGGCCGACCGTGATCACTCTTTCGCCCATTTTCACCATGTTATTCGTTTCGTTGCCTGCAGCCATCATGCCGCCACCTGATCGATAAGAAAGAGCGTTAGTCCTCGGCGCTGAACAAGAAAGTTGGTATCGTTTGATGGTGTTTCGTACCTGATCCTTGCATCACGAGCGAGATCACATCCCCAGTCACAAAGATCTTGGTAAGCCACTTCCGTTTGACCAAAGCGTGGCCTTCCCCTTCAGTTAACAGAATTATCCTCCCGAGAATCATGTAAATCGAAGCTGCGATAAAAGGCGGAGCGACAATAAGGAGCAGGTTCTGTATAATGTAAGGATTGAGGGTCCAACAACCCGGTTCTTGGCGTGCATTCACAGCCCTTGTCGCATACCCGATAGTTTCACCTGATATGAGTCAAAACAATCAATTTTGCTGTCTGAATAAATCTCGTCTCTCTCGTGACGTACAGATGCCGCCGATCAACACTCCGCTGAGATACCATGTTCGAGTCTTCAAGATCTGGACAGCGTGGAGGATAGTGGTCAAGCCGAATAGGGCGGAAAACGCTATCGGCGCTGCTGTCGAGGGGACGTATCGGTAGAGAGACCATGGGGCGTCCTCGTAATATGGGTTGCATTCCAGCTCTAACATGGCTTCGAGACACCGCTGATCGAAGCGCGATCGATTTTATTTCCACCGCCTGTGGAGTGTGGTGAGGCAATACCGAGCCCTTAATCACAAGAGCGTGTTCGAATGAGTCTGAGTGAAGAAAAGATGCCAGTTGCTCGAAAGTCGATTCGATTATCTTGATGAAGTCGACATTTCCCTAAAAAATATTTTTTTCTGTGGATTAAGGAAAGACAGGATCTTTAATGGGACATTATGGCCTGTAGGATTCATGATTTAGGGGAGCGGAACGGGAAATTGAAGCTTTCGCAATGCGAGGGATGCGAGTATTCGGCATGAACTTGAAGTTGGGCAGAGACAAGCTCAAGGGGCATCAGCTACCAGTCGCCAGTCTAATCCTAAAGCGGGAGCTGTCAGTATCTCGCTTCCTCTCTTCGTGGGCCTGCCAATTTCATGCTGGCCTCAACGCCTCGTGGGGGACGAAAGGAATGGCGTCAGCTTGCGCAGCTCAGCCCCGATGTCTTGGGACAGTGGAACCTTCATCCCCTGCCCCCCCATCGGTACGGGTCGAACGATGTCCAAATACGGCTAGCAGCCAGACTAGGGGATCCTCGCGTAGAACATTTCCGCGTATTCGTACCGAGGATTCCCAGAATGCGCGGATTCGTAAACCCACTTCCTCTTTCCGCGACCCTGCCTATTAGTGCTGGCATTTTAGTTTCTCGCATGGTCATGCAGTATACTCAACCCTCATATTCAAGAATAAGACATCCCCGAGAACATTCCGCCACTGTTTCCCGCGCTTTCCTCAGCCAACGAGTTCTTCAGATCCGTGGATGGTACTCTTATCTTGCTCACCTCTCTTCCTGGTTAGAATGTCGACTCGAATCTCGCATACGAAGTCTCGAACTGGTTGCTTGGAATGCAAGCGCCGCAAAGTCAAGGTAACGCAATTTTATTTCCCACCTTGGCCTGGTCACCGCTTTCCCGGCCCGTAGTCCCTATCCTGACAAGCCACGCCACGTGGGTAAATCGATGCTAAAAGGCTGCAGTGCGATGAGCGGCGTCCGATATGCTTTAACTGCAATCGGCGAGGTATCCCTTGTAGCCTTTCCGCCCGCGGGTCGGCACCGTCCGCAGGGAGTCTCGAAACGCCTCCGGCCATCGCCACGCCGACTTCCGGTGGTCATTCTGCTGTGACCCCCGAATCCCTGGCTCCGCACTCCCAACTCGATTTCATCCACCTGCCCATAGTTTCGGACTCGTATCGGAATCTTGCACTTCCAGCTGGAGACGTCTGGCGTCGTGACTTGGAGTTGATGCACCATTACAGCACAAACACGTATGCCACTCTGTCTCTCCGGCAGGACATGCAACATGTCTGGAAAATCATACTACCTCGAACGGCCTACAGGCACAGCTACGTCATGCACGGTATACTTGCCATCGCCGCCCAGCACAAAGCCCACCTACTCCCTCTTCACCGCGAAACCTACGTCACTCTCGCAGCATACCACCAGGCTCTCGGGCTTGAAGGGTTCATGCCCCACCTAACTGACGTCTCAGATGAAAATTGGGAGTCATTATTTTGCTTTGGTTCGCTAGTGATTATGTATGCGAGCTTGCTGCCAGCGAGATCGGAGAATGGGCGGCTTCCAGCTCCAATATCGGATATCCTAGAGCTCTTTTCATATGTGAAGGGTATCCAGACTGTGTTTGAGCCCTTTCTAGGCCACCTTCGTAGATCTCAGCTGGCGCCATTGATTCATGGGGTTTGGATCGTTGACCCTGGAAAGTGGACAAGGTACGTCTCAAGTCAGTACGAGAATAATGCAAAAACGAAAAACTAACCTATCTGTAGTGATCCACCTCTGGACGAGTCCTCTCTTCCACCCGACACTTTGGAGGCAATAAAGCGCCTCGATGCGTATCTCCAAGAGAACACCCACTCAGATGTCCGAGAGGATTACGCAAATGCCGTACGGCACCTCCTCGATATCGCAAGGCTAATCGCCCACGCGGGCCTCTATATAGAACCCGGCATGCTTTTTATGTGGGCCTACCTCTGTGCGGAAACCATCCTGGCGGATGTGCGCGCCTTGAACCCCCATTCGTTGCTGCTCTTTGCGTATTTCGGCGTGCTGTTTAAGGCGGCGGAGTCGAGATTTTGGTTCATGGAAGGTTGGGCGAAGCAGCTTGTTGCGGACATTGATATGAGATTGTCGGGTTATAGGGAGTTAGGCGACCTGATGAAATGGCCGAGGGAGCGAGCATTGGGATAGCGGCTTGTCGTCTTCCGTAGACCTCTGGTATTCCTGGAATGGGTATTTGCAATAGCTACTTACGCACGAGGACTGCTTTCATGAGGTTACGCACGATTTTCGGCCATTGATCGGTTGATTCTATTCGTCCGAAATCAATCCGCAATTATGACAGTTTTCAGAAACGAATAGAGCAAAGCCCGGACCGTCAACCCTCGCCATATCCAATTCCTAATCAACCCAGAGCGCATTTCCGCAACATCCTTCAACCCCTGTGTCCAGCCTCGCGACAACCTTGGCAGTGGAGTATTCGGGAGCATCGCCCTCGGTTTCCACCGGCTCGTCCAGTTTCCAGACTTCCACGTATGCTCCGGGGGCATCCGTCAACACAGCGTACTCGTCGCTCCATGGTGCCGCCGTTACCGAGCTTGAAACGGTACCGGACGCCCCAGTCTCTAGCGTAAACATCTTTTTGAGGACAGATCCGTCTTCGTCGAGAAGGAAACATGAGATGTAGCCCGAGTTGTTTCCCCGTCCCCGAGTGGTGAACCATAGGTACCGGCCGTTGGGCGAAATGTTCACCCCGGCAGACCAGTACTGGGCATTGTTTCCTCCTGCAAAAGTCCGTTAGTAAGACAGCACATCGATGGAGATATGGCCATACGTACCCTCCGGAAGCACTGGGAATCTCTCTAGATCCTGCTCTTCAGTGGCCAATCCAGACACCTCGAGCTTTAGGGCTAGTAAACTATTCGCCGCTTCCAAAGTCACATAGCCATAAGTTCCTTTTGGATGGATGACCATATGTCGCGGTTTCAACCCGGGCTCCTCTAAGTCGATTTGCTGGAGCACCGCAGCATCTCCCGATTCGTCAATGGCATGCACCCAAATGGCGTTAAGCCCCATGTCCGCCGTATAGAGGAGTTCAGTCCCATTAACCTCTTGGAGCGCAAGGCCATGGGCGTTAGACACTGGCTCGTAAAACCATGACTGCTTCACCCCGTCAAAAGATCCGTCCTCGGCCGTGGCGACAGACATGCCACATCCGTTTCGGGAGCCATAGGAGCCCGAAATAACGTAGTATGGCTCCTTTGTCGTAGCGATGTTGAAGGCAGAGTTTTGACTTTGACAGGATCCGGAGGTTTGAACGGTGCTAGTTAGTTCGAGGGTGGTCGTGTCGTAGCTCGCCAGGCGGCCGTTGTCCATTGAGGAGCCGTAAATGGTCTTCTTGTCATGCTGTGTGCAGCTCGTGTCAGTGGGTTTCGAGTACTTGAAACTGGCACGCCCAGCTTTTTAACACCTACGCTGAATGAAATCCAGACATGACTGTTATTTCCTTCAGTGGTCTTTACTAGGGTCAGCTCATTCGTCTCATCGTCAAACTCGATTGAGTGAATTTTCGGAGGCGTGTATCTGTTTGCAGAGACGAGGTGATGCACCGTCGCTAGGATCGGTTGGATTATGATACCACCAACCATCAGCAACACCGCCGCCTTGCTTCGTAGGGTCATCATCCTCGCGTTAAATAGGCGTAACGTAGGTTTAGGAACTCATAAAACAACAGGGTTGGGTACTTCGAGTAGTCTCGGAGAGTTATGCTGTCGCAACCCCCATGCAAGATGAGTAGAGAGGGAACCTGTTCGTGATTTTCGATCTTATCAATCCCGGGTGATCGTAGCTTTTACCCGCAAATGACGAACAGTCGTAGCACATTAAGTACATTGACGCATACTACAAGCGAAAGAAGGAATGACGGCATCGGCACGAACGATTCGCTCAAGCGTAGTATGGAAAAAAGCGAGTGGAGGAATTTTATATATATTGGTACCTATTAAGTAGGGACGAGCTACGTCCCCTTTCATTTTTGCTATCATCCTTGGCTTCCCTGGCTTATACAACTCTTTATAAACAGCCCCCCGAGAAGAATACCCTAAACTTTTTAAGTTTGTATTTTTTTTATTATTTTTTCATTGTTTTTATTTTATTTTACTTTTATTCATTTATTCATTCATTTATTTATTTTTTTAGTTCAAGCGCTATCTTTAGCTAAGATCTTCATTTCTAGCAAACAACGAGATGTTCATAGGCTTTAGCTAGGAACAAATTAAGAAGAGAATTACGATGATGGTTAATGTTCTGCGCGGCCAGCTGGGTGCGAAACATGGCACTGACGGCCTTCACTATAACAATTTTTTTTATAGCACACCGCTGCGAGGTCTTTAAGTTGCCAGGTGTATTAGGAAGCCGAGCCTCACACCGGATTATTTACATAGTATCTAACATCTAAATTTCCTAATACATGGCAATAATCTTAAAGTCGCCCTGGAAGGTACCATCATACTTGATCGGAACATTCTGACGAACCCAGACCTCACGCCCATTCTTGAGATAAAGAAGAATCTCCCCCGCAGTGACGGATAAATCGAAAACGAGGCGGAGTCCGTCCTTCAGACTTCCTTCGATATTTCCAGTGTTGACACCGGAAATCGTGGCACTAACGGCAACATCGAGGCTGTCGACATCAACGTACCCTTGGAGCTGAAAAAGAAGTTTATGAGCAATTGGCTGGTATATCTCTACAACTTCGACCTGCGGTTTGAAGACATACGTAAGTAGGCCCATAGGACCAGTCGATTGGGACATGGTTTCCGCCGTGCCCGACAGGAACATCGTGGTCTCGATCTTGCTTGGCAGTCCAAAAGGAATCATCGCCCTCCGGAGGCTGGAGGCTGACGCGAGCACCTTGCATTAGCATTAGCGTAATTCTCTATTTCTTCAACAGACGAGAAACCATACCAACGATTTTGTCATCGGAAGTGGTGGCCATGGTGCTAGGCTGGTTGGAAAGAAAAGGTGTTGCACGAGAGAGCTAGGTTGGGCTGTGTGAGAGAAAAAGAGCCTGCAGGCAAGAGAATGGCTGAATGGAAATGGGGCTCTGGTCATGAATAAACCTCGAGGAGAGTGCTGTGATTTCTCTCTCTTTATATATTCGCCTAGCCAGGCCACGGTCGTCTTCCGTTTTCGGTTTGCCGTCTTTTCCTTGCGCAATAGCATCATTAGTAGCATTGAATAGCTCAAGCTATTATTACCCTTCTCTCAGTTCCGTGGCTGACTAGCTCCGGGACAGGGGAAGCAGCATCAGTAAGGTCCGGCATTCCTTGCTGCCCGGACCCGCCGTCGTCATGGCCAATCAGAACCTACATTACTTCCGTATCATTCGCCGAGATATCGCCTTCCTTGCTTTTGCTCTCCGCAATACATTAAGTGTCTGTTTGGGTCATCTCTTCTGCCTCGATCCCACAGGGCGCAGATCAAGTTTTGGCGGGCGGCTTTTCGAATTAAAGGTGGCTGGCTGAAATAAGTGATGAAGTCGGCCTCTGCACCTCGTAGGATCGCCGGCAGCGGCTTTTCTGGCTCGCCGACGCAGAGACGCAACATGGGCGTCCATACGTTAACGCTCATATGTTAGCGCTCAGAAGAGAGTCCGACAGAGTAGGCCGGCTTTTGAGTGGGGGCAAGTTATCCCCCTTCATGTTTTATCGCCGCAGAACTCCTTTCGCGAGAGTGAGAAGCGAGCTGAGGGTCCTTGTAATACGCTTTCTCGACTGACAAGACTAAAATTGCCGGACAGCTAGTTGCGATAAGAGGCTTGGATCTCCTCTACCGGCTCCAAGTACCTCCAGCTTTCCTTTTTATTTTCCTTTTCTTGTTGACGGTCTCTTTTTCCACAATATTTTTCTCATCTTCTCTGCGGTTGTGGAGCAGGGCAGATCATCTGCCACTCCATAAAGGCGCATAACTCCACTCCCAAGGCGTCATCGCTCGGATGGATGAGATAGGCTAGCTGATTATCCTATGCCCTGAGATGTGTATACAGTAGGGACTGGTCGAGGGTTGACGATGAATTGATACGATGGATATTGCGGCTAGCTAGAAGGCGGCGGAATGCAATGGAGTCGCCGACCAATTCAACTCTCACCGATAGTTGCTCAGGATGAGTGCGTAGGGAGGAGAAATTAAAATATGCAGGATATCACCACCTAGAGGTGCGTGTGCATGCATCATCATGATGGCAATGCAGTATGCGCTCATCGCTCGTCGGTCTCGGTTATATGTATTCAACTGACCGGAACAGCGGAGAATGTCGTCAGTGACAAAAAAAGAAAAAAAAAAAAAAAAATCGTTGTCAGACGCAAGGGGACTTTCCAGGCAAATCGTCACTCTCAACAGCGGCTCGCTCAAGCCCGCCAATCCATTGCGTTTCTCATGTCCAACCACCTGGGCAGGAAATGGCCGATGCGGGGGCTGGTAGAGATCGCCTGTTAGAGTTGGAGAATTCCGGCACACTGAAAAGTAAGATGAGCTAGAAGACGGTGTCTACGGAAAAGCACTTCGTAGAACGAGGAGACCCGAGGAAAAGCAATGTTAGCTCTGGCCAGGTGAGCTGCGGAAAGAGTTGGGAGTCAGGACTAGTAAAAGGTAACTAGAGGAAAAATACTACAGAAAGAGTATTTAATCCTAAGAAGAGTAGGAAGAGAATAAAGACAGATATTAATCTTCTTCAAATACAGAACCTACACTTAGCCTCAGTCAGTTCTGTTCTTCTACATCCCCTTCGCTCTGTGTCATAATCCAACCCTCACAGATTTTGTTTGAGGAGACCTCGAGAATATAGTATCCAAGCTCGGCGACGCTTCTCGGAAGTTAGTGTCACACAAACGAAAGTGGCAGATACTGGCAACTGCAAGAACTACTAAACTGCAAGATCTGACCATCACTAGTTCTCACCACAGGCCAGAACTGCACATGGCAACAACTTATGGATATAAGAAATGCCTTCTGCACACAACCCACCAGAAGAGAGAAGAGACAACCTTCCCCATCATGACTTATTCTGATATTACATTGTAACTACTGACATTATTATACCTGCCACAACTAGTAGAGGACCCTTCTAGCATAGATAGTACTACCCTCATCGGAATATCTGTCGTAACAAGGGTTTCCTTATATGATCTGCTTTAATAGAGATAAATAAAATTAATATATATAAAAAAAAAAAAAAAAGGAAAGAAATAAGGGAAATAATAATGGAAAGCCTTCTAAATTCTTGATTACTCAACAACCGAGATTCAAGAAGTCCAGCCGAGAGAGCCTTCCGAGGCGACGGTGCGCTCCTTTACTTGAACCTCGGTCCAAGATCCGAAGAATCTCCAAGTGCTTCTAACGCGGCCTTTCCTCTTTCGGGTTTAGTTTGCGCCCTTCCACCAACGTCGCCCCAGACCCCAGATTCCAAATCTTCCCAATTGAAAGGTCCAATGCGGAGAGGCGGCAATAACCGACCAATTCCGGCCAATGCCGATCTCGGCAAAGTCAGCAATGTTGATCAATCCTTATCTTTATCGTTCCTTCCTCCTGAGTTATCTTCGCAGTTCCGTCAAGTAAAAATTTCGACACAAACACGGGGGAATCGCGAGCACCTGGAAGAGAAAGGAAAAGACAGAGAAAAATGCGCCAGAATCTGCTCAGTTTACCGAGAAGGGCGGGCCTCTCCGGTCGTGTCCCCGTGGGTGTCTTTGTTCGCGCTGCAAGCACCAAGGCCGAATCGGCGGCGACGGGAGCTACGTCATCGACCAACGGAAGCAACCGAGATGGGAACGGGAACGCGCTGGACTCGCGATGGTTCTCTAATTTTAGGCATAGGGTCAATAAATTAGGAAACGCTGAGCTTCCGGCGGACTTGGCTGAGAAGAGGTCCGGTTTGGTGCGTTACGTGCAGGACCATTGGGTTGATCTGCTTGCTGGCAGGGAGGGATACATTACGAAAAAGGAATGGAGGGGACTAGACAGCCATCAGGTTGCGTGGGGTGAAATGGTGAGTGAATGAAGGAAGGCATGAGACCTGTGAGAGATTATGATTGCTGATGAGCGGCTGGGTGTACCTTAACAGGACAGCATGGTGAGTTTCTCTTCTGCCCCTTGGGATAACTGGTTCTCCTTTTGCTATTTGCTAACACGATGCAGGGTAATTTAACCTTCCGCCTCGTTTCTGCTCTTCCTTTTCTAACGCGTTCTTCTCAGGGCACATAAACAATACCATGTATAACCGATACGCAGAAACGTCTCGAGTAAACTGGATTACCTACCATGGCCGCGAGGTGGGCCTGGAGGAAAAGATGAAGTGGGAAAATATGGTGACGCCCCGCGCCGTCGGTCTCATCATGAGGAGCATCATGACGCAATACAAATTTGTAAGTTCCCGAAGCGTCGACCAAATAATCCGCCTTCTACAGGCCTTGGGCTAAATCTTCCTCTTCCAGCCCGTGACCTTCCCCGACCGAGTCATCGTCCTCCACAGGCTCTCCGAGAAACCCAGCTCTGCCTCCGACCACATCAAGCTAGAGGCATTGATCCTATCCGAGACCTACCAGAGGGTGGCGGCGAAGTGCTCTGAGGACAACGTCATCTACGATTACCGGGCGGGCAAGCGAACGCAGTTGGATGCAGATCTGGCGAAGACTTTTGGGCATACATACGATATGCAGGAGGAAACGAGGGCCTTCTACGATGCGGAAATTGCCAGGTTGTTCAAGGTGTGCGAGGAGTTGGAGGGAAGTATTCAATCGTGAAATGGGGATTGTTGAGATTGACTCTCCTGAGCGATGGCCATTGTGTGATGAAACCTTTATAGACTAGATAATCTCGGGTGGCATTTCTTTTTTCTAGATTTGAGAGTGTATTCTTTTTCCCTTTTCTATCTAGACTCAATAGCTTTTCAAGGCGTTTAAGACGCTCATACTCGAATGTCTCACTTTCAGTTTCCCTCGTGATATCGAACTCTTCAACTTTCGCACTTCTACTGCCCGATGGATTGCAGAGACAGGAACAACATTCCCTCATGGAATCGAGAGGACAGGAAGAACGCAGTGTCTCACCGACTCTCGTACTCATCTTTGAAGCCGGGAGTCCGTCTCCCAAGTCAGAGTGCAGAAATCAAACGAGCACTGGCCATAGTTCGAATATCTTGGGTAATTCAAACTGGTAGTCCTCGCCGCCACGCAACCCAATTCCTTGATTGTCTACATATCTACAGTCACCGAGGTGAAGGAGATAACGGAGGGAAATGCCAAATTCTGTCAATGCATTGGCAACGTAGACCGATTAGTGGGTCGCGTATCTTTCCATGAACCTTCTTAACTTCTTAAGACGCGTAAACCCGGCTGAATGGCGGAGGAGAAATTGGATAGGAGCGAAACGACGCGTGGCATCATGGCATTCTAGAATTCTCCGCCGATATTCGAGGTGGTGGTCTTGAATTTGTCCCATCTAGGCTCCCATTGATCTGGTTCCTCACGGCTAATAATGCCTGATAGGTTGTAGGAATTACGGGGCACCAAAGCACTTTCGAATGCATTCGGGCCATTTGACGTCGTGCCTCAATGCCGACTTTTCCAAGCGAGCGACTTTTGTTCGGGGCTCGATTTCATTTCGAGGCAAAATACCGGGTCTGCTCTGATTCGATATCGGCGTGGAAGGCTTGAGTAGGCATCGCCAATATGAGCAGATAGTATAATATAGGTTGCGGTATAATATCCCACGGCGGTTCGATTGTCAATCCGCATATTTCAGAACTCCGTGAACACCGTTCCCTCTCATTTCTTACCCCTGAGTGACTGGCCGAGGTGCATTAAGTTGACGAATCTGTTCACAATGCACCGATTCTTCTCCCACGTGGTGCTCGCCGTGATGGCAGCAACAGCCATCGCAGCTTCAATTGAAGACCTCTGCACCACGGACAACGTCCAAAGCATCCTCCCCGCCAATGGGACGATCCTCGGGGTCGATCTCCTCCCCGCATCCGTTTCGGCAAGCATCGTCCACAATGCAACCGCCGGCGGTGGAATCGGCGGCGGCTTCGGTGGTCCGACGAGTGACAATGGCCCAAGGTACACCTACTGCAATGTGACCTTGTCCTATGCGCACACTGGGAAAGAGGATATTGTGATTCTCAAGTACGCCTTCCCCAGCTCCGATGATTTCCAAAATAGGTTCTACGTCAGTGGTGGAGGCGGTTACTCTCTTTCGTCCTCAGCCACAGGAGGTCTACGATATGGAGCTGCTAGCGGTGCGACCGATGCCGGCTACGGCGCGTTCACGACCAGCTACGATAAAGTGGCCCTGGTAGGAAATGGGTCAATCAATTGGGATGCCGCGCACATGTTTGGGTATCAGGCTGTAGGCGAGATGACGATGCTCGGTAAGGCCCTTGCCAGAGGCTTTTACGACTTGGATGGCGACACCAAAATTTATACTTACTTCGAGGGCTGTTCCGATGGTGGCCGAGAGGGAATGAGTCAGGTGCAGAGATGGGGAGAGGAGTATGATGGTGTCGTTGCCGGTGCGCCGGCCTACCGCTTCGCCCAGCTGCAGGTCTCCCATCTGCACCCGGGCGTAGTTGAGCAGACTCTCGATTACTACCCCCCACCTTGCGAGCTAGCCAAGATCGTCAACGCCACTATCGAAGCATGCGATCCTCTCGATGGACGAACGGACGGGGTTGTCTCGCGGACTGACCTCTGCCTGCTCAACTTTAACCTCACCTCCGTCATCGGCGAACCATACCACTGTGCCGAGAGGAACAGCACCTCCCGCGGCTTCGGATTCGATAAGCGCCAGTTTCCGGGGGCCATGT
Source organism: Scedosporium dehoogii (assembly GCA_002812735.1). Lineage (NCBI taxonomy): Eukaryota > Fungi > Ascomycota > Sordariomycetes > Microascales > Microascaceae > Scedosporium > Scedosporium dehoogii. The sequence goes on from PGIR01000008.1 coordinate 165,169, forward strand.
CGAGCTACCAGCCAGAACAGGAGGGAACCGTCTCAGCCGAGGCCGTTGCCGTCGCCCAGGCCATCATTGACGGTCCGACCAACTCAAAGGGAGAACGAATCTACTTGTCGTGGCAGATTGCTTCAGATTTCTCCGACGCGGCGACCAAGTACAACGTCGAGAGTGGCGAGTGGGAGGTTTCCATCGTTCCCATGGGCGGAGGGTACGTGACGAGGTTCATCCAGCTCCAGGATCTCGACAATCTTTCCAGCCTGGAGAACGTGACGTACGATACTCTGGGCGAGTGGATGAACATTGGAATGATCCGGTACATGGACAGTCTGCAGACCACTCTCGCCGACTTGGAACCCTTCCGGTCGTCGGGCGGCAAGCTGCTTCATTTCCACGGTGAATCCGACTCTTCTATCCCCGCTGCTTCGTCCGTACACTACTGGCAATCCGTCCGCTCCATCATGTACCCTGACCTCTCGGATGAGGAGGCTCTCGAGGCTCTCCAGGACTGGTATCAGTTTTACCTCGTGCCCGGAGCAGGCCATTGTGGGAGCAATCGTCTCCAACCGGGACCTTATCCCCAGAATAACATGGATATCATGATTGACTGGGTTGAGAATGGAAACACGCCTTCTCGCCTCAATTCTACGGTGTCGTCGGGAGTCAATGCTGGTGAGGTCCAGCTGCTGTGCCAGTGGCCAACCAGGCCTTTGTGGCATGGGAAGAGCACGGGGTTTGACTGCGTTGAGGACGAGAAGTCGATTGAGAGTTGGACGTATGATTTTAATGCATTCAAGATTCCTGTTTATTGATACTAGCTTGGCTATGAGCTGGGGAAGTAAGGAAAATATCAATTTCTCCTGGTTTAATTATTCCTTATTATTCTCTCCTTTGACCTCAACCAGTAATTGTTGCAAGGTCTGGGCACCTCTCCTCGAGTTATGCTCTTCATGTAGCTCCATTGCGAGGTCAACGGAACAAGCAAGACACTGGTGCCGCTGGAGAATCATCCGCTGAGCGTAGGGTGTACTACCAAGTGGTCTCTCTGGCGCAAGGTCACACCAGTAGTCCCATAGACACGAAGAAAGCCTCAAGCTGCTCTTCTGCCTTCTCGGGAAATTTGTCCAGAGCCAGCTCCATGTGTCGCCGTAGTATGGGCAACGATTAGGCCGACTCCAAAACTGGCCTCTGTAAAATCGATGAAGGTCGTCTGTCTTGGTTCGCTACACAAGCGTCCCTCTCAGCCGAAGCCTAGTAGATCCGGGCTACGCTACGCAAAAGCTTGTCTAGCATTACTGGCCGTTCTAAGAGATCGCTGAAGGCCTCCCCAAACGTGATCCGGATGCAATGTTTCCACAAGTATATATAAGTATATCCTTCGCTTCGAGGCTCTTCAGTCTAGATACTATCTGTCATAACCTGCAGGAAGCTCCGGTGGCCGAAACGAAGGTACAGAAAATACGAAACCCAGTTAGAAACTCCGAGCTGGAGAACAGCAGCATATGAAAATGCGCGTCTTGGATTCTAGCCAAGGTATCAAGGCTCAGGCGGGGTACAGCTTGAAGAAAGGCCATCCAGTCGACCTTCCCCTGCCGAATGAACCCAGCATCTGAAATCCCAACGTCAGAAGAACTATAATTCAAGTGGGCAGATGGCGCTGCGAATAAGATAGGTGGACAATGCAGCGACATCAGAGGGCGGCCAGGTCAGGCCATTGTTCTCCAAGAGGATCACTCTCCTCACCTTAGGCAAACGTTGATTTAAACCTCCGCTCAGGACAATAGCTGGCGCTGATGGTGCGATTAGTACGCTGAGGTTCTGGACATGGCATGTAGGCGTCTAGTGTGCTGCACATGCTCACTCGAAAAGGAATGGGAGAAATGTCACCCAGTCCAATCAAGTACTCCGTAAGGTTTCCATCCAGTGGCCAGAGTTAGTGTGATCATCTACAAGTGAGATCCCTACGAAGCAGATATTATTTGAATAAAGTAGCCAATACCTAGCATCCATCAAGCTTGTAGCATCCATCGGCGGAGCGACATCCTATGGATGTCGACAAAGGGGCCAGTGGAGGTCTGTGATCCTTCTTGGGTTCATTATCAATCTTTTATCAATCCGTTGTAGGGATCTTTTTTTAGAGTTCCCCGATCCTTCTCCATTGTCCGTCTTGGCATTCCTGCTGCGAGTGAATGAATGATCTCGGCCTCACCCTCCTCCGAAGCCGGAAGCCGTGCGGTCACTTAAAGTACCGTGCTTGCAATGTACAATGGAAAATCATCGCCGGGAAGTCGCATTTTCAATCTGTATGTTTTAAATAATAAGCCCTAAGAAGCTTGGCCGTCTGTGATGACGCGAGACGTGGTGCCCGAGTCAGCGCGCATATTCGTGGGCTTCATGTTTGGCAATGGCGATTGGATGATTCAAAACTATCATTGCGCTCGGAGGGGTCACCGCGAGCAGGCTCGGACTGGGGGTTCAGGACAAGACGCTGTCGGGTTCCCGAAGTGGGAACATCTTTCATCAGGTCATGCTGCGAGGGGAAGAAATGAAGAACGTACACTACGCAGCATGCTTCGATGACCATTCGCCCCATATTCATCCTTCAAGACTAGGGGACAGGGGTTGGGAGGAAAATGTGGCAGCTCATCATCTAACAAAAGAGCGGCGCGTGGAGTAAAAAACTTTACTGAACGGATCCATGAAACGTCGGGGAACACCTCGGAGGTCCATTTATGCTACACTTGCGAGCCGCGTCATGAAGAACAAAAGAGAAGGGTCATGGTGGTATTCACATCGGTCGCCTAGCCTGTTTTTGGAGGCAGTGCCGTGCATATTTTCATCTCCAGGGTCACAATTGCTTCATAATGGGGTCCAATCATCGCTAGGATGCTCCTGGACCATGGCTTGGCTTGCCTTTTCCATGACCCTTCTGGTAAGTGGGAAGAAAAATAGGCGTCTCCTCGGCTTTGGTTATGTCAACTACGAGAAGACTGAATAATAAAACATTGGTGTTTATTGGCCATGGCGTGAGCAAGATGACTTGATCCCCGACCAGACCATGCCACTGTGCTTGCGGCTTCCTGCACATCCGTCTCGTTTTGGATGCGTGGGATGGGCTCTGGGTTTCTGGGCTTCGGATGTAACCCTACCACCCCTTCCGTCCGTTTTGCGGGAAAAAATAGAAAAAGAGAAATTTGCAGGGTGGTCTTGGCGTGTACTTCATGGTACAAGCACGAAGGACACAAACCGGTGCTGCTTCCGCATGCAAATACCCGTTCGAAGTACACTACAGCCCAGGGGAGGTCGACCCAAACATTTTCGAGACTTTTGCCCTACCAAGAATATGTCGCCCGGGAGCTACGTTTTGCTAATAGGCCTAAACCTGAAGGGGGGGGAGAGGTAGCTGGACACGGCATTTGCAAACTTAGGAGGTGGGGGGAGAGGCGGGTTTGCAGGGGAAGCTGGTCGAGGCATTATTCGAACTCGGGCTAATTGAGAATCTTTTCTGTTTAGCGTCCGCTTGGTGTGGGTTTCTGTCATTAAGCCTTGACTAGCGTAGGCCCAACAAGACAAGCACGACAAGGGGCTCCAGAAGATGACGGCTTGTGAGTGTCCAATGGAGGGGGGAATGGGAGTAAGAGTGAGAGTGAGAATGGCGTAACGATTCGTAAAGACCGAGTGACACTCCCACTACGACTCTAATTATCGAACATCCTACTTTACTTCGCAGACTGGACTATGTGGTTTCTGTTATCTCGGCACGGAGGGTACGAAGTAGACTGCAGCCCAAAGAAAATCTCTCGAGGAAGCTCCGGGCTCTCCAGGTGTGGATCTCGTCTTGGTGAAACGACGCTTCTCTGTATGAGTGTATGTTTGTTGTCGATCCAATTCCACCTCTCCACCTCTTCCCCCTCTATCCGACTCTGACACACCCACGCGTACACGAACACGCCTGTGCAGTTCTCACAGCAGAGAAGGCCCTTTTCTGACAAATTTTCACACCAGTGGAGATCTTATCGATCTCCTCGGCCGCCGCGATCGGTTATACCCGGTCATCATTGCCCATCACGGCCTGGTCTTGCCACGAAGCCTTTGCCCTGGATTTGGGATCAGCACAGTTTCATTCCTTCTCTGGACGCTGTTTTAGCGAGGTGACATGGAGAACTGGAGATGTGGGGGGTAACAGCGAACACATTTCTGATGATCCTCGAGATAATCTTATCAGATTCGGAGATCAGAGGGGTTCGTTCCACTTTTCCCACGTTTTTCCTACCCTCTTTCCTTTTTTTTTCTTCATCAAGCTTGAGCTGCTTGCCGGTTTGCATTGCGTCTTTCCCTGCCCTCCACCTTGGAATGAAACTCCACGGCTCCCCATGTATCTCTCGGTGTCACTCTGTCGTCACATCCATCCATCTTCCTTTAGGTAATTGAAACTATAATCATACAAGCGAGATGCTCCCAGTGGACATGCCCTCTCTGCCCGGCTTCTCGCAGTAAGCTCGGCCTTCCGACAGCGGAGCCACAGCATAAGACGTGAGCCACCGAGCCTGGGAGGAGGTGCAGCTGCGAAGCCTGCATGTGGGGAGGGTGTGAAGCTGTCGCGACATATATTCCTCTGTCTCTCCCGTCCCGATGCTGCAGGAGGGCTTGGAGAGTTTCCCATATCCACGGAGAGAGGACATGCACGGCATCTGCGAAACGGAACTTGAAAAAAATAATTAAACGCATTTACCACTCTCACTACTACAGATAATCGTATACTGTTCCCACCATGGCGACAACATCTGAACAGCCCTCCCAACCTCAGCCCACACTGCTTGAACTCGCAGCTAAAGTAACCGAGCTGTCGCAGACATTAACGAATTACCTCAAGGAAAATGACATCCCTGCACCGACCTTTGCGGCGGATAGCCCTACCAGCTACTCGAACCTGTCGCCCGAGATGTTCATGACGCGGCAGATCCTGACCGATACTCTGATGGACATGTGGTACTTAACCCAGGGTCCTAGCGAGAGCATCTTCAACTATGTCCATAGCGTACGTTTATTCTAGCTCGACATTACGTGTCAACTGAAAAATTTGGACCCAAAAAAAGGGAAGGAAAATGGGCAAGATGCTAACTGAGTTCCCATGACAGGTCATGCCCGATGCTGCCGCCCTCAATGTCCTAAACTACTTCGACTTCTGGTCCGCCATACCCCTCGACGGCACCGCCTCCTACGCCGACTTCGCCGCCCACACCCACCTCCCCGAAGAAGTGGTCTACCGCGTCCTCCAACACGCCGTCACCCTCCGCCTCTTCGAGGAGACCGAGCCAGGAAAGGCCGCCTCCCGCCTCCGCCACACGTCCCGCTCCGCCGCGCTCTTGCGCAACCCCGGCCTCAAGGCGCTGGTGTCCACGATCCTCGACGATGCGGGCGCGCCCATGATGGTCCTCAACGAAGCCCTCGCAAGGTACAGCAAGAACAAGCCCGAGCTGACCCAGGAGGTCACAGAGTCGGCGTTTGCTCTGTTCCATAAGAATGGACCGTATGGAAGTTACACGACGTCGTGGGAGCTGCTCGAGAATGACGGCGATGGGGAGAGGAAAGGCTGGAGGCAGAGGAATTTTGTCGAGTTTATGAGATATGTCAAGGAGATTTTCCGATTGGAGGATACTGTTTTGGATTGCTACGACTGGGCGAGCGCGGGAAATGCCATGGTCGTTGATGTAAGTGACACTCCTTTCCCTACACACTTCCGAGATAAAGCTGACTCGTTTCCTAGGTTGGTGGCTCGGCCGGTCACGACGCAATCGTCCTTGCCAAGAAATTCCCCAACCTCTCCTTCACCGTCGAAGACCTCCCCGAAGTAAAGCTAGTCTTCGAGGCCACCGTTCCCGCGGAGCTCAAGGACCGCGTCTCCTTCATCGAGCACGACTTCTTCAACGTCCAGCCCGTGCAAGGTGACATCTACATGTTCAAGATGATCTTCCACGACTGGCCGGACCACGAAGTTGCCCGCATCCTGCGCGCGCTGATCCCTTCCCTCAAGCCCGGCGCTCGCGTCATCCTGCTCGAGTACATCGGGAACCAGAGCGACAACGAGGACCGTCCGCCGCTGCCGCGCTCGATTCAGAACATGGGCACGGCGACGGATTTGAGGCTCATGGCGTTGTTTAACGGCAAGGAGAGGCCCGTGAGCGCGTGGGAGAATGTTATTCGTCAGGCGGATTCAAGATTCGAGGTGTCGGCCGTGAAGGGCGAGGCGCATAGTTTCTTTGCTGTTATCGAGGCAGTCTGGCGCGGAGATGAGGGTGTGACACAGGTGCCTGAGGCGGATGTCCAGAAGAGCCCTGTTGAGGCTGTACCGGCTGACTTTGTTCCCGAATCTACCCTCGTTGAGGTTGCAGCCATTGCTGTTGAAGAGGTCATTGTTGTCGATACAGCCCTGGTCGACGATGCCCCTGTTGAGGCTCCCGCACCTGCCGAGCCAACTGTGGCAGGGGACTCAGCAACTATTATTCCGGATCCCGCCGTGGCCGAAGCAGCACCTGAGCAACCCACACGGACTGAAGCCGTTGCAGAGGAGCAGAAGACTCGGGAAGCCACGGTAGTGGCGGAGACCCCTCTCTCTGCTCCGGCGCCAACTGTAGAGGCTACTCCCGAGCAAGCAGAGGGACTGAAAGACTCTGTTGGCTCTGAGAGTGCGTCAGACACCTCCGTTCGCACCCCCGAGCAGGAAATTGCTGAACCGGTGACTGTGGAGGCTGTCAAGGTTGGAGATACTACGGATGAGCAGAAGAATATCAACTCTCTCGAGTTGGGGAAAAGTAAGACTCCGGATGTCCCTGATCAGGTTGCAATTCAACAAGTCAATGGGCAGTAAGCATAAAAATGAAGCTGTATTCTTGATACTGGTCTATGACAGACAGAACACGTCCTCAATCTGATCCTCAAGAATTCCCATTTCCTTCCTCGTACCTGAGCAGGGGTAGCGTAGCCAAACAACGAAGAACATGACTACCCTTTTGCATGTTACAGTAATGAAATGATCTGTAGAATTTTTTGTTTACATTTTTATTGCTATGCGTATAATCGCTCTTCCTTAATAAGTTGCAATTGGCGGTGTCTGACCCAGACTCAGACACCCTCTGCAGAAGTACCTTCCGCTTCTCGTCCATGTTTTGAAGGTCATCCGTAGCTGCTTGAACATGTTCTCTGTCATATTCGGCAGTGTTTACGCGTATAATCAAGTTAGGTAGGGGTCTAATCTATGAAATTTATTGACCTGCCTGACTTGTCCTCGTACTCGACATCTTTGTACCTTTGGTAAAATGTTACCGCTTTTATGTACAGCCCAATTCTCTTTGGAGTCTGTCTAATTGACGGCGCTATTCATCTCAACTAATTTGGTTGCCATCTGCTGCGATACGTCTGCCTTGGGTTATTTTTGTATGGGTAGTAATATTAAATAATAAACCCTTTCATTCCTGGTTTCCTGCCAGCCATGCCGCACTCGTAGCGGCTTGTACCCTGGACCTCTTCGACTTTCGCATCATTTTCTTATACTCCTCCAGCTTCGCAATCCCGACGACCATGAGTTCTTCCACTGTCTCTGGGTCAATATCATCCCTCCAGAGGCTAAGAACTCCATTCGTTTGGCCATCGTCGATTGTTACCGACATGACGAGATTCGACTCATCCCTAAGCTCCCACGAGGCTTTTCCATACACAACCATGCCTGTCGGTTTCCAACGCAAACAACCGAGCCCGCCGCTGGACTCGTAATCCCCGTCAATTTCCTTAATATTGAGTTCACGGTCGCGTTGTAGGAAGATAATTTCAGTCTTGGATGAGGGCAACGAGTGAAAGTCGATTGTAGCCACTTCCCTGTCCCCATCGACAGGTGACGTGACATGACACTTATTTCCCCAGGCTCCGAGTACAGCTTGTCGTTTTACTTCGTATCGTGGTGTCTTGTCGCCCGTTACACCTATGATCCGGCGGTGGCCCAGAAGTGCGGTGTAGTGCATTTCTAAAGCAGGTCGCTCGCTGCTGCGTCGCGGGTCCGGGGTTGCGTCCACCCGGACGATGAATTTTTCGAGCCAAGCGGGGGCCATGATAGGGGGAAATGGTTGGAAATCCAAAGAATCAATAGCCGAAGTTTATTTTCTTAAGAGGTTGAGAAGGTGTTGAGGAGCTCATGGCCTGTCAATTAAGAGAGGGAAGGGGGAAGGAACTGGATACTCTAGCACTCGTGCTTTATATAGACATTGTGAAAAGGGGGCTGTGTGTTAACCACATTATCCCACCTGACATGCATGACAAGGTGGCTCAAACATTCAAAGGCGGTCAGGGTCACAATCCTGTGAGGCACTTATGGAGTACGAAGTAGTGGAATGAAATATTATGCGATCAGGCAATCCTACTCCGTAGTACTCTGTACGTCCTTCGTGTATTGCTGCTCCACTCGTACTTCGCCTTTACATAGCCCCTGTTACCTGCAATTCCAGGAAATTATCGGTTCTTTCATTCTTTAATACTAGAAGTTTCCGGCCTTCATATTATTAGATATTAATATTAATAAAAGGGTTCAGCTAGATAGAGCTACTAGGGGCGTATTGTGCAAGAAGGTTTTGAGAGAAGAAGGAGGAATACAAAGGGAGTCTGGTCGGAGACCAGGCGGGACACCTTTTATTGACGATAGGTCCTCGTCGTCGGGGCAACAGTTAGGGGTTAGTTAGCTTAGGCCCCTGTACGGCCTAGCCCGTTACAGCAGGCATCCTTAGGAAGGGGGAAATAAATGCTTTTAAACCCTACGAAGTAGTAGTTAGTGTTGGCTCTAGGTCCCTTGTTGAAGTGGAATGCTTTTTAGACTCTTGGTGAAGTTGGTGAGACGTAAGGAGATGCTGGAGCTGATCTAACCTAAGCAAAGACTGAAAAAAATACCATCTGAGTCCGAGGCCGAGAAGGTGATCGGACGAGGAGCATATTACAGTGGATATAGGACAAGGGGGTTATAGTTTATCACATTTCTCAATGTTTGGATAGTGGCAGCATGGGCGCTAGACTCAGTTAGTTCTCCCAGGCAAGTTAATCTAGCTCTGGGTCCGTGGAACTGAATATATTTGAGAAGGATATCCTGTCTCCTACACCACCTGTTCCAATATCTCGCAGTGGGACTCCCTTTCGGGGCTCGTGAGACAGCTCGGCTAGTAGACATTATGCCATATGAGCGACCGCGTGGAGAAGGAGCTACGGAAGACTACGGAATCGTGGAAATCGGAGGGGGGCATTGGCATCGTCGAAGTTCTAGAGGAGGGACGGCTTGCTGTCGACGAAGGCAATTTCGCCCTCGCGGCCAAATTCTGTTTCTGAGTTACTTCGCAGGGAAGCCTGTCTTCAGCTCAGTCAAGGCCAGTCGAACTGGAGCAGTGACCCAACCTATGCGAGAAAAGGAAAAAAATTAGTTTCGTTTTTCCAATCTTTAAAGAAGATAAAGGGTAATACTACTAACCTTATCAGTCTGTTTCATCCCCGTTTCAATTCCCATCATTCCCATTAGTTCCGTCAAGGAATACTGTTCATTTTTTTTTTATTCGCCGACGAAGCCCTGGGGGTGAACCTTTCACTCCGCCGATACACTTCCAGGAATCTGTCTCCCAGCATCGCTGTAACGTCATGTGGTCGAGGATTCGTCAACAGTTTTACAACAGCATCGCTCAAATAAATCGAGTCCTCGTCAGACACGGCACGGCGGTTTTCTTTGCCGTCCCCCCGAGACAGTGCAATGACACGTGGCTTTGCAGCGGTGTTGATCGGATTTCTTTTAACACGGATGGCGGTGACATGGTCAATGTCGCAGCATTTTTCTCCCGAAGGTCTAGTCTCGCGTAGTGCTTCCTCGAGCCGGTATGTCAAGGCATCGATGAGAATGAATGCTGGGACGAGAAGACTGCAAATCTTGAGCCTGCCTTCCCCATTCTCGTACATGTATTCAACCAAAGATATGCCGTCCAGGTCCTCCCTGTACTCGGAAGCTGAGACGAATTTCACTCCGCCTGAGTCTTGAATATGGAATCGGACATGCACCAGATCCGACGTGTCGGCTCCATGGCCTAGAAGGCTGTCCATAACATGACACAATCTCCGAATGCTCAGCCTCGCGGTGGAATGCAAGTCCGCTATTAGCATCCCTGTTAGTAAATCACAAAAGGGGCTTGAAATCCTCCTGGAGAAGTTGCTATCATTGGACAAGGCACAGCCCTTGAAGTTGGGGTCGGCACCCTGATGAAGTAACTCTTCCACTAGATCAATGTCATCTTGCGAAGGGCCGTCAGTATGTGCGATTCGTGCTGAGATCGCAAGAAGGATATCGGACTTGACTTGATGACAGGTCTCTCGTTCGGCCAGTGCCGTCAAGACAAATTTGGATAAACTAAAGAAAGCGGCGTAGACAAGGAATTCGTCCTTCCGGAGAGTGTTATTGTAGGATCTGCTCCGGCGGAGCCTTACAGAACCCGAGGTACCGAAAAGCTCTAAAAGTGCTGTGACTTGTTGCAACTGTACGGCTAGAGCATCGTTTGGACAAGAGTCTGTCATGTGCCATATTTGCGACAGTTTTTGCGTGTACCTTTCTAGCACACTACCACTAGTGCTTGGGAATAAATAGCGCAGTGATAAGTCTGCTCTGAAAAGCTTCGTGTAAAGAGACTGGTCCGTTGCTACATCAGCGCTGATGATACTGAGCCCTTGTTCCGTGTCTGTCAAGAAATCAAACGCAGTTCGATGGATGAATCGGATAGTCTGCGACCCGTCACAGAATGGCATGACTGTGCTAAGTCCGGACGGCGCATCTTTTATTGCCTTTTCAGAGCGGACGATGTCAAGTAGGCCGGCACATCGTGTCCGGATAAGGCGTACGGTGTCGTTGCAAGAGGCGACCAATGTTGTAACGTCAGGTTGGAAATCGAGAGGTGCCGTCGCTACGGTCATCTCGAATACTGTTATATTCGGTTTCGCGAATAAAGAAAACTCGTTTTCTATTCCTGGAAGATATCCCACCCTCCAATTCGGCATTCTCCGGCCTGCAATAACTAGTTTTAAGTATAAGGCAGCGCTTTGGCGATGAACAGCATGGTTCTCGTTGAATCGGGTCCACATATCCATATAGAGGCGAGTCAGGTCTGGGGGTAAGCTTCCCGCTCGCATGAAGACATCTTCCAAACTGTCTTCATTGTCTAGCCCGGCATTGAGGCTCTTCACAGCGAGACACAGCCAGAGAAACACGCCTTCAGACTTCCTAACAAGTTTCCGAACAATTTCGTAGCGGTCTGGTTCATATCGGTCTTCCAAATAGAGGGTCGGAAACTTTAATTTACCATTCGCATATGCCAATAGGTCTTCCAATGTTAAATCTTGGATGCGTAGCTGGGGATCGTTTCCAAGGCGCTTCACAATGGGTGGCTCCGGGCGGCTGGATAGACACAGTTTAATTGATGGCGATTTCCTGATCATGTCCACAACTTCAAAGAGCTCGAAGATGCCATCTCTTGGGTCGACTTCGTCAAGCCCGTCGATAAAAATGCAGAGCGGCTTTCCAAAATTCTGCAAAGCTTGAAGGCAGACTCGCTTGAGCTCTGCTATACTCCAATCAGTGTAAGTCTCTTTCCGCACCGCGTCGTTGAAGTGGCAGATGATGTGCTCAATTAATGCATCGTTGGCCTCCACCAACTGATATAGTAAGGAGGACAGAAGACCCTTTATATTCTGCTGCATTGGAGATCCGGGACGCCAGAAGAAGTGTGAGAGCAGAACGGCCCCGCTATTCCAGACATCCAAAGCGCTTTTCGTTTTTGCATTAGAGAGGAGATATTTGACGAGAGTTGTCTTCCCAGATCCTGGTTTTCCGCTGATCCAGTAGACTGGGCTGTCTGATCGAAGCCAGTCGCCGAAGTTATCCCATGGTGTGTCGCGAATTGTGGAGTTAGAGGCGACTTGATATCTCCTCAGACGACGTAGGTTGTTGCTCTCAGTGGTTTTATTTACATTACCACCACTGTCGTCACTCCCCTCGTCATCATCACTTTCCTCGTCGTCACTCCCCTCGTCATCATCGCTTTCCTCGTCGTCATAACTCTCCCAGTCCTCGTCACTCTCCACATCGTCGTCAATCTCCAAGTCGTCATCACTCCCCTCTTCGTCATTACTCTCCGCGTCGTCGAAACTCTCCTCGTCTTCCCCGGGGGCACCATCTCTGAAGGCTTCATCGTCGAAGGCCCACCGGAACGTCCGCGGAAACGATTCAGGAATCTGCTGGCGTCTTTCGTTCATTCCTGGGAATTTCAAACTTTTCAGAAAACAGTCACGATCCTCTTGGCGTTTCTCATCCAAGCGGAGATAGTGTAGACCCTCATTAAGGGTTGTCACAGCAGCAACAACTGTCTGGCTGACATGCCTCTTGACGTCTTTTGCAGAATTCCGGACCTCGGTTGTGTGGACATTCAGGCTTTCCTCAAGTCTAGAGACTTCGGATGAGATGTGATGTCTGGTCCTTAACGACTCGGTGGAAATAAGGCCTGTCACGGTCCGCTCGCCTGCCTGGTATTTGAGAAGAAATGACCGAAGATCTGCATCCAAGGCATCTAACTGCTGTCGGCCGAGATCAACGCGGTTGCTGCCGCAGTACTTAGTGGATGATCCTTCATAGGCTCCATGATGCTAAGGTACTATATTCACGGAAATGCTTACCATATTCGTACAAGCAGCCCTGCCTCCGCAAGTCTCTGGATATCGCCCAGTTGTCTCTCCATTCTATCAAGCCTCCTCTTCCTCCAGGTGGTCTTGGCTGCTACTTTAAGGGTCGAGGCCAGGCTGCCCGTTTTGGCGTGGCCGGTAATGAAGTGAACCTCCTCCTGTAAATCTCGGGAGGCGGTCCGACACTTCTCAAGGATTTCGTGTAGTTGCTGGTCATCTTTAGTTCGACTCGTCGCTTTCGTGGTATCGCCTAGCTCATAAATCTGTGATGAGAGGTGGCTGAGGACGGCGGCATTATCTGCCAGCTCTTGATCGACGCCGCTTCCATTACGATAGATCTTCTTGCACAGGCTGATCGTCTCGCGGCTGAAACTGATCACCTGGAAGACGCTGCAAACAGCGGCTAATGTCTCTAGACCTGACATCGTTAGGTTGGTCACTACCAGCTCATGTCACAGCAAGCACGTTGTCCAAGGCTGCGATGCGGGGTTGGATGGCCTGCCTGAAAGCGCATGGAGCTACCTATCAGATCCATTGGGCATCATTATTTTTATATTATATTACATAAACTTCGAGCAGCGGTTATAAACGTGCAATGATAGGCCCGAGAAGATTCTCTGATCCATTCGAGTTCGTATCTGTGAGTTAATGAGGGACTGATGTTAAGAGAAACGCATACTTGCAAAGTTGATCAATCTTGGCGGCCGCCTCGTCCTTTCGAGCAACGGCAAGACACTTGGGATGGATGAGTCTATGAAGTTACAATTGTGATGTACTTATGTTCTCTCATTCCCAGCACTTCTGCTCGTGGCTGTCTGCGATGCTTGTCCACGGTAGGGAACGCCATATTATCCAAATTATGGACGGCGCGTGTCCGTCTGCTTGGAACAAGCGATCAGCTGGGCTTCGTGAATATTATTTACCGACGCCTTGGTCTCGGGTACGGGGGGAGAGACCGAAAAAATGCTTTTTTAATTTAAACTTGAAGACGGCCAGGCAATGAAGAATCGGTAAATTGACCAAGTTGGTCCGACGAGCAAGGGGGCCAACCCCCCAAAAGATTGTTCCCTCTTCCCCCTTTTCCTCGTCATAAACCGCCCGCGCCCTATCAACGATCCCCGGATGTCTGAATCATGTGACTACAGTAGCTGTGTGCTAATATTAATTCACTTATCGAGGTTGTAGAATCAGCAGATTTTGTCTAGGGTCGACAATTGAGCCAAGGACTCCCTGTCGATAGCCTGGGAAAAAGAGCTGCAGGATAGGGCTCAGCGAAGAACTGAGATTTGGATGGCACATTGATGATTTGATCAATCCATCGGTAGACCAGCACAGAGCAACAAAGGCTGTATAATGGCTGGCATTCCCGGTTCCCCGGTGCTGAATGCTGCGCTATTAACCCGCTTTAATCTCTAAATCGACTGCTGCAAAATGACTCGTCAGAACGACAGTCAACCGACCAGGGTCGTTTCTACGGAGTGCATGTTTTCAGCTGGGATCCGCGAACAGCAACGACGCGAACGAATTTCCCCGTACGTAAAACCTGAGAACCCCAAACGCGTTCCTCCCTCCTGCAGCTTGCCACACCCTCTTGGTCCGAATTTCCCCGTCACACAGAGTTTAAAATATTGGTTGGTAGCCTTCCAAAATTAGCCAAATTCTTCCGTGCTCCCAAGGGATTGGATCTAACACCCCCGGCTCTCTCCTCGCTCGGACGTCCGCCATGGCCTCGTCATCGTCGCGCCAAGATCCGACCCGACTCGAGCCGGATTGCGATCTGATCGAGGTCGACGACTTCTCCGATGATGCCGCCTCGAGCCTCATGAGCTCCGCCGCATCCCTCAACAGCAGCATCATGCGTTACCGCATCGAAAACGGCCGCACCTACCACGCCTACAAAGATGGCATGTACCTAGGCCCCAACGACGATCCGGAGCAGGAGCGGCTGGAGCTGCAACACACGCTGTGCGTCCTCACTTTTGACTGCCTCTATCTCTGTCCGGCCGGCAAAGACCTGAAGTATCCCGTCGATCGCGTGCTTGATCTCGGCACGGGCACGGGTTGTTGGGCGCTCGAGTTGGCTGCTGAATTTCCCGAAGCGCACATAACGGGCGTTGACCTCAGTCCCATTCAGTCTCTTTACGTGCCCCCCAATGTCGAGTTTCACGTCGATGACGTCGAGGATCCCTGGACGTACTCGTCAAAGTTTAACTTTATCTATGCGCGGTTCCTAACGGCGTGCATCGGCGATTGGCCGAGGCTATTCAAGCAATGCTACGATAACCTTGAACCGGGCGGCTGGTTTGAAGTCGTTGATGTACTCCCGCCGACGTCGGACGATGGCTCCATGCTTGAGGATTCGGCGCTGGGCAAGTGGTCGAGGCTTTTGCTCGAGGGCACGATGACGTTTGGCCGCCCGCTGAATGCGGCACTCAAGTATAAAGAGCAGATGGAAGAGGCGGGATTCACGGATGTGGTGGAGCTGAAGTACCAATGGCCGCAGAACCAATGGCCCAGAGATCCGAAGTTGAAGGAGCTAGGTTCGTCGTAAACCATATGTCGCGAACGGGTTACGGGGAGACTGCTAATTCATCCCCCCCTGACTTCGCAGGTCAATGGACGTATGAGAACATCACCAATGGGCTTGAGGCCATCAGCAATGCCATTTTCACTAGGTTCCTTGGGTGGTCCAAGGATGAGCTCGACGAATTTCTTGTCGACCTCCGCCAGGACTTGAAGAATGAAGAAATTCATTCCTACTGGCCGGTGTAAGTCTTTCCCATCTTTCCGTTCGTTTGTAGAATACTGCTAACATTTGGACCGTGCAAAGGCTTGTCTTTTACGCCCAGAAGCCAATGGAAGAAGGGAAGGAAGTGGAAGGAAAAGGGAAAGGAAAAGAAACAGGGAAAGACCACAGCAGTGACGATAAGTGAGTAGCTGGACAAGAATAAATAAAAAGCAAGCGCACGACGAGAGACTTAAACTCTCCACTAGTAACATTTACCCAGTGAGGATGGATGATAGACCGCACAGGCGATATTTCTTTCTGATTCCTCAGCCTAGCCCTAGATCGTTTAGTGCAGGTTGCGAAGCGGACACCGCATCACAAGCGGTCCAATGGTCTAGTTGGTTAGGACGTCGGATTCTGACGAATGTTGAGACTTCCGTAAGCCCAGGTTCGAATCCTGGTTGGACCTGATCTTCTTCTTTTCTCTTTTTTTTTTTTTTTTTTTTTTTTTTCCCCCCGTCTCTTCTCTTTTTCTCCTCCCCTCGTTTCTGGTTTCTCCTCTACTTTGGTTTTTCTAGACAGCGCAAATGCGGTGACGCCCACGCCTCGTGGCGAAAGGCGCGTAATACTGTCACTAGCACCGTTCACGGCGTCATGAGAGTGAGGCACGTTAATAGGCACAGTTGTAACATGTACGCATGCATAACGCACGTAATATAGGTGAAGAATATTCAAGCTTGTTATTATAACCTAGATAATAGCATTTGTAGCACCGAGTGATTCTCATCTTTCTATCGTCCAGTCTACCAATGTCCCCGGATGGATGCAACCGCATGCAATGTTTTCCCGTTCTCACACCAATACACTTTGAAAAGGGCCGCCGTTATCCTGCCCAGCATTTTACATGTATACACACACAAGTATTATTTATTCCCCTCCATCCTACAATAGCTTCTTGAGATCGTGCTCCTACCCAACTAGTTAGCGTGGCCAAGGTAACAAAACGAAACTCTCAGCAGGGTCTTTCTTACTGGCTTATGGCTTGTCTCATAGTCGATGTGAACGTAGGCCCGCTCGACACAGGGAAGTCTCTCTAGCTTGATCTGAAGATCCTCTGCAACATCGTGGGCGACCTCGAGCCTCTCGTTTCGGTCGATGACAATGTCGACTTCGATGACGAGGCGAGGGCCGCTGTGGTAGGCGCGAACGGTGTCGATGCGTTCGACGAGAGGTGAATGGGTCATAGCTGCTAACGTTAGCGCTTCCTTCGCTAACTAGATATTAAAGAGAAAAATAAGAGGCTCACAAATATAAGTAATGAGCTGAAGAGTCTCCTTGTCGGCAGTCACGCCAATCAACAGCTGAAACTCGTCCCACGCGGTATGCAACCAAAGTCCGCCGATCAAGACCGACAGGAGAATGGCGCCCATGGGGTCAATCCACCACTTGAGCTTGCTACCTCCCACAGAGGTGAGAATACCGAACCCGTTGATCGACAGGTCATTCCGGTGGTCGCGCCAGAGGATGTCAACCTGGGAATAAATGTCCTTGACGGTCCAGCAGAGGAAGAAGAGGAAAAGCTTCGTGCCGAAGGCGATGGCGACGGCGACGACGGAGGGCAGGTTGAAGTTCTTCGTCTCGCTGTCGGATCCCGAGGCGAGGTCACGTGCCGACATGACGATGAGCACGAGCGAGACGGAAAACATGATGAAGGAGAAGACGATGTTGCCCGCCGTGGAGATGCGCGCACGTCCCGAGGGATATTTGCGCTCGTCTACCTTGTCGACGGCCCGGTGCGACATGTAGAGCATCAGTCCGGAGAGAGGGTCGAAAACCGAGTCGGCCATGGTGGTGAAGAGGGAGAGGGATCCCGACGAGATGGCGGCGTACAGCTGGAGACCGGAGAGGATGATGTTGGCGAGGAGTGAGCCCTTGACGCAGATGGAATACATGAAGTTATTCTTTCCGTGCTCATCTTTGACTTCCTGCTCGTGCTCGTCCACCGACTTCAACATGGAGCGGATGCTTTCGTTCTGAAGCTTGTAAAATTTCTGGACTTCATCTTGGTTGCTCCAGAGGGGCTTGCGCCGCCGTGAGCTGTTCGCTTTGATCTCAGTGTCGTCCTTGAGGCGCGACGAGAGATTCAGCGGATCGCGTACATCGTGCTGGAACTCGATGTCCCTCCCCGTCGGCGGAGGGATCGATGCGCGGTGAAAGACGTGGCTGGACCCGGTGCGGGCCAGCGAGCTTAGGGAAATATCATCAAAGGGGATGTTCGGCGGCGAACGAGTTGGGCTTCTTGCCATGGTAGGCGGCGTTTGATCTGGCGGCGGATCTTGGGAAATGTCCTTCCCCCTCTTTTTGTTTGTTCTTTTCATTCAAACGAGGAGAAGCTCCGGTTCGGCCGTCGGATGCCTCGCTCTTATAAACTCTTTTAGCGTCGCAATCAATCAAAATTCCAGAGCCGTTGCTTTCGTACCAAGACTCTTAGTGCACCCCGCACCCGGTGAGAATCTGTAAAGCCTGTCCTGAAGTTGATCTGACTGGGTACGAAAAAGGCGAGACGAAATCGTACGCCCGATTTATCAGCACGAGAGTAGATTCCGTACGACTGATTCTGGATAAACGATATCTAGCCCCGGAGAGTGCTCTCAAACCGCGGACGCGCCTATTACCCAGGAACTCCTTTCTCTAGAACGATGATGGAATGAGATGGTCTTCTCAACCAGGTCGAGGTGACGCAAAACAACACCACCAAAGAGCCGAAAGAGGCATAGCGTCGCCAAGCTCTCAAGCAGGGAAAAAGTTTTCCTGGCAAGTCGAAGCGGACACGTGCGCACTTAAACCGAGTCTAACCTCTTCTGACGTCAAGGGGGATTTTCCTTGTCTGATGCTTTGGATTCTGCTAAAGGGACCAAACGCTCAGTTGCACGAGCACCCTATGAACGACAAACCCGGGATCAGCGACAACCTGTTCCCCGGGCTAATCTGCCTCGGTAGCTCAAGCAGCCCTTCGTTTCCCGTTTCGTCTTCTACGCGACTCTGCATCCTTCTCAATTCGTCCAGAGCTTTCCAGTCCCCAAATGGGGGTCGGGCGAGTGTTCTGGTGGTTCAATGACAGAGCTCACGCGCCACAGAAACCGTGCCGTGGCGAGGATCTATGGGTGGGATACGTCCTGCCGGAGGGTCCTATTGAGAAATCCAATCCGTGAAAGTGGATGTAAGTAGAGAGAACGGAAATTCCGGAGCATACATTCAAGTGCAAAGGCACCCTGGATGGGCTTTTTATCTCATCTTATTCTATCTCTCTTAGAAGTTGAGTGATATCTAATATTCCCTTTTTGGACGTTTCGCCATGCTGCGATAATAGAATGATCTAGTAGCCAAGGGCGAGGCATCAAGAAGCGGAACAGGAAAAAGAGAAAACAAAAACACATGGTTTCGCCCCTATGAATGACCCCCCGTCCAGGACAGTCTCCCAAACTGCCAATCCGGGACCCTTCTCCACCCCTCTTGAAACTGGCTGGCTAACATCCTGGGTGGCCCGGCTTCGGCAAGCGAGGAGATCCGGCAAGAGAACCCGTGCTCGCCCGAGCCCCTCGTCTGCGCGCTTCTGTCAGGCAAGACGATGAGAGCCTGGATGTTGCGCAGCACGGTCAAGGAGAGAATCTTTGCCCTGGTGATGCCTCCGCCCACGCAAAGGCCCGGCCTCACGAGGAAGCTTCGCCATCCATCGCCCTGGAGCAGCGGGGAGATTCTGCCAATTTTTGCGTGGGTCCAGTCGCAGACGCTGCTGAGGGCGTGAAACTTGTCATCTCGCCCGGATTGATGGCTCCGTCGGCCAGCATGCTACCCTACCGTTTCCAGATGGTCGTCGCCCCTTTGGAGATGGGGCACAGCCACGAGAGGCACTCCTTCTCTAGGAGCATCCTGTATGCGAGGTCGACATTTCCGCTCCGCGAAAGCCCGTGCAGGACGTGCGGTGTGCTCGCGAACCCTGTTGAGACGCGAAACCTCTGCGACTCTTCGTATCCACGGAACCTTAGGTTTGTGGCTAGCAAGGTGAGGATTATACGGTAGACGAGGTGGGATATGCGGACCGATTGGGTTTTCTGATCTGATACTCCAGGCCATCGTCGATGGTTTGATTGTCTTGGGGAGCGATCCACCCAGTGGAGAAGGGTCCTTGGGCGCCTGTTGTCCTGAGATTGGTGTCTGGTAAGCTCTATTCGGCTTGTGCTTTTCCCCTCCGAACCGACGTCTCGTTGCAACACGTCAATGATGGCCGATTGACGAGCAAACCCTTCGCCAAGAACTCCAACTCGAACTCATATTCCACGTCGGCCCAGGCCCGTCGCGACAATGAATATTTTGTCTGTACGGGGAGAGATGAATCCAATGGACTCTATATTGAGAAAGAGATGCGTAGAGCAAAAATCCACTGCGACCGCTGGGGCTGCGACTACAATCCCCACAGGCTGGGCGTCACCGATTTCTACGGGAAGGGGAAGCTGGTAGATACGGCGAAGAAGTTTACGTGAGAATCCAGTTCACCGAAGTCATCCCCGCGCCTCTTTTCCACGGAGATGCCGTGACTAGGTATCAGCCAGTTCTTCCTCCAAGAAGGTAAGAAAATCGATCCTCCGGCTCCCGCGTTTAAGGGGTTTCCCGACAACAGTGGGCTTGACCAAGAATACTGCGAAGGCCTGTTTCACATTTTCAACGAGGACAACTACTACTCCGAGCTCGGAGGCTTCTCTCAGCTCAACGAGATACTAACGCCGCCCATGGTCCTTACAATGTCCATCTCGGACGATGTGAGTTTTCATTTGGGAGGCACTTCCCTGGGGTTGACATAAGGATATAAACTAACCATTCTTTAGTATTGGACACACGACGTGTGGCTAGACTCGATCTACCCGTCGCAGAGTGAGGGTGTGCCGGGAGCATTCCGCGTCGAGTGTGATGTAGACGGAGGTGATCCAGCCATTTTGCAGTACACCGAGGCTCAGGCGTAGGTGGTCGAGTTCATCGTCCGTGACCGCGTTGTTGGAGACTGATTTGTACTAGGCAGGTTGTGCGGTCCAACATTAGATTCGGTTCGGTCGGTTCGACAATTCTGGGCTTGAAAGCCGGGTTCAGTCATGAAGCAAATTGAGAAACATTTGAGTTGTGGATGTCACAATATCGGGAGATATACCTTGCTCGACGAGGTGGGCTTCCAAAGGGATATTTTCAGACAAATGGAGTTCTCGTCCCCACGATTCCGGATTCCGTGGTGTGAAACAGAATTTATGCCAGCCGTAACTTATGTCGCTTCAATTTTACTTATGTTAGCCTATTTAGGGAAAAAAGCAGCCTTCATCTTCCGCCAGGAGCGGGAGTTAACGAGTAGAAGGAGTCGGAAAGGGGAGGATAGGAATGACCGACCTGGCACCATTCTCGCTACCCTTACCACTCTTTTCCTTCTATGAGGTTAAGCTGGAGCAATTCGCTCCAGTCCTATCTGAAAGGAGTAAGAGGTAGCGGGGATCTCTGACCAATCTTCTTAATCCTTAATCCGTTATGAACTGCCTAATGGTTAATGATCCCTTGTGTCTTCAACTCGCAAATGGTGCGGTGGCTGTAAAAACTTAAGTTCCTTGAATCATTGAGCCAAGGGTCTAGCAGGCTAACAAAAGCGAGACGGGCTCAGACATATCACACATGTGCGATACACCTTGCCGCAATTTACTTGGAACTCTACGGTCATGCTCATGGGCGGCGAATATTGTCGGCCACGTCCGCCACTCTCGCATCATGTGATGGTTGAAGGGAGCCGGTCTTGATCTGGGCGGTCTTGCTTGAGCACCTGTAGATCAGTGGATTCGAGCGTTCTAGAGAATCATGCTTCCCGTAAAAACCGCGAGGACTTGGGCGATAAACGTATAGGAGCACAAGAGTTTTGTGTCCATGCGGATTTTCTGTCCCTGTATGTTGCCTGCGGCGACATTGAAGTTTCGAAGCGGCTGAATCCTTTATATCATACCGGACGGGGATGGGTCAAACATATTACGATCCGTACACCGGCTCGTTGGTATATCAGGTGGGTACAGCTAGTGTATGCGGCGTGGGTACCTGTTATCGGTAAAGCGAGGCAGTCGAGCAGTAATCACAAGATATTGATGAGAAGTGCATATTCAAGTGTAAGGGTGTAGTTATACTTAAATTGACTACTAAAGAGTCTAGAAGAATATACTAGATACAAGGAACTATCATAGCTTTATATAGACCTCTTTCTTCTATCTATCTTTAGTGATCTAGCTTAGTTAATCAAGTCCTCATCTAACTACCTAGTTAACCCTCTATTCGACTAGCTAGTCAGTTAGTTAGTCATTTAACTGATATATTAGATACTAAGTTAACTAATTCTATAACTAAGCTGTTTTCCCTTAATTCTACTATTATTTACTACTTTCCTTATATAATATAGTTATAGCTAGGTTATAATATAATTTCCTTTCTCCTTAAGTTTTTATCTTTAAAGACCTATTAGTTCTATATAGAAACTTCCTTTCTTTCTTTTCTTATTTATAAGCTTCCTATCTCTTTCCTTTATTATACTTAATCATATCTCTAAGTCTTATTTAGAGGTTATAACTTTTTAGATTAACTATAATTAACTTACTTAAGCTATAAATAATATTCTTTTTAAGTAGTATCCTTTTAAAATACCTAAATATACTTTTTATTATAAATTAAAAGTTCTTTAGAATTATATAGTTTATAAGGAGTAGTCTTATTATAATAGCTATATTTATTTTAAATATCTTAACTATAATATAGGAGATATTACTAACTTAGCTTATAAGTTTCTTTACTTCTTAGGTTCTTATTATTTTACTAACCTTCCTTAGTTAATTAATTAGAATAGGAATAAGCCTGCTTAGAGTGTAAAAAATAAAAGGTAGAGGAGGAGGTAGAGAAGGCCCTAGAGGCCTTTTAGGCTACTTCTTCTAAAGTTTACTGCTTATATAAGGAGGAGGAACTTTATAGGAAGAAAGCTTTAGAAATTATTAGGCTAGGGATAGAGTAGGTAGTAGAGGAGGATGCTATAGAGAATACTACTTCCTCTATCCCTAAGCTGGAGATTGATTAGAGCTTACTAATAGATCTAATATTATTAGATCTCTTAGTTTTATTAGGTTTTTCTAGTAGAATATAGTAAGAAGTTACTAGCTCCTTATTAAATGTTTAATAGACTTCTAAGTATTTTTACTATATTTAAAATTTTTCTATTTTACTAAGTATTTAACTTTTTTATTATTAACTATAGAGTTTAGAATTTTTTTAGCTTTCTATATATCTTTTTTTACTTCTATTTTAATAAATTCTTTAGTAAGTATATTATTATATATAAGTTCTAAAAATATAATATAGAAAATAGAATTATATATTATAGTTTCTAGTAAGTTAAGTTTATAATTAACTTCTAAGACTTTTTACTTAATAATAAATAGTCCTAATTTTTTATAATCTAACTTATTATTTAGTTATTTAATTTTAATTTAGAGGTCTTTAGTTCCTAGTTTCTTTTATAGTAACTAGACCTTGCTTCCTTTCTTAAAGGTTAGTTCTTTAAGCTACTTATTATTAGTATAATACTTTATTCTTTCTTAAATAAACTATAGTTCTTTAATTAACTACTTATATAATTTCTTTATTTTATCTACTATAAGGATTACTTATTTTATTTAAGTCTTAGTACTTACTAGTTTAAATCCTTCCCTAGGTTTAATATTATAATTTATATAGAATAGTAATATTTAAGTACTTTCTAATATACTTATATTATAAGCTCTTTAAACTAAAGGTAATAATAATACTTAATTATTTTATTTCTAATTAATATAATATTATAGATATATTTTAAATATCTAGTTTATTTATTCTATTTACTCTTATATTTCTAAATAATAAGTAGTAGATACTTTATAGTTAATTTCTATTTTATTTAATAGGCTTTACTAGAAGTAAAAAATAAATAATCTACTTCTATCTAAGTTAATTTCCTCTAGTAGGTTATAGTTTACTATAACTATTTATAGGAATAGTTTAGTAAACTATAATACCTTTATTATTTTATTATAAAGTATAAAGTAAGTATACTTTATTAGTCTATTAATTACTACTATAATACTATTATATTTTATTCTAATAGCTAGGTTCTTTAATAGTAGTAGCTTAATAATAAAGTTAATTATAATCTTCTACTATAGTACTTTAGGTACTAGCATTAATTATAGTTATCTATAAGGTTTATAGGGTCAACTTTTATTTTTTTTACACTAAGGGCACTTAGCTATAATTTTAGTAATTATTTTCTTAAGATATAGGATATAATATCTTCTAGGTATTTTTTTTATAGTTTTTATAATTTTAAGATATCTATTAAATAATACTTTATAAATAGCTTAGATAAGCTTCTTAGTAAGATTTAGAGGTATTATTATTTAAGTTTACCTTTAAGTTTATATTTAGTTTTATAATCTAAGGTTTATATAGTAGTTTTTAATTTCTTCTATAATAGAATTAATTTATTATATTTAGTAGCTTATAGCTAATTATTATAAATTCCCTTCTTTATTATAGTAAAAGATAGTACTTATTTCTTTTAGTACTTTCTAAAAGTAGTCTAGCCTTTTACTAAGGGTATTAGTTCTTCTATTTTCTTTTCCTTTAATATATATAATCTTAAAGTTATATTTAGATAGTTCTTCTACTTACTATATTTATCTTTAATTAAGTTCCTTTATTATAGTAAATCCTATAAAGTTCTTATAATTAGAGTATACTATAATTAGGTATTTAGCTCTAATAAGGTAATATCTTTATTCCTTAAATACTTTAATAATAGCTATTAGTTTCTTATTAGGGATAGTATAGTATAACTTAAGTTTATTAAGTTTCTTTAATATAAATACTATTAAATAAACTCTATTATTCTTATCTTATTATCTTAGTTATACTCCTAGAATATAATCTAATATATCTATTTTTAATTTAAAGGATTTTAAGGGGTCTACTTAGTAAAGTATAAGTTATTTATATACTAATTGCTTAGCTTTTTAAAATACCTCCTATTCTTCTATTTCCTACTAAAATAGTTTATCCTTCTTAGTAAGTTCTATAAGGGTATATATATTAATATTGTAGCCTCCTATATACCTCCTATAAAAATTAAGGAATCTAAAGAATACTCTAATTTCTATAATATTAGTTAATATTAGCTATTTTAAGATAGCTTTAACTTTTAATTCTTATATTTAGATTTTCCTAGGTTAAAGTATATATCTAAGGAAATCTACTTATTGCTTATAGAATTTATACTTAGCTAGTTCTACTAGTAGTTTTATATTTTGTAATTTCTATAGGACTTTATATATATACTCCTTATATTCTTCTAATATTTTTAAGAAAATAAAGATATTATTAAAGTATATAACTATAAAGTTATCTAGATATTTTTATAAGATATAGTTAATTATAGTCTAGAAACTTATAAAGGTATTTATTAATCTAAAAAGTATAATTAAGTATTTAAAGTATTTAAGATATATCCTAAAAGCAGTCTTCTACTTATTACCTTCCTTAATATAGATTAAATTATAAGCTCCTCTTAAGTCTAGAGTTATAAATTACTATATTTCCTAAAGTATATCTTATAATTCTAAGATAAGTAGTAATAGGTATTAATTTTTAATAGTGATGTTATTAAGTTATTAATAATCTATATATATTTATAGTCTACTATTTTTCTTAAGAACTTAGAGGATTAGGTATCCTATTAGTGATATTAAGAATCTAATATATCCCTTCTTTAATATCTTTTCTATATATTCTTTTAGTATTTATTACTATATTTTATTAAGATTGTAGATAGGTATAAACTTTAGTTAAGTACCTTCTTTTAATAGTATCTTATAGTTTTATTAGCTATATTTAGGTAATCTAGTTTCTAGTTCTTTAGTAAATATCTTACTATATTTCTAATATTCTTTTAGTATATATTTTATTATATTATCTAATAGTAATAATGTTTTAAAACTTATAATAGCTTTTATTATATATTTTTATCTATTTACTTATTTATATTTTCTTCTTTTTAGTAGGTAATTTAAATCTTTTATAGTAAATATTTTAAAGTAAATTATTATTCTAAAAGCTCTTAGCTTATTTAAAGGTAACTCTTCTAGTTACTACTTCTTAGGAGCTAAGTTATTTTCTAGGCTTTACTTAGTCTTATTTTAAGTAAGCTAATTAGTTGCTTAGTTAATTTATAGGTTCCTTATCTATAACTATAGTATTCCTAGTATAATAAAGTAATTAGTAGTTCCTATAATATTAAAGGATATATAGTTAAGTTTTCTAGTAATAGTAATATAGAGGTATATAGTCTTAGTACTAACTACCCTACCTTTATAGTTAACTAATATCCTATTATATATAACTAAGGTATAGAGCCTATCCTTTATAATCTATAGGAGTTCTAACTTATTAATAATTATTAGTAAAATAAAATTTCCTTATACTTTACTATCTATTAAAACTATAAGTATTTATCTTTATATAGTAACTAGCACTTTAAAGTAAGGGATTAGTTATCTCTTTATAATATTAAATTCTTGCTTAGTCTTTTTAGACCCTTATTCTATCTTTAGTATTATCTTTTCTATAGCTTATTACTATTTATAATTAATTTTAACTATCTTATTATATTATTCTTAGAGTATTATTATTATCTTTTATAGGGCTTTAATCTACTTTTATTATGTTTTAATTCTTCCTTCAAGTTTAGTGATTTCTATACCTTTATTATACTATTATATAGCTATCTTTATTTTCTTATTATTGATTTCCTAAATCTTTTACTTTATTTTATTAATAGCTTCTTTAGCTTTATCCTTAAATTCCTATAACTCTTCCTAGATTAGTTTAAGTTAGATTTTAACCTTATATTATATAGGTTATCTATTATTATTCTGTAGGTCTTTATTTTTCGTAGTTTATATATTATATTTCTCTTAGAAATTATCTAATTTAATACTTATATAAAATCCTATATCTTCTATAATTTCAATTTTTATCTTAAAATAGTTAACTTCATTACTTATTCTTTTATCTAGTACATCAAGCTACTCTTAGAGCTTATATTACTTACTTTTAGAGAGTAGATATTATAGTTAGTTAACCTATATCTATAAGTTAATTAAGTTATCTACTATATCTATATTCTACTACTCCTAGGATAGGTTGCTGGTTCTGTGTCTACCTATTCTTTAGTATTTAGTTATAGTTTAGTAGTTTCTTTACTATTAAGCTATCTATTACTAGTAGTCTTCCTAACTTTCCTCTTCTATTATTTATTTTATAGTTAGGGAGTCTTCCTCTAAGTCTAGTTTAAGGAGTTATATTTATTTAATTAGGTGTTTATATAGGATTTCCTTCTCTCTTTTCTTTACAAGCTCTTCTAATTTCAACTTATAAGTAATCTATTAAAGTAATCCTAGCATATTATAGTAGTATTAGTACACTTCCTAGTAGTATTACTTATATAATAAGTCTTCTTACTTTAGGGTTTTAAAGGTTTCTAGGATTTCCTTTATAGTTTCCTTAGTTCTATTCTTAATTTCTAGGATCTAAGCAATTTCTTCTTATTTTATTATTCTAAAGGTTTAAGATTTCTTAAAGTAATATCCTATTCTATCTTTATTACTTTAGTATATATAGTAGTTATTATTATAGTATATAGTCTAGGATAGAGACTTATAATCTATTTTATTAGCTTTAAATTATTAATTCCTTTTTTTAAATATAGGCTTCTATCCTATCTCTTAGTTCTTATCTTATCTAAAGGTTTTCTTATTACTTTAGTATTCTTATATAAAGTATCTATACTTTCTATATATATAGTACCTACTAATCTTATCCTTAAGTACTTTAAGGATAACTTCTTTATAGTTAGCTTCTAATTTTATAAGTCTTAAGTAGGTTCCCTATATAGTACTCTTCTTATTCTACTATTACTTTTTTTTAAATATATAGAACTATTTAAGCTCCTTTTTCTCTAGTTATTATATATATTATTAGTTATTAATATATATAGTTATAATAATATATTTAGCTAAATTATCTAGTTAGTTAAGTTTTATAATTTTATCCTTAATATTATCCTTTAGTCCTTTATAGAATAAGGCCTTTAAAGGTTCTTTTTTTTATTTAAAATATAAGGTAGTTTATTAGAATTTTACTATAAAGGCTAAGGCTAATCTTTTTTATTAGAGGTTATATAACTTTTATTTATTAACTTTATCTAGGTCTAGGTCCTTAAATATATCTTTTAATACTTCTTTAAACTTAGTATAGCTACTAAAAATTTTATTTATAGCTTCTTCTTAGTTATTAAAGTTATTTCTAAGGTAGTCCCTTATTATAAGTTTAAACTATATTATAGTATTTCCTATTAGGAAAGATATTACTACTAGTACCTTATCTTTTAGTTTAATAAGGTCTAGGTAGTAGTAGAGGAGATAGGCTTAGACCTAAGTTAAAAATCTATAAAGGTTCTCCTTTATTTTATTAAACTTTTTAGAAGTTTTGATCTTAAAGTGTAAGTAAGTTACTTAGTCCTTAAACCTTTTAACTTTCTCTAAAATATCTTTAAGTTAGATTTTAAATTAGTTTTTCTTTCTTTAGAGCTTATTAATTATCTTCTTTAGGTCTTTTTAAAAAATAGTACTTTCTTTAGAAGTTAATATCTTTATTAATAATATATACTTAATAGGGTTACTTACTAAATAGGAGTAGTTAATATATTATAATCTATATACTAGCTTATTAGTATATTAGGTAAGTATAGTTAGTATATATAGTATAGGTGCTTATTATTAGTAAAGTAAGGTAGTTAAGTAGTAATTATAAGATATTAATAAGAAGTATATATTTAAGTATAGGGATATAGTTATATTTAAATTAATTACTAAAGAGTTTAGAAGAATATACTAGATATAAGGAACTATTATAGCTTTATATAAACCTCTTTCTTCTATCTGTCTTTAGTGATCTAGCTTGGTTGATTGAGTCCTCGTCTGACTGCCTAGTTGACTTTCTGTTTGACTGGCTGGTCAGTTGGTTGGTCGTTTGACTGACGCATCAGACACTAAGTCAACCAATTCTATGACTAAGCTGTTTTCCCTTAATTCTGCCGTTGTTCACCGCTTCCCTCATGTGACATGGTCGCGGCCAGGTCGTGACAAAACAAAGGCAAGATTTTGGATACAACCAATGAGAGCTGTCTGATCGCCTAAGCTAAATGCGGCCCCAGGCTGCAGGCGCTCTTAAATTTATTATGGCGACCGCCCTGCAAGTCCTCTTTTTCCCTCTTTTTTTCTTATCGCCTTCTCGCATCTTTAGTACTACTCCGAACGACGTTCTCAACATGTCTAATTCTATTTGCGTTGGGCGCCACGATGATATGCTTCGATGGGAACTCGTCCGGCCACTTATTAGGCGTATGTATCTCGAGGAAGGCAAATCTGGCGAGGAGCTTGTGAGTGAGATGGCTTCCAAGTATCGCTTTTACGCTACGTGAGTGAGGTGACCTATATTTGGTGATTGCCAGTGTTAGGTCTCACACCAAACTAGGGAAGGTCAATACGAGAGACGCCGAACCTCTTGGAAAATACGCAAGAGCCTGCCTAAGGACATGTGGAAATGGGTCGCCAAAGAAATCAGGGAGATTCAACAACTCTGCGGCCATTATGAGGTTATCCTGAGCGGCGTCCAATTGTCTGAGTCTAAAATCAACAAGGCAATTTTGACACACTGTTTCGAATCGACTCTCGACAGGCTGAAAGGAAGTATGTTCAAATTGCCTGCGTCTAGGCCTGCTTCTCAACAATATTCCCCGTCTCGGTTCCTGACGTGTGATAATAGCACCCTCACGCCATATTCAAGGGCCTCCAAGCGACGTGTCGCTCTTAGTCCGACGTCCTAGAAGGAGAGTGCATTATGAGCCCGACCAACTGCCATGTTTTTTATTGAGAACTCAGCTCTACGAAGGTAAGGTGACTAGGTTATTTTAATTGGTATCAGAACCAAGCTAACAATAGCCAGCTTTGGCATCCTGCGCTGCTGATGGCAGGATCAGATATTCTAGATGCGAAGAAGTGCTCTCGGATGCCCTACGAAGTGGTTTCTGGGCACTACGACTTCCGGTCAGCTTAACATGCGGAGACCGGCCCTTACAGGATCTGACTCAACTGCTCGATCTATACATGCCAGAAATGTGTGCCGGGGAGAATTGCGCGCGCGCAGACTACCTCCTAATGCCCCGAACAATGGTCGAAAAGCTTGAAGTCTTCTTCTTCGTGCTCTGCAATCGTCTCTCAGAGGGGGAGGTCGATTGGGATAGGGTAGTGGTTGAGGTAATGAAAGAACTCAAGGCGCTTCTGAAGAGCAGCTGGCTACAAAAGATTGTAGCTTCACACCATGAATACCGCAAGGTCATCGCCGAAGCTATGTTTGCCAGTGCTGTCAGGGTCAGAGACCTTGACCTCGTCTCATGGCTGATTACTGAAGGGATTGACCTGGAACTGCCCATACAGATGACCGGCTTTCGGCCCAGCTTCTGTATGGACTGGATCTTGACTTACGACACTTGTTACATGACACCGATAGAGGTGTCCTTTTGCAAGAGTGACGTTGGCCTTGCTTCACTTCTTATTGCAAAAGACGCTATGGCCGGCAGAAGGCTTAGCTCCATGTCTTCAGCTGAACTTGTTGTCGCTGAGACTGGCGATAGTCGATCAGCGCAGTTAAGACTACTAGAACTCGTGCTGCATGAGGACAGGGCGTTATCTGTGGCGCAGTGCTTGAAGGCCTTGGTTCTTGCGACCTGCGATTCTTCCTTTGACTGCGCTCGACTGCTTCTTGAGGAGATCATGCTTAGAGATTGCAAATCAGCCACCACCACTACAGAACTGCTCCGGATTGCGGTCATCATCGGCCACGACAACATCGTCGATGCCCTACTAGAGGAAGGGGCGAACCTTAACGGTAACTGCTCCGACATTGATCTCCTAGAGAGACGTTTCGTGAGGTCACCAATCACTGCGGCATTACTGGGAGGAAGAAGCAGGATATTTCGACACCTATTAGATCGGGGAGCGTCCCCTGACGGCCACTTTTTAGAAGAACCAACTCCACTACAGTGCGCAGCATACATGGACGATGCAGAGGCTATTGAGCTCCTTGCTAAGTTTCATGCAAACATCAATCAGGTCAGAGAGAGATCCATGACTGGGTTGGGCTTTATTCACTTTTTTGAACGCACGGCTCTGCTGGTTGCAATAGAAGCGGGCAACACGCGAGCTACTTCCGCTCTCCTGGCAAGGGGTGCGAAACTTCAGGGAGGCGAACTGTCAATGGCGATTAAGAGCAACCTCAGCTCCATCTACGACACACTTCTGAATCTGGGAGCCTCTGTCAATGACACATTACCGGAAACAAATGAATCAGCTCTGGAACATGCCATCCTTCAGCGAGACGAGCCGATCGTTCATCGCTTACTTTCATCGGACCAATACACATACTGCGCCGGAGCCCTTTGTGCCTCTGTTAGCATACATAGGATCGGCAATCTGTCCCAACATGCTATGGTTAATGCTATCATGCGAAATCGAGAATCGCCAACGTACGAAAACTTGTTATTGGAGGGTACGGCATTAGCCATAGCTGCGAATAGAGGAGATGCGCCTCTAGTATCTCTGCTTCTTTCCAAGGGCGTCAGATCGACGCATTGTTTCATTCCGAGCAGTTTCTGCGCAGCAGAAACCTCTGCAGAAAAGGGTCCATTCCAAGAGGGGCGTTCCAATTGGTGGCGTCATACTTCGACGTCGATACCTGTGCTTGCATCTGCAGTGCGAGCAAACCCTAGGATCGTTTCTCTCCTGTTGCAGAACGGATATTACATGGATGAAGTCGCGTTCTGCATCGCCGCACAGTACTCCTGTCTTCCAGTTTTCGAGCGAGTGCTGGATAAAGCAATGGTGACAAGCCCTAACCTCTTCCCCCAAGCTAAGCGAGCACCACTACTGTGTGCAATATCAAGTGGGAATATGGAAACTATTGAACTACTATTTCAGCATGGTGCTAACCTGGATTTGGCAGCACCAGGGTTCGATGAATTTACGTTTCAGTATGTGACAGAGTCAATAAAGCTAGAGGTCATCAAGTTCTTGCTTAGTGCTGGTATTGATGTCGAAACTGAAAAGTCATCGTTCTTTCACAAAGTCCTCTATTTAGCAATCCTGCGACATGAAATAGAGTCTGTCAGGCTTCTTCTGGAGGCAGGCGCAGACGTGAACGCAATATTGGGTCCTGGGACGAGATCAACGCTGCAAAACGCCGTGGATGCTGGTGCACCCGAGGTAGTGGAGATGATTCTTGACCATGGCGGGAAGGTTGACTATGGCAGTTTTGAAAGTGCTGTTAGGAACGGGCGTTTTGGACTTGTTGAGGCCCTGCTCGTGGCGTGTGACCATGGCCGCGAATTTGAAGATCCAAAACACCCACAGGCGTGGGCGGAATTGGCATCTCTCGCACAGGAAATCGGGCACCTGGACTTGCAACAACTTTTCCTCCATGTTTCGATATCAATGGCCAGTTTCAATCAGTCCGGGATCCCAGGAGACTCCAGAGGGTTATCCCAAGCAGGATGTTCCACCACTGCAGAGCCGCTGCATAGCAGCAAAGCAGAGCAAGGGCCCGCGATGCGTTTTCCAGAATGGAACTCGAACTTAGGCGAGGACCACCCAATTTCTCAAGTCGGGGACGGCTACCGCAGAGATTTTACCCTGGTCGTCGCCGAGCAGGAGCTAGAGTTCGGAACGACGGAGCTTGCCAACTGCCCAGTAAGCCAAGTACTAGCCGGAGAACCCCATGATTCGACTGAGGATTTATTCGACCTATTTATTCAATTTCCTAATTAAACTAACTAGTAATATCCTTGATACGGTTGAAAATTCAATATTTCTTCACTACTGTAGTTGTGCGGTTGCGGAGCGCGTGTGTTCGAGGATTTTCTTAATTTAGGAGAACCAAATGTTCAGTTGCACGAGTAGCCCTATGAACAACAAACCCGGAATCAGCGACAACCTGTTTCCCGGGCTAATCTGTGCTGGTGGCTCAAGCGGTCCTTCGTTCCCCGTTTCGTCTTCCACGCGACTCTGCATCCTTTTCAATTCATCCAGCGCTTTCCAGTCCCCGAAGCACTTTATGTGATCCGAATCCGCATTCGTCCGATTCATTTCCATCGTTTTCCTCTCGTAGCAGTCGTAAAGCGCTTCCCGCCGACTCTGAAGATTCGCGTAGTCCGTCGTTTCCCCCAATGTGCAGTAGCCCCAGCACGGCGGATTTAGAGAGTGTTCTGAGTCGGAAAGCATGATGAGGTCTTGTTGGTGAGTGTCGGTCATGTTGCAGCACGTCTTGAAGATGTCGAGGTTGCCCTTTGCGAGCGGGAGACCGCACGTCATTTCGTTCTGGGGCATGGAGGATAGCCACATGGTGTAGGGGATAGTTCTGTTTTGCGGGCATTGGCCATTGACGAGGCCATACAGATCTATCGTCTGCGATGTCATTTTCGAGGGTAGTCGCTTGTTGGTGGTCACAGGCGGCGATCTTGGAAGGCGACGGAGAGTTGGTGATTTTGAGGCTGCCACGATTAAACAACTAGCAAAGAAGAACAAGCGTCAGAGGATTCAAACGCACCTCGTAGGAATAATAGCTCATGGGCGACACTCTTCTTATTAGGCCCAGAGCATGATTCCTCTTCAACCGCTTCGTAGAGGTGCACCAACCCAGAAATCGGGAAGGCATGTTTCAGCCACCGCTTCACTTCCCACATCTTCCCTTGTTGGTTCATGCGCATCATCCGAGACGGGCGATCCGAGGCTCAATTGGCCAATCATTCCGGGCGAAGATGGGGTTATTCCCGGTCCGTTGGTATCGGTGGCAGGCGGTAGGAACTGAAGACCTCATTCTAAATTTTATTCTCGATGACCACATTGAGGGTGGCGGCGTGAGGACGTTCGAGTCTGATCATACATTCATATGACATAGAGCTGCTATTTCCCTACAGAAGAAAATAATCATGTCCCAGTGCCTTATCCGTCCATTCCTTTCCTTGACGCCTTCTGAAGCCCCCCAATCAGCCCAATCAATTGCTCAATGAGGCGCGGCTTGGGCAAACTCCCATGGCTCGTCTTTAGTATCTCCATCATCACTTCGAGGACTCGACCAGGATGGCACAAATAAACCACATCCCCGTGAGCGTTCGCATCGCTGTCCGGGAACCCTCTAATGCAGGGGTGCCCCCTCCCAAACTGTACGAATCTCTGAACTGCAAGGCCATCTAACTCGTCTAGACACACGGCCTGGGGAACCCTCACAGACATGTCCCTGGTGTTGTTTCGATCCGGCGTGTCCTGCGTTCCCGAGAGCAGTCCGTAAACCCACAGCGTCATGCAAGCATGGTAGACCATGATAGCGGTGACACGCTGCACCGCTGTCCTAGACAGAAGCCGAGCCGAGCGTACGACTTGACCAGCATGCCATACAGCCTTTCTGGCCGACTCGCTGCCAACCCATTCAACGAGAGTGGGATACACTATTCTCGCCTGCTCCGGCCCGTCCATGCCTGCAAATAGCTGTATGTCCTCGAAAGGGACCTGAAGATGCAGAAAGATGATCTCCAACCTCATCGTCAACTCTGGCAAGTAGGGCGACGCCGTGTCCATGCATATCTGGAAGTGGCTGAGCAACTTCAGGAGCTCTTCGTGGCGAGACGCCATGATAAGCGGGTTCCACCGATGTTGTTGTGTCTTCTGGAGAGATGCTAATTGGATATACTCCCATGCGAGGTTCCAAGTGCAGGAGAGAAAGGCGAGGCTGCCAAACGTCACGTCAATGTTGGCGGCGTGCGTGTGCAGGCCGTCGGGATTATCTAGGAGATCCGTGACAGCTATCGGCCATGAATCTTCCTGTGCGAGGTACTCCTCCTTCCACTGCTCCGCCGTTGCCGCACTCCATAACCCCCCGGGGGACGGCAGAGGCAGTTGCACTTCAGCGTAAGAGATTAAAGGGTTGACCAATAGCGCCAGCGACGTGTCCGAGTCATGTTGCTTCATACGCAAGGCAACCCGCTTGAACGACTCCTGGCTCACCCAAGAGTGCCACGTCTGCACGACCGACTCTGGCTCTTCGTCCGCTTGCAGGATGATTTTGGGATACGCTGATCGCCGAAACTTGCCGCCGCGTCTGACCATGCTGAGAACGGGTTGAAGGAAGCTCTCGGCGATTTCGACCTTTCGGCCGTGGCCGCTCCATAGGCCGATTTCGAGTGAGATGAAAAAAGCTTGAACGAGTTCAAGGTCCCTGATTAAGCTGTTGTCTCTCTCCCACTAGAAACAGACACCAAGAGAAAAATAATTATTAGGACTGTTATTCGTTATTGGCGCACGCATGTAGCTCCACTTACATGTTTTGGCACGGCTACCCTGATGCACTCTTGAATGGCATACCCGAGTTTGGTCAGCGCCGGATCCGCCGTCATCACAGCTCCAGCTGCCGCCATGGCCGCCACTAGCTCGGGCCTCTTCTTATTCGGATCAAATGTCGCGGCGTGGATGAATGAATCGAGCCGCGCGACGGGAGCAGTGAGCGAGTACTGAAGCAGGGCATCTAGTAGCTCAACCGATGGAAAACTCGCGACAGCTCTGGACAGGTTCTGCGGTCGGCAGCTTCCAATTACCATCGTCAAAATCTTGTCGCGAGCCGGGACGCCGAGGGTCGCGCACGTCGCGCGCTTTTCCAATTGGATCCGAGACTCCGGTGACGCGTGGCCGGCGGAATTTTGCGGTAATGATAGGTTGTGTTCTTCGGCCCCGCCGTGATCGTGTGCGTTGGGTCGAAACCTCCAATGTGAGTTCTTGAAGGCTTCTGTGCAGAGTGTTGCGGTTCGATAAGGGTCAGACGTATTCTCAACTGGAAACATCTCCGTGGATCCATTCCCCGAGTCACTTCCAAACTCAAAGGGGACCTTTAAGTTATATGCATCCAGAAATCGAAGGTCCATGTCGTCGAGGTCAATGTTTGGGGCTAGGTCGAGATCTGAGGGACCCATTGGTGTCCACTGGCCGGGTAAGAAGTTCCAATCTGGGAAGAATCCAGGGATGGCATCCGCCATGACTGTATC
Organism: Scedosporium dehoogii; assembly: GCA_002812735.1. NCBI lineage: Eukaryota > Fungi > Ascomycota > Sordariomycetes > Microascales > Microascaceae > Scedosporium > Scedosporium dehoogii. The sequence continues at coordinate 200,919 of PGIR01000008.1, forward strand.
GTGAAGATTTGGGGCTGAAGGTAGTACGTGTTAGACCGATAGAGAACGGGTTGAACTCTAGAGAGCTAGGATCACATTTTACCATTTATGCTCGCCATATCTAGTATCTCGACACCCGGATCATGGATCTGCACGTGCGGCTGAACCGAAGGCGTATCCTCCACTTGAGAAAGTTGGGTAGGCATATCGAAAGACTCTGTCCCCTGAGAGATAGTACTCGGAGGGGGCGTGATAACAGACTCAGTCTGTTGATTCCATTCACATTCAATCCCCCTTGTTGTGCATCGATGGCAAGGCTTTTCCTCCGAACATCTTAGGTGATTGGAAGAGCAGGCACGACAGGCCTGCGTCACTCGCCCAGGGGCGTCTCTTAGATCCCGAGAGGCGTGCTTCTTGGGGCTCTGGACTTGACTCTGTCCTTGGGCCTCGTGACCCGCAATGTGTCGCTTTAGAATATCCCTACAAGGCGTGCCCAGTTAGCCTGGCCCATACACCTGCGATGGAGAATCTATACACGGTTCTGAGCCCCGGATTCATGGGAAGATGTCGCCGCCTACGTTCGAGCAAACGCCTTGTTGCAGATTTTGCATGAGTACGGTTTAGTTTGTGTATCTGAGGAAATGCACCAACTCTAATATTTAGCAACCCATCTCAAGACCTCGGCGGGTAAAGGCCAGGGAGACTTGTTCTTGAAAATATCAAAGCAACCGGTCAGAATTAGAAAAGAGGAAGCCTTACGAGAGCGCACATGCCGTGCTAGATGATCCAGCCTCTTGTACTGGCGTTTGCATGAGCCACACTGGAACAGCCCGGTATCGCCAGTGGCAGTGGCAACGGTGATTGTTGAATCAGCCATCGCTACAAAGGCATTAGGGATGGCTCGGTTCAACGAGTGGGGGAGGAGTAGAAAGAGGACCCGATAAACAGACAATGCAGAGAGCAGATGCGCCTACTTCGGTAAAGATGTGGGGGAATGGCGAGATTCGTCTCTGCTCCTCCACCGGGGGGCAGGTGTGAGTTTTATTCTTTCCCGCGTGGAAACAAAAGCAGCGACGCGGAACGGAAACTCTCCATGAGTAATTTGGATCTGGGGTAAGAGGTAACTCGTCTCTTGGGCTTCCTCGTTTTGGGTTGGTGGCGTCGAGCTAGTGCTGTTTACCCCAGACACTAGTGCTGCACTCCACCATTCCGCGGAGAGAGAAAGACAGGTGAGAGGTGAGATAGAGGGTTGCAACAAGAGATTTGCGGGGGAGGGTCTGGGGGAAAGCTTGGAGAGACCGGGAGAGACCCGGGGAAAACTGATCAAAAGAGACGAAGGACAACCCAATGCGTGATGCAAGCGGATGTACTTCCCAGCTCGGTGTCAATCCAATCCTATAGTAGGGAGATCACAAATTCCGATATCTACCAGTCTTGCCCACTGTCCAACGGCCGAATGCTTTTCCAGGAAAATATGACCGCTGCCAAGTTGGAGCCAGGACAAATCAAGCTTCTTGTCATGGTAGCTTCGGGTCCCCCACCCACACCTAGTTTGATCGGCATCCAGTCTCCCCGGCAAGTTCCCCCACATCCCGAACTGTTCTCTCCACCCACTCAATCATGAAAGCCAATGTCTCTACGGAAATAGAGCAGGTTGGAAAAAGCGCCGTGATCCTGCAGACAAGGACTAGTTGGTTCGAATGAACCGTAGATACTACATGTAGTTAGATACTCTTCATGCCCAGCATGTCTGACAATGCGATCGCAACCGACGATGCAGCAACAATGAACGGCATCATGAGTGAGTTTGGCTGTATCGTGCTATCACTTCGTAATCGTGCTAACGGAGACTGCGGATGAGTAGGCCTCACCCCAGTTTACTTCTTTTCCCATGGCTCGACCATGATGCTCGGTGAGGAGAGTGAGTCGGCGGATTATTGGAAAAAGGCCGGCGACGAGGCCCTTGCTCATAAGATCAAAGGCGTTATCATGATGGTACGTTCGTTCACTCATGTTGCAGAAAGCTCGGATTCATTGTCTCCTAACACCAGGGGGGTTTAGGGAGCGCACTGGGATGCTCTCGGTGATAGGATCGAAGTCGCTACGAATCCTAAACCCGAAAAGTCTCCAGTCGCCTACGTACATCCCGCCAAATACGTCGACTATAAACTCAACCCGGACCTAAAGACAGCCGAACGGTGCATCTCGATCCTATCTCAAGCCGGCTTCAGCGCCTCGGGGAATGCCAACTTCGACTGGATCCACGACACCTACCTCATCCTCATTCGAATGTTCCCCGACTGGTGTCCCCCGACAACTCTCATCTCCATGAACAATCGCTTCGACCCCCACTACCACATGAAGGTCGGCGCTGCCCTCCGACCGCTCCGCAAGGAAGGATACCTCCTCATCGGCTCCGGCGGCGCCGTGCACAATCTTTACCACAACCACTGGATTCCCATGCTCCGCTACTCCGACAACTTTGCCCAAGAACGACCACCGGAGCCGTGGGCCCTAGAGTTCCGGCAGGCTGTCGAGGACGTCATCAAGAATAATAGCGGGCCGAACCTTCGGAGAGCCATGACGCGGCTGATGAAGCACCCGTTGTATAGGGATGCCCATGCTACAGATGACCATTTCATGTCGGCTATGTTTGTATCCGGGCTGATGGGGGATGAGGAGGATGAAGGAGTATTTGGTGAGTTGAAGGCGGAGACTTGGGAGTTGAGGAATATGTGTAACAGTCAGTTTATGTTTGGAACTTGGCCGAGGACTTTGGCCACTGCTGGCTAGATGGGAATCACTGCTGTGCCTTGAAATACTTGCTACTTAGATTGTTACTGATAAATATGACCTGGTGGACGAGCCCAACTGTACCCCCCCCCCCCCCCCCCCCCCGCAAGCCAAAATCCTTGTGTGGAATTAGGCCAGGTTCTGGTTTCTATCTTTTAACACTTCTTTAAAACCTTTCCTCCTTATTATTATCAAAATTTTAACTCCGATTTCGTGTCGGCTCCTGCTTCCTCCTTGAACAAAACGCAAGCATGGCTGACAAAATTCTCTATGATCGCCCAACGATCAAGCGCATGCATGACTCTAGTGTCTATTGTCTATATCAAAATCACACTCTTTGCTTGTTGCTCGCCAATGTCTCCCTAATCATACTGCATTCCCTTACTCCTTAGCCAAGCACCATATCTCCACATCAATGTTGGCACCACAATCCCTAGCCCCAGTGCAATTCCCGCGAGCAGCCCATTCCCGCCAGCAATTCCCAATCTGTCAAACAACCCCGGCGCAAACAGGGGAAAGCTGAACCCAGCCATGGTCCGCACAAACGCCGCAGCTCCTGTTGCGCTTGCCGTGTATCTCTCGTACGTGTCGATCGTATACGTCTGCACGCATTGGAAGGACAAAATGAGGCCTGCAGCGAATATGCCGGCGCCGATGTTGGGGACGATCCAGTGCGTGCGGAAGTGAGCGGCGAGGCCATACAGCAGGAGCCCAAGCGGAGTTATAAAAGCGGTTGGATACATGAGTGGGACGCGGAATTCAGGAAGACCCCGGCCGTCGTTTCTATCCGAAAGCATGGCGTATACCTGAGATTGTCAGCCGCCAATTCCCATTTGGGCTGATCAGTTAATGTACCTTATCGATTAATGGCCCCGAGAATTGCAAGCCAACGACAAATCCAACTCCGAGAGAGATGTAGTTCAACGAAGCCGGACCAGGCTGTTGATTGTACCGCTCAGTCCAAACCAACGGAAACGAAGCAAGTCTAGAAGTCGTCAGTTCCGCATCTTGCGCAGCTCATGAGATCATCTAGGAGCCTCTTACACGAGATACATCAATCCATAAAGGTAGGCTCTATACAGAGCCGTGACTTGCAATGCTGGCTGGGTAAACAGCATCATAAACGGCCTCTGCAAGTTCTTTCTAAGCGTCTGCGCAAATGTGTTCCCCGGCTGTTCGGATTCCGAATGGAGCTTTTGATTTCCAGTCTCTTTGCGGAGTTTCTTTGCTTTCTTGAGTAGGATGGTAGGAGCATAGGTTTCGGATAGGAAAAAGAGGCAGAGAATTTGTACTAGAGCGTCTGCGATGGAGACAGTCCAGAAGATCCAGCGCCAGTTAAGGTATTGTGTGAGATACCCGGCGGCTTCAGGAGAGAGTTGAGTTAGGAACAAGGCTGGGGGATTCTTCCTTGTCGAGAGGATGGGCGGTGGGACGTACCGATGGGCCCGGCTGCGGGGCCGATGAATGGAGCGAGACTGTAAATGGCAACGGCCATACCGCGCTCTTCGGCATGCCAGCAATCGCTAAGGACTCCGCCTCCGAGCTAGATCGACTTGTTAGTAATGGACATGAAGATGGTTCACATGACAGAACCTACTGCTTGAGGAGCGCTGCCTCCGAGTCCGCTAAGGAAGCGAAACGCCAACATGTGCTCCTTGGTGGTGGACCATGCGCACACCGTATTGAATAGTAAGAAGACTAAATTGGCATATTGTAAAACTACAATTCGCCCATACATTTCCGATAACGGTCCAAGAATAAACGGACCGACGGCGTAGGCGAGAAGGAAGATAGACATGAGTAGGTACGTCTCTATGTTGGATGAGATGTTGAATTGCTCTGCTAGAGTAGGCAGAGCTGGGGCAAGCATGGTGGAGGAAACAGGAGATATGAAGGTGAAGCAGGATACAAGAATGGTGGCAGTCCACTTCCTGTACTTTGGCCAATTCTTTGGGTTAGAGGGATCGGCTGGTCCATCCCATGTCACCTATCTAGTGATCAGAGTACTTCGTAGGACGGGATAATGAGTAATAGGTAATGGGGTAGGAGAGTACGTACCAGATTAGGATCGTCGGGGTCCTCTTCCACTGGTATTTTTCGTTGCTTAATCTCTTGGGAGGCATTATCTCCACCTTCTTGGTGGTCATCGGGAGGATTTACGGCGTAGCCTTCCTCGAGGCGCTCATAATTGCAGGCGCTGTCGAGCCAAGGGAACTTATAGAGAGATTTTTCATACTCTGTGAGAGAAGGTAGTTTTGGGCTCCAAGTTCTCCAGAGTGTAGAGTGCGACCTTGCTAGTGCCAATCCGGGCGTGCTTGTCCTTGGCACGGGCTTGCGGGGGATCGAAAGGCTTCGCGTAGGTTCCGTCATCTTGAACATAGAGGCATATACCTCAGCAACGACAGGAACAGCATTCTCCTCCACCACACGACAGGATTCATGCAGTTATATCTGATCGCCATTCATACCTCGTCACCTCCCAAGCATGTCCGTCGCTGCAAATCATGGAAGCTTTCGCGACGCCTAATGTGAACCGCTGATCGTGGCTGTGTCTGCCGACGTAGCCAATTAAGAAAACGTGAACCCACTTCGAGCTCTTCCACTCTCTTTCCTTTTCCCTTCGAGAAAAAAAAATACGAGAATGCGCTGGCACGCTAAACTATATTTCCTGTGGCCGCATGATATCATGCCAGCTGGAGAGTTGCGCAAGTGTCAGGGCGGTGTCTCGCGCAGCCCTCACTCTGGCTTGGCGGTGTTCCTTTCTCCGTCACATCTATTTTTAAACTTCCAATGCTACTGGCGCTTGGCACGCGATTTATCGGGGACCACAACCCTTCAGCTTGCGCCGGGACACGCACGATAATCGTCCTGGCGCCTCGAATCCACGTCATCAAAAGTTCTCCGCCAGAACCAATACGTGAGGCGGAGGCGGTTGGTCCTGATGAAGCCAGCCTGCCTTCAATATGAAACAAATGACCAAGGCAGTGTTACTCCTGCACCCGAATCATAGTTTAGAAGAGCCGAGATAGGTGTGGGTGGTGTGGAACCGTAGTTCGTTACCAGGTAGCGGTGGTGTCGCGACGTGATCAGTTGCCCGACTCGGATAAGACTTCACCTTACCAGGGTCAAATTGTGGTGGTGAGGTGATTTGGTCGAGTTCACGCTGAATAGAGTTGGGACACTCGACTAACCATCCCGTAGTGTCTTGGCCGAGCTCGTGATGGGAGTGCGTTCGTCAGAACCCCAACTGCGCCCCTGAGTGAAGTGAGATGGGTGAAAAATTGAGTGGAGAATCGTCGCCCCCATCTTGGTCGTAGCTCATGATGTAGTACCTCGGGGAAGCTAGGAGAGTCCTTTTATCGGGGAGATATTGGCCATGGAGAGGAAGGAGTAGAGTCGTCGTGTGAGGTACACGATGGTCGTTTTAGCTACTTAAAGAGCCCAACGGCCGTGGATGACCCAAAGAGAACGTCGTAGAAATTAACTTCCATCGTCATTCGCCTTTTAAATCCGCAATCGGAATTACACACTACATTCGCTTGTTCACACAGTCGCTACTTTGTTCTTCATCATCACTCTCGCTTACGCTTTGATATCCTAGTTATACTACGAGACTACGCCTAATTCCATTACTGGCGTCTAATTCATCCTTTCATTCCTTCGCATTACCATCTCATACCCTTAAACTCCTTGGAAAATGACCCAGTACCCGGCCCTGGGACTTAGGGTCCTTGTTTGTCCATCCGGCTTCAAGGGTAGCCTGTCCCCGCAGCAGGCTGCTGACTCCATTGAGGCTGGTATACTGTCCGTCATTCCAAAAGCCTTCGTCCGCAAGGTTCCGCTTGTGGATGGCGGAGAGGGCTTCACCCGGGCCCTGGTGGCCGCTGCCGGCGGTGATATCCACACTATTTGGGTCACGGGCCCGACTGGGGACCCCGTCAAGTCTTTCTTTGGGATGCTAAAATCAAGCGACACTACGGCACTCAGGACAGCCGTGATTGAGATGGCCGCCGCCGCTGGACTCAGTCTCATCCCGGAAGATCTACGCAATGCTGGCATTACGACGACGTATGGGGTTGGAGAATTGCTCATCGCCGCAATGGACGCTGGCGCGAAGCGCATCGTAGTCGGTTGTGGCGATTCGGGAACATGCGATGGCGGTGCGGGAATGTTGCAAGCGCTCGGCGCTCGGCTCCAGGACCATGACGGAAATCCGCTCCCCGTCGCAGCGGGAGGTGAATCTCTCAGTTCCCTCTCTCGAATTGACCTCACGTGTGTCGACAAAAGGGTACACAATACGACCATCGAGGTTGCTGTAAACTGGAGTAACGTGCTCTGCGGGCCTTTTGGAGTTGCTCGAGTTTTTGGTGAGCAGAAGGGCGCCACATCACGCCAGATTGAACGCCTCTCCGCGGCCATGGATAATTTGGCAGAAATTGCAGGCCACCTTCTCGACGACAACGGCATCGGCCACGCACCCGGAAGTGGAGCCTCAGGAGGTCTCGGTACCGGCCTTCGCATCCTTGGGGCGCAGCTGCGTCCGCGCTACGAAGTCGTCTCGGAGTACATCGACTTCGCGACACTCTTTGACAACTGCGACCTCGTCATCACGGCGGAGGGTGGTATCGACGACCAGACCCCACGAGGCAAGATCCCTGCAGAAATCGCGCAGCGCGCCAAGCAATTCGGGCTACCAGTGGTGGCGATTGCAGGCACCATTGGGCGCGGTGCGAGGATCAATTACGAGGTTGGCATCGACGCATACACGTGTATCCTTCAGAAACCGACCACTCTGGAGGAAGCAATAAAGGAGGCGGAGCAGTTGACCAAAGAGAGCGCGGAGTGCATTATGCGGATTATCGTTGTCGGGCAGGCCCTGGCATCGAGAAAGAAGAGCTGATATGGAACGAAGAGGATATTCCCAGACCTGTGTGTGCTGTGTGTTAGCAAAATGCGGGCTCTCGCCCTCTTAACACGTAACATTCGGATACTCATTTCAGTCTGCGCACTAGCTGCATATGTTTAGAGCTGGGGCCAGCAGGTTCTATAATTCATATGTCGCTGTTATGAAATAAGAGTTTACGGACAGTAAGTTCTAGCTGTGTTGAAGTTTGACAATAGTCGTCAAAGGACTCTCCTGAGAAGTGCTATAAAACTACCATACAACTGGAACTATGCCCTTGACCAGAACGGGACTACCAGTTTCCCTTGTCAAATAAGCGGAAGCACTAAAATCTGCAGTCGAACGAGACTGTCTTGACAAGTCTAAATCTTAATTTGGAATTAGACCAAGTTCCGATTTCTATCTTTTTGCACTCCACTCCTTTTCTTAGCCTTTCCTCGTTATCTTCGAAAATATAACTTGGATTTCGTGTCGGCTCTCGCTTCCTCCTTGAACCTCTGTATGAATAGCGAAGATAAACTCAATCAAGGGCGCGCAATGCATCTGTCTAATAGTTTATCACGTGGAATGGAAAGGATCACGACTTTGCGTTTCACTCTGACGAGGCCAGCTTCATTCAGGTGAAGATTTATTGGCTAGTCGAGATGACCTGGTGATTAACCCCTGGGAGGTCTGGGAGGGGTAGATGACTGCACAGCGACACCCAACTTGACCTCGAAGTTTTCCGAAATCCACGTATTATCGCGGACTCAGTCCTTCTATTCCTTTGCCTAGAGCTTCCGCTTGCAGAAGATTCCGACATCATGGGCGCGGATCAGCATCTTGCAAAGGCTCAAGCTGAGCTCGACGACGCGATTCTCCAACTGAACAAGAAGGTCGTAGAACTTGCTTCAGGGAAGAAGAATCTGTCGACTCTCAACGATCCATTGCCTGTATTCCCGAAGCTGGACTCTTCGTCGGCCGAGGGGGAATCAGTATCCGACCTGATCGACAGGCTTGTAAATTTCAACCTGAAGGACCTGGTTGAAGACAAATCGCCGCAATCGTGGAGAAGCAAAATTAGCGGCATGGTCTACAGTCTGCTTCCCCTGTCAGCGGTAGCTCTTGGCTTCGTGGGCAAGACGATGGAAGGGTCTAGTCTATCCCTCCCAGTTTCGGGAATCGCAAAAGGCGCCTGCTGTGTGGTGACCCTCATCCTCAAAGAGCGCGACCGCCGGACTCAGTTTCTCAACGAAGTGGACCGTATCTCGTACCAAGCTCGGCGCGTGCACGAAATTCAACGCCAACCTGACACCGTGCTCTTGCCGCTGCTGCGCGAAAAAGCCGCGAATATGCTGACGGCCATAGCGCTCTTCCTCGTCGGTACCATCGACTACCTTGGCAGGAACATCTTGAAGCAGATCACAAAGTCGGTCTTCCACGGCACGGATGTTTGGAGTGAGAGCCTGACATGCCTCCAGCGCGCCTACGAAGAGTACGACCAGGCACTGTTGCTGCAGGTGGCCAGCACCGTTCTCACCCACCATGCCCACTCGCAGCAGCAGGCTGACCTTGCTGCCGCCGAGGACGCTGCCTTTCGGCAGTGGCTACAACCGTCCTTTGCAGAGAATGAGGCGAGGATGATGGCCAATCTGGCCCAGCGAGCCGAGGGAACCCTGCACTGGGTCTTGGACCTGCCTGAGCTCAGGACGTGGAGGATGGGGGACGCATCGTCGGAGGCCAAGACGCTGTGGCTCACGGGGCTTCCCGGGGTTGGAAAGTCCTGCATTGCTGCGTATCTCTGCGAATTGCTGCCCCAGCAGTACCCCGACGATATCCACCTCAGCTTCTTCTGCAAACGAGGCACGCCGGAGCTGACAACGGCTTTTTCCCTGCTCCGGACTCTCTGCTACCAGCTGACGCGCAAAAACGCCTTTTACCGAAAGTTTCTGCAGAAAATGCCCAGCCTTCCGAGCACGACCGGCAAGGACGGCATACTGTTCTTCGTCGACACGCTACTGAGGCAGCCACTAGCTGCGGGACTCGGGGAATCGGCCATCTTCATTGTTCTTGACGGCCTCGACGAGTTGGAGAACACAGCCGCTTCTCGGGGGCCCTCGTATGACGGAAAAACGGACGTTGAGATTCTACTCGGCCAACTGATAACCTTGCCTCGGGTGAAAATCCTCGCGACGAGCCGAAGCCTTGCCGAACTTCACGGCATCCTCTCTGACTCTGGTGATGTGCGCCAGATTGGCCCGGCTGACAACGCGATGGACATTGAAAACTACGTCGCTCATCGCGTCGAGAAATCCGAAAAATTGCGAACTGGGTTTTCGGATCTCAAGATTGACCCCGTCGAGTTCTTCTCCGGAAAGGCCAAGGGAATCTTCCTATGGGTTGCCATCGTTCTCGATGTACTTGAGCGAGCGCCATCATCCAATTCCTTCAAACAGGGCCTCGATGAAATCCATCCAACGATGAACAGCATCTACGACGACATCTTCGCGGGAGCAGAGCAGAGACAGACACTTAACCTCGTGATGGAAATCCTGAACTGGGCTCTCATTTCGCCATCGCCATTTACCGTCCGACAAATGGCCGTCGCGGTCGAGATTTCTCTCGGCGATAGGGTCCTGAAGATGGAAGAGTTCTTGCGTACCGAATGTGGTGCGCTGCTCAATCTCATCCCACGGCTCGGTGTCGACACTGTATCGGACGAGACTTTGGAGATTCACATCGGGCATGAGACGTTTCAGACCTGGTTGGCCGAGAGGCTGGGGGAGGACAAAAGACGGACGGCGCACGCTCGGGCGGCGGCAACGTGCCTAAAATGTCTTCTACATAAGCAACCCGATCCGAACCTTAAGCCTTATGCCTTGGAGAAATGGAAGTGGCATTTGCGCCATAGCTTGGGGGCAGGTGAGCCGCAATTCGCGGATCCTATGGCAGGTCTAGAGACTGGAAAGCCTGTGCCGGCTCGTGAGGCGATCGACTTGTTCCACCATCTGTATTTGTTTCTCTCGCGACCGGAGGCAGAGGCATGGATAGAGGCAAGGATGAAGAAGGTTCATTTTGATCATGTGCTGTTCTGGGATATTCATATGACGCAGCTCGAAGTCATGACCTGGTGCGGGACCAACTCAGCGGCCCTCTCGGATGACGCCGTCCATGGCCTACAAGCAGATGAGGGCATCAAAGAGCAATTAAAGACCTGGCGAGATTTCCTCGGAGATCCCCGAATCATCGCACAGATGCTCTGGCCCCGCGTGTGCCACGCTTGGCTGTGGAACACGTCACTCGACTGGTGGACGGTCTTATACATGGCGGAGGTGCTCACGAAGCTGTTCCATTACGCCTATGGGGAAGGCATATTGGAGGAAACGGTGGAGGGGAGAAGTATACTGGATGAGGAGACTAAAATCGCCCAGACAAATAAGGGCTCGGAAGTGAAGCAGGGCGGCCAGCTCCTAGGGTCTCTGACGATGCACCTAGCCAACACCATCGCCCGGTCCAACACCCAAAAATACACAAGCGGGCCCATTACGGAAGAGTGCCTCGAGGCCGTGAAGAAAGCTGGCCGGTACAACGAGCTCAGCGGTGTATGTGCCGCGAACCTGGCCATAGCCTACTTTCAACAACAACGGAGGGGAGACGACAAAGACGCCCTAGAGAAGTCCCTCGAATTGGGCCAGGAAGCCGTCGACGACGATCCGGACGGGGCTCCTAGGAATTACTATCACCTTGCCCAAGTATACCAGACGATGAGCTACCGCGCCCATTTTGATGACGAGAAGGAGCGGTTGCAAGAGCAGATGCTCGAGAGCCTCCGCGATGCCGTCGCTCGAGATCCAGATCACACCACCGATGCGCGCCCCGAGCTGTACCAGGCCGAAGTATACGCGCTCCTCCGCGACCTGCCAGACGTCGACGGCGCCATTGCTAAACTGGAGTTCGCCATCGTTGACAACCCCGAAGAAGCGTGCAGCCGTTGGTTCCACCAACTCTTCGACCTCCACAAGAAACGCGGCGACCTCGAGGCGGCGCGTGAGACGTACCGACGTCAAATCGCCTTCGACCCTCCTGCGTGGCACACGCGGTGGAAAGACATCGCCGATACATGGATCGACGATAAGCAGTACCGCAAAACGCGCACGTTCGACTACCGCAACTGGTGCGACGCGCTGCTCGAGGCGATCGAGCAAGACCCCAGCTACGCGCATAGCTACTGGTCGGACTGGGCGTCCAAGGCGGAGAGCTTGGTGGGGTACGACCACTTCGGCTTCGCGGCGGAGATCCTCGCGTACGGAGTCGAGAAGAGCGCGGAGCGGACAGATCCTCAGGGTCGTCGGGCCTGCGCCAAGTTCCTCTTGGATCTAGGCGAGGTACAGGGTCAAATGTTTCAGTGGGACGAGTCCATCGCGCGGCTCGAGGAGGCGTGGGCGCGCGAGGCCTCCATGGACATTTGGGAGCGGCGCAGCACGCTGCAGTATCTCGCGTGGGCTTATATGGGAGCTCAGCGTTGGGATGATGTCACTGCAGCTGGGAATAAGAGGCTCGCGCTGGCGCCGCATGAGATCTGGGGGGACAAGACGAGGTATAACGGGCAGTGGTGGAAGGGAGAGGCAGCTCTGCTGGGCGGGAAGCCGGCCGCGGCGGTGAAGGAGCTCAAGAGTGCCATCGCTATGCTCGAAGAGTCTCTCGCCGCCGCTGACCAAAAGGGCTCAACACCATCGACAGCAGCGTCTCCCAGTAAGCAGATCCTTAACGAGGATATAGGTCTCCTCTTCATCGACCTTGGGCACGCGTACGAACGCATGGGGCGCGAGAAGCAGGCTGTGGCCATGTTCAAACGGGCGATTCCCCATGTCGAGTATGAGATGGAGCAGAGGGTGCAGTTCCGTAAGCTCCACGATACCATGTGGCGACGCGAGGGGCGGTGGCGCATGCTACTAGGATGGCTACTTGAACGGATTTACGGGCGGGGTGAAGATACCCGCGTGCTGGAGCTGTATGAATTTGCTGTCAATATCTTCGAGGCAACGTGTTACGTTGAGGATGACTTCATCGAGATTGCGGACCTGCGCGATGCCCGGGAGGCGGTCGAGCGGGTGCGGGCCGGCGTGGCGTCGGAAGCTCCGTCGGAGGAAGAGTTTCAGAAGAGGAGGCTCATGTGGAAGATGGCGTTTAAGAGATCTGACTGGGCGAATGGCCATTTTAAAGATGAGGTGCAGAAGACGCGGCGAAGGGGATCCGGGTAGGCTCCAGGATATGGCTATAGTTATCAGGGGTGGACCGCGGGGGAGGAAGCCCGGGGCTATTACAATGGGGGCACGGCAGTCTCCCGACTATTATCAAGTATGATTGAGACGACAGATCGAGTAGGATTAGGAGCATGCATGATTTTATCTTTCATCGAGTACACCGGCCGGCCTTGTTAATTCATCAGAGTCGCATGAGCTCTATATCGGCTTTCATTTGAGCTTCCATATTTCCAAAAGTGGTCCCGTTTACTTTCCTCACGCCATGTGGCCCAGCTCAGCGCTCATATGAGAGTGCAGTACTTGATCTTATACCCATAGATATCATCTACATTTACCTCACGAACCCCTCATCTTACTCCTTAGGAGGAATCACTGGGAGTGTGACATAGTTGGCGAACTGTGGCCCAAAATGGATGTGATTCGTACCCTGGAACTTATCAGTAGACCTGGAAAGAGAAGTGTTAGCTCGTCCTGCCTGGAAACTTAGCGAATAGCCCATTGTAACTTACCTATCGTTCGGGTCGTTGTGGAGGAAGATGCCCGATCCTTGAGTATCACCCGACGCCACCTCAAAGATGAGCTTGCCGCCCTTCTCGACAATGACATTCGTAGGCCACACTTCAATATCAACAGCGTAAACCTCGCCCTGGATGACCGGGAGCACATCTTTGCTGGTATAATCCCTATGGGGTAGCCATTCGCGGTGTTTGGGGTGCTCTTTGTTGACCTTGCGCATACTCACTCTCAGCCAGCCCTTTGTCAAAGGAACTGGGTCACCCGCGGTGCCGGTATAGAAGACTTCTTTTCCATCAGGACCGATATGCCGTAGCGTTACAAAAAGGTCAATGTCACTGGGCGTAGGTCCAGGGGGATCAGGGCTAACGGAGACGTTGAGATGCGCAACAATGTGTCCAGTGATCTCTGTCTCTGTCTCAAACGAGTCGGTGGCAAATTGGATGAGTTCTGGCTTCTCCATGGTGCCCAGCGCACGGTACGACAGCTTCTTCTTCTCCTGTGCAGTCTCTTCATCCGTAACCAAGCCCTTAGATGCCGTGAGGAAGAATTTGGTATATTGAGTGCGCGCAATTGGCCATTCATTTTCTTGTCGACGGGAATATGCCCTTTCGGCCTCCGCGTCATTGAAACCCACGTTTCCTTTACGGAGAACGAGGTCCACCGGCGGGACCTTTCCAGGGACGGACCACCCGATTCTGTCGTCGCCCTTGAGAAAGGCATCCAAAAAGCTACGCTGCACTTCGACTTCCTCGTCATAATAGAAAGGAAGATCATGGCGTCCGGTGATCATTCGAAGATATTTGAGCTTAGAGCCAGCGTGTGTATAGCCCTCCACGTTGCCGCGCAAATGAAGAAGGATACCTCCCCAGTTGCCAACAGAGAGGAGCGGGACATCGATATCGTCCATATAATACTCCTTGGATGCGTAATAAGGCTCATCACGGAAACGATTTGCAGAATTATCTGTCGTCTGGTCATTCCTATTGGCGGCAAGTTCCTCCTCGGGAAGATCGCCCTCAATCGTGTCGGGGCCCCAATTCCTCGCATTTCGCCCCGAACGTCCGTACTGGTTCGTAATCACTTGCCGGTCCCACCAGAACTTGATGAACCCATTGGACAAGATGCCTCCGTGGCGGCACCTATCCCTGTAATAGTCCGACATGCCCTCCCACGGGATGATCGCGGCAAGGCCCTTGGGCTTGCGGGCCGCCACGCGCCACTGGCTGCCTGCGTAATAGCTGATGCCGAGAAGACCGACCTTGCCCGAGGACCATGGCTGCGAAGCTGCCCACTCGACGACGTCGAAGAAGGCTTCGCTTGTACCACGAGACATCGTGTCGAGGACGCCGGGGGATTGGCCGAGGCCTCTCTCATCGGCGCGGACTACGGCGTAGCCATAGGAGGTCCAGAAGCCGGGGTCTGGGGTTTCCCAGGCGGAGTGGTCGGATTTGTGGCGGGGATTGACTTCGGAGTAGGACTTGGGATGGAAGCTATTCGACCCAACGTTAATTAATTTATCAAGCTATTATTCCTCTTCATTTTGTACCATTTCTCTGATACCACTTACTCTTTGTAGTGGATATCCTTTCCATATGGCCCATAGGTCACTAAGACGGGAACCGGCTCAGAACCTTCGGGTCGATACACATTACACCGAATGAGCCCATCGGCTGCCTTCAGAGGCACTGTGACATTTTGCTCGAAAATGTACGGGAACGAAGTCTCGTCGACCGTGCAGATGTCCTTAATTTCATTCGGCATGGCTACGTTAGTATTGTGCGTCTGTGTGCTTCGATGGGAAAATGAAGACGGAAGCGAAATGCAGGAGAGCTGCAGCCATCGACCGACCGGCCAACCTCAATACGAAAAAGAGGGAAGTCCCTTGTCCAAATACCGTCCTTCTCCTCGGCACGGGACCAGAAAATGCAAGCGTGAAATTCAAAGTTCGGATCTACCCCCCACCGGTCCGGTGCTCCCGGATGGTCGCACAGCATCGAACTGATGGACCGATATTTGATGTGGAGCCGAGAACGGAAGCAAGCCAGCACAGAGTTGCATGGGCCAATTCCGTTAGTGCTCGGGCAAGGTATTATGCACGGATATCGGGTCCTTTTGGAGACCGCCCGTGAGGAGACGGGTGGGTGGTAGTGTAGCTGCAGGTCACCTTTCTATTTGAAATGATTCGGGGCTGCCTGATATTATAACGAGTTGTTTGAGTCTCGATCTGCCTGAGTTCGATAATAGGAGTCCATGCTTCATGAGACTTCAAGACGACTCAGAACGCTGTGAACGTTGATATTGGAAATAGAATCGATCGCATTTACTAAATCATGGCATCTACACCGGCGGAAGGCCTCAAGGTGCTGATTGTTGGAGCAGGTAATTAAATCCCTCATACTCTCTTATCAATAGAACTCATATTAATGGCCTTAGGAATCGGCGGACTCACGGCTGCGGTTGGACTCCGTCAACAAGGCCACAGCGTGACAGTATTGTAGACCTATACTCGGAAGGTAATCAGGGAGAGTGGACATGCTAAGATCTTGGCATTAGCTATTCGAGAGATCCGAACTCGCGCAGGAAACCGGCGCAGCACTGCACCTGGCTCCAAACTGCCATGGATTGCTCCGTCGATTCGGAATATTCCCAGAGACTTTCGGTGCAAACCCAGTCCAAGGGGTAAGGAATGAAAACTCCCCTCCATCGCCTTGATTGTTTTGGGGCCTGACTGAAATGCTTATTTGTATAATTCGGGCGTAGTTCACCGAATACACTCAGGACGGGTCCGTTCGGCTGGATCTCGACCTCACGGAGTCTCTGAAGATTTGGGAATTTGTAAGTTTCCTTCGCCGTCACCCCTTCACTCAATGAACTAACTCCAGATGTGATTTTGTCAGCCCTGGGTCCTAAGCTACCGTGTTGGACTACACAACCAGCTGAAGAGGGTTGCGACAAGGAAGGAAGGCAAAGGGATTCCCGCTGTTCTTAAGACCTCCAGCCAAGTCGTCGATGTCGATGTCGAGACTGCGACCATCACTCTGCAAAATGGCACTAAAGTCTCGGGTGATATTGTACTGGGAGCAGATGGTGTTAGCGTAAGTACCCACACCAATACTGCATATTAACTAACCTCCCTCGTCCTCTATTTGTCTTGACACGAAACATCACGTAGTCTGTAACGAGGAAGGCAATTGTCGGCGAATCTCACAAGCCCTTCGACTCGGGCAAGTCCGCCTTCCGATTCCTCATCCCCCACGAGAGGATTCGAGCAAACCCGGATACCAAAATGTTTACCGAGAGAAAAGGCTACATGACGATTTGGTACGGTGATGACAGGCGTCTGGTTATGTATCCTTGCAACGACAACACAACCATGAACTGCGTCGGTATCCACGCAAGCGAGTTGTCTGCCTCCGAAGGCGAAGGTATGTTCAAATCATACGTTGTATGGGCTAGAGGCTGTTTTAACTCACAGAGACTAGGCTGGAGTCGTGTCGGTAGCAAGGAGACGCTTCTCGAAACCTACAAGGACTTTGGACCTACCGTAGCTTCCTTGCTCCAGTTGACGGATCCTGCCGAGCTCAAGGTCTGGACACTACTAGATATGGAACGTATCCCTCGGTGGACTAAAGGACGGCTTGCGCTACTTGGCGACGCAGCTCATCCTTTCCTCCCTCATCAGGGACAAGGTGGTAAGCGAGTTGACTTTGTCGTGAGGACCCTTGAAGACCTTGCTAGTATCACTGACGACATCATAGGCGGTGTTGCCATCGAGGATGCAGCATCCATTGTTGCTCTCTTCCCTCTCAGCACTACTCGTGAAGAAATCCCAGATCGACTTTCGCTCTACGAACAAATCAGAGACGAAAGGGCACACAAGATTCAAGAGTTCACTCGGCTAGCGGGAGCGGATCTCAACGACGCCACCCGCAAGTCATTTAACAGTAAGGAAACACTGGTCCCTCCCCAACTCGAGTCCCTTCATTTCGTTAACGTCCAAAGTCATGGAATACACCAAGTACAACTACGGCTTCAGCGAATGGCACAACTCCACCCGTGCCCTCAAAGAACATCTCTGGGCTCGCAACCGGCCAACCTACTGGCGCCAGCCCATCTCCTTCGGACCCATGACGAGCCCCCGACAAGACCACCACGGGCGCCTGATCCCCTCGGACAAGTCTAGATACGTCACTCATTCTCTCCGCTTCAAGACTTCGGCGACCTACCTTCAGACCCTCTTCCCCACCAAATCGTTCAGTTTCATTTCTCCTGGGACCGTAGCTGAGGCGAGTTTCCAGTGCACGCAGCTCGACAAGATGGGATGGCTTGGCGGTGGTGGCTACCACTATGCTGGCCTTTGGATCCATGGAGTTCAGTATGAGAAGAAGGATGGCACTAAGATTGTCGGCTCTTTCCTCCCTGTTCTCTTCGAGTCGCTCTCTGACCCCATTACCACGGGGAGAGAGGAGCTGGGTATGCCTAAGCTGTACTGTGATATTAATGTCACGGGAACGGAGAGTTCAAGTCGTGTTACTTGCGGATGGAGAGGTGCCGGTTTCCTAACTATGAAGCTCGACGACCTCGGGGACGTGCCTCTGGAAAACGGAACTCATAACAAAAACGCCGGGATCAATGATCAACCCTCTTCTGCCCCCAGTCGCCTGCCTAAGCTAGCAGAGCGAGGCCTCTTCGTCTATAGGTATATCCCAGCTGTTGGCAGGCGTGGCGTAGCGGATGCCGAGTACCCCGTTTTCATTGATTACAAGAAGGCGACTGCGACTCGGGTCGCGGACAAGACCGTTTGGTCTAAGAATGGAAGCATAGAGGCTGATGGGCGTGACTGGGAGTCGCTGCCTACGCTGCACCACGTTGCCGCCGGTCTTGCTGAAGTCCCTGTTTATGAGATTATTGAAGCAAAGATTGAGGAGGGTCACGGAGTTGAGGATCTCTCTCAGGCGGAGCGTATTGAATGATTTGATGGGGTAGCATGTAGAGTAGCAGTAAGTTGAGAATGGCTTTTGGAATGAATACGTTTTCCTCAATTTACAGCTCTTCTGAATATTGTGTTATGATGGGTTAATTCAACGCTTCGGTCCATTCGGAAAGCTAAGGCAGAGGTGTTGAAGCCAAAAACTCAGTATCTACTCATACCATCCATGGGCTGGCAGTAACTGACCAACACATTCCCCAAAGCCGATTCCAGATGAAGACTCTCCCGCCACCGCCGTCATCCTCACAATATCGCCATCCTGCAGATACCTCCTAGAAGACCCATCTTGGAGAATAATCGGCAACTTTCCTCCCTCTGTAGTCTCTAGCAAACACCCATGCGATCCCTTTCCCGAGCCGCTAACGGTCCCAGTCGCCATGATATCTCCTGATCTCAGGGGTGCTCCAGCGCTGGCAGTATGAGCCACCATGTGCCTCGGGGTCCAGTACAGCGTCTGAACGTTCGACGTCCCAGTCGTGGTGGCTGAGTTTCCCGACAGAACCTCGACTTGCATTGCAATGGAGTAGGTGGCGTTTTCGGGGTCATGCAAGTAGTTGGCAAGGGGCTGTACCCTGGGAGCTGCTGGAGTTTTGAAAGGTTCAAGGGCGTCGATAGTGACAATCCACGGGGAAATCGAGGTGCCGAAGTTCTTGCCATTCAGAGGACCTAGAGGCACCATCTCGAGGCCTTGAATATCCCGTGCTGTTTCCGAGGTTAGTGCAAATGAGACGACAATCGCCCATGGCTGTGAAGCTTACCACTCCAATCGTTAAGAATCACAAACCCAAAGATGTGCTCGTCCGCATCCGTTGCGAACAACCCCCGGTTCCTGGGCAGAGGTCTTCCGATAATTGCAGCCAGCTCCATCTCATAGTCGATAGCAAGCGATGGCCGAAGGACAACGTCCCCTTCCGAAGTCGCCCTACGATACTGCCCAACAGGCCTCTCGATATCCGTACCGGAAATAAAAACTGAGCCGGCACGTCCCTGATAGCCGATGGGGAAATGGAAAAACGCGGGCGGGGGACGCTCGTCGTTCATGATAATGCGACCTGCATTCTTGACGTGTTCAAGGGAGCAAGAAAAGTCTGCGCGAGTAGGTTACTCGCTGTCCAGTTCAACGACAAAATTGAAAAGATGGCACATTCTGTCCTTCAATCTGTTATACACATACCTATGAAGTCGCCAACATTGACGGGCATGTGCATAATAACCTGTCGGATATCATCACGGCTTTCTGCAGGAAAAGCGTCGATCCCCCCTTTTCCAAATGCATCTCTGATAATGCTGCGTACAGCGCTATGCACCGATTTCGGAAGGGAAGCGAATTCATTGAGGGCTTCCTTGGCGAAAATGCCTTTCGGTAGGCCGTGGACGGCGGAGAAGGTCCCTGCTTCTGCGAGGTCGTTGAGGAAGATGACGGTGTTTTGGAGTCTTGTGGCAGCTTGCGGGGCCTCATGCGCCGGGGAGGAAGCGATGCCAAAGGGAATGTTACTATGGGAGAAGTGGTGCGCGTACTCTGGAGATGTCATGGTGATTGGGTTGTTGGGAATGTCTGCATATGTGATGTACGACTCACCGGTGGGGCTTTTTTCTTTTCTTTTCTTTTCTTTTCTTTTCTTTTCTTTTCTTTTCTTTTCTTTTCTTTTCTTTTCTTTTCCCTATCCCTTGGTCTCAAGAAACACTATGTAGTTTTAGTGGGAGATTTGCTTTAGGATTCCTTTTTGCTTTGAGCCACAGACAGCTTGAGGATACTCAAATATTCAGTCCAAGCCGTTAGGGTTAGATAGACAACAATCTGGTGTTGAGTTTACTAGAGGGCGACACTTCATGTTTGGGAAGGCATCCGCCCGACGCCTCCACATGCCCCACGAAATAGACGAAAGAAGTTAAAGAGTACTAGAGCCATGCATGAAGCTTATCGAGGGTTGCGTTGGCTTTGACTGCGGGGGACTTTTGCTCCTTCCCGGACCGGCCCCACGGCAATCTGCTTCAGTCTATGCCTCCGGTTTTCCCCTCACTCTGTCCTACTCTCAGAAAAAGAAACGGCTGCATAACATAGGGCAGAATACGGGGCCTTGACACCCTCTAAAATTGAGCGGTCCTGGCTCAGGAACGAATTCGTCAATCCCATGTGCTCTTTAGGCGCTCTCCATCACCAACCCTTCTGCCAACCCCTCACTCCTCTCTTTCTCTCTCTCTCCTCAAAGCCAAACCCACCAACGAACCAAGATCTTCGCTTACCAAAATGGCGTGTCAAGGCAAACTCTCACATCCCAAACGCTTCATCACCACCACCGACAACAACGGCAAAGCCATCTTGGACCATTCCATCCCCGCCGAAGCCCCCTTCTACACCCTCCCGGAAGGTGAGGTTAACTTTGCCCAATGCTACGTCACGAATGGCTTCCCCACCCAACTTAACAACGGCGCCGACTTGGCAGTCTACGGCGATTTTCTCAAGAGCCCGCCCGGTTTAACGGTGTCAAACGGGACGGTGCTCCGATATGTCGACTTTCCCCCTAGCTTTCTGTGTCCGACGCACGTTACTACTAGTCTGGATTACGGGATCGTGATTGAGGGCGAGGTAGACCTCGTCCTGGACTCTGGGGAGGAGCAGCACATGAAGCGGGGGGATATTTGTATTCAGAGGGCCACAATGCATGGGTGGAGGAACAGGAGCGAGACTGAGTGGGCGCGTATGTTGTTCGTTTTGCAGCCTGTGCAGCCTGTTGTTCAGGGTGGAAAAGAGCTCAAGGAGGATCTTGGTGGTATGCCAGGTGTTAGGGCATCGACATAGGCGTCGTGTGTACCACACCTGAGAAGATGATCAACATAGATTGGTGGGAATAATTCTAGGTGAAATTCAAGAACATTTACCAATTTTAAATGGAAAGAAAACAACATTTTGAGTTTCACTTGTACTGAACAGTCTAACAAAAACGACAAACAGAAAAGAAGAAAAGTTCGCATGAAAAATAAGTATCCCAATTTCTGCCGTATATACTGAGTGACAAGACCATCTAAAACTCGCCGCCGATGGGATAGCTGAAAATCCTCTTCGTGAACCTCCCAACCGTTCTCCTCCATTGCTTTGCTGCCGTCTACATCCCCATCGTTAACATTACCAGTTAGTCTCATTTCAGTTACTTCAGTTTCAGATGCACGTACCGCATTTATGAAAACGCCTGTGAACATCGTAATGATAAATGCTCGCTCAATTCCGCTCCTATATACTCGAATCTGTCTGTGATCGCGATTGTGATCAGCAGGCCGATACGGGGGTATCCTCCGCCCATCAGTCGGCCAGTCAGGCGGGTTCGACACGCCGCGAGAAGGCCCCACGCCGTTGGAGATCGAAGAAGAGGGCTCGACGACGCCAGAGTGGTGGAGTTGATAATCTTGTAAAATCGTCCGCGCTGTCCGCGTTTGGGTGATTGTTTCGGTGATGGAGGACATGCTGGCGATGTGGTGTTGTGAGGGACAAGCGCCGCCCAATACAAGACCAAAAATGGCAGAGGCGAAGGTGAATTTCTGGGAGTTTTAGCGGGACCTTTGCCCGCGATCAATGCATTCAATAATAGAAGAGGGCGTCATAATTCTAACTCCTATGGCTGACCGGATCCTCCATCATCCGATGCTATGTGCGTGTCGGGATGTGGGCGGGACTTGGTCGGCGGGCCGTAGCTAGCGATCGGGATGTGGGTAAAGTGCCTGGAGGGTGCAGTACCATGCCAGCTCGTTTACTTGGTAACATTGTAATATTGGAGGTTTGGTCCTTGCTTCGCCTCATCGTCAGACCACGGTAGACCGTGGATCACAGCTCACGGCAAGCGTGTCTCTGACCGTGATAAAGCCCAATATCATTCCTCGTCATTCGAGCCCGCGCGTGTGTGGCTAGGGGGCAAAGACTAAATATTCTCAATCTCATCCTAACAGATCTCATCCACATTTCCTCTCTCGTCACCTCAGTCGAGATCTCCTCTAGTAAAACCACCACCACGATGCCCAAACCCTTCAGCAAAATCAGATCCGCTGCCATCGACGGCAGACTCAGCAACCCCGTCTACAGGAAAATCCAGCTAAAGGGCCTTCATGAAACGCTATCACAGAGCCTCGATGAGCTACAAAGAGTAATCGCCAAGGACACTGGCCACTGCCCCGCTGAAGTCAAGCTCGAGTGCTGGCTTGCTTTGCGCTGCATCTCCGAGGCCTACACGGCGATTGATCCCGCCAAGGCTCTCGAGGACGAATATGCCATCGCGTTCCGGAAGGATGCCGTTGATGCGAGGGAGCCTGCGGGAATCGTCGTGATTGAACCGGCGAGGCATACTTTCTTCTACTCGCTGATTAGTGCTCTCGTGCCTGCGCTGGCCGCGGGTAATTGCATTCTCGTGCAGGTAACTGGATCCTATTCTCGAGTTGGATTTTTCTTTCTCCGTTTTACTGGCTGATTAAATCAGGTCGAACAATACATGCTACAGACACCAACTTTTGTACTGAAACTCATCCAAGACGCCCTGGATAACGACATCCTTCACATCTCAAGAACGAAAGTCAACACCGCTGATATTGGCCACCAACACATCAGAGTCCTCCAAAATGGCTCCTCCCAGACCACCCCTCTCGCAAACGACGTCGTGTCCCGACCAAACGCCCTGGTGGCCGCCATCGTCGAGCGTGACGCCAACATCCAGCAAGCTGCCAAGGCCCTCGTCATGATGCGCTTCAGTCTGCGTGGAAAGTCGCCCTACGCGCCTGACATCGTGCTCGTTAACGAGTGGGTGAAGAAAGAGTTTTTGATGGCTGTTACGCAGCACGCTATCCGGTTCATGCCTGATGCGGGTGAGGGTGGTACGAACCCGAGGAAGTTTGAAAGCCAGAGCGTGCTCGATGAGATTGTGAAGGAGGGTTTTGCGAATGTGATATCTGCTGGGAATGAAGGAATTATCCTAGATGTTGGGAACAGGTAAGCCATATAAAAACTAGACCGCTTGCATTGTCGCCTTTAATTGCTCACAAGACAATAGAACATCGTTCCTGACGCGGCGCAAGTTACGGGAAAGATGCTTCAGCGTCCTTGCCGTGACGAGTATGGATGATGCCATTGACGTATCCAACGGGTAAGAGCCACGAATCCCGTCGATATTAAGACAAGAAGACCTCTTTGCTAACCGGGTGGGCTGCTAGGCTTGGACGTCTCTCAGCGGCATACATTTTCACATCTCCTCCAGCAGCTAAGTACATTTGTCAGTTCATCGACTCTGATCTTAATTTTGTAAATCATGTCCCTGCAAACCTACTCTGTAAGTCATTAAGAACGTCCAACTCTACTAGTCACGGTAAATCACTAATTCCTAACCTCCGTAGTTGGACCTGTGGCGCCAGCAAGGGAGACTCCAGGCTACGCCGAAGATTCTCGCTACCCTCGGGCACATTTCACTGTGCCCAAGCCTCAGTACATCACTAAGCCAGCCTTGATCTCACGAATCGAAGCTGTGCTTACTGGCGCGTCTTCGGAGCAACTCCACAAGCTCAACGCTGAGGCGACCATAGGTCTGCCTAAAATGAAGCGGGCCGAGAGGGCAAACGGCATCGGCTTTTTCCAGCAGGGTGTTGTCACTGGAGGGATCGTGTTGTTGACTGCCATCGTATCCGCAACGGGCGGGCTGTGCTACTGCTTGGTCAAGTTTGCTTGGCCGGTCGCTTGGAGGACTCTGGAAACTCAAAACCTATGAATATCAACCCTAGGAATAGGGTTTCTCTGTATACTTTATTTAGCAAGTCCCTCGATAAACAACAAACACACGACTCTAGAAGCTCCAAACTGGATGTTTAAGTGCACTCACGCCCCTCTGCTCTTGCTTCAGTTGGCTTCGTTATTGATAACCAACATCAAGTAAATGAATCACCCATCTATTGATGCATCACGCGTTCCTTCCTGGTTGCAGGAAATACGCTTGTGATTTACTCCGCTAGACCCTCCTTCCATCTCAGCTTCCCGGTGAACTGACTCACTTGGTCTCTGGCGGTTTCCTCATATATCCCGGCGGCCACGTATCACTTGAGCACGGCTTCCTGCAAATGGCGGGGGCATTAACTATAAAGAAGCTACCGCTTATTTGCAAAAGATGGCTGCCTAGGGTACCAGCATTTCGGAGCCGACTCTATTCAACATCATCTCCCGAGACAACAGCCCGTCTAATACACGAACTCATCGAGGAGGAGCTCCTCTCGGGTGATCGCTTAGCATATTTCCACCCAACCCAGCCTGGAGAAATATTAGACGGTAGATATAAGACAATTACCAAGCTCGGCTTTGGCACAGGGTCTACAGTTTGGCTTGCAGAGAATCTTGAGTTGTAGGCTGTAGAGCTCTTGTCCAGTTGTTGGTTTCATGCGGTCTTCTAACATCTGTGGTAGTAAGCGACGGGAGGAGTCGGGTCCTCGATATGTCAGTATCAAAATCCCCGCTCTGGATACGGACGCATCTGGCGAGGCCACATACGCAAAGATTATTGGAGCTGCCAATCCATCCCACGAAGGTTTAATATCCATCCGCCTACCGGGCGACCAGTTTGAGTTAACGGGGCCGCGAGGAACACATATCTGCCTTGTTTATGAAGTCATGAGGGAGACGCTATTCGACTTTCAGCGTCGAATGCCGCGAGAAAGATTGGCAATGCGGTTGCTTAAGCCATGGATTTTTCTGCTCCTCCAAGCCCTGGATTATTTGCACACCGAGTGTCATATGATCCATACAGGTATTCTCGAACTGCCTGTTCTCTCGTGTGATTCCACAGCTAACGATGAAAACCCACCTTCCTAGATATCAAAGATGACAATATTATGGTGACAATAGAAAATGACGATGTCTTGTCCGATTTTGTCCAGTTTCACAAGACAAATCCCCAGCCTAGGCACATACGGGCCGAAGATGGCCGCGTCGTTTATCTCTCACAAAATGACTTTGGGCCATTGCATGACTTAAGAAACGACCTCCTACCTCAGCTGGCTGATTTTAATGCAAGCTTCCCTGGATTAGTCGCCGATCGCGGCCATCTTTCTCCCATTCAATCTCATCGGTATCGAGCCCCAGAGGTATTTCTCGGCTGCCCATGGTCGTATAGCGTGGATATCTGGAACCTTGGCCTCCTTGTAAACCCCCCTTTCCCTCGCCTGGCCGTCAGTACAAGAGCTAATACCGTCGTTAGATGTGGAATTTTCTGGGAGATGTCAGCCTTTTTAGGCCTGCCGGTGATGATGGCGAATATGATGCTCACGTTCATCTAGCCCAGATGGTGTCTCTCCTCGGAGATCCGCCCGAGGAAGACATCGAGAGGGAAAGAAGGTATCGCAATGCTAAACTAGTGACACCGTTCATAAACCGACAGGGCAAGGAATACAAGACAATGAACGAGTACTGGGGTGGCCCCTTTTTCGATGACGATAGTGAGTTCTGTAGGACGTTTATATAATGAAAGATATGATGAGGGAAACTGACATGTCGCCTTGCTGCAGACCAAATACTTCGCAAATATCTTATCGGGGGGAAGAAATTGGCTGAAACGGTGACGGAACTGACCGGCGATACAAAGGAGGTATTTCTCGACTTTGCATCTTCCATGCTCCAGTGGTTACCCGAGAAGAGGAAGACTGCTAAAGAGGTGTTGGAGCATCCCTTTCTAGAGTCTCTGTGGAAAGAGCGTGAGCGATACCTGCAAGATCCGGAAGGATATTTGAAAGCTTTCGAACGAAGTTGAATCGATGAGACTAATATTTCTACCTTCCTTCACAAAACCCCGAAATCGTGACGGCTTGGCTCAGTTCACGGCCCCGTCTGACACAATCGAGCAAGGGTAATAATATCGTTATTAAAGCTGAAAACATGTGGCAATTGTAATTCTGAGTCTCGGCCCACATACCCGGCGAACTTGGACGAGAAACCCTCTGTCTGATCTGTGCATGCAGCCTGTCGCTCGCTGGTTCTCACATCTGCGCATCATCACAAAAGCATCCGCTGTTAGAGGTGGTACTAGACCCCGATCGTTCTCCTTTACTCATTCTGGCTTGTCGAAACTTAGGTAACTCTATCCAGCCGAACCCTTCCATGGATGCGTTTCAACCTTCGCAATAGGAATGCCCGCGCGTTGATAGACGATCTTAATAACGCTGACCACTGTCACGATACTGGCCGTAGTTAACCTATCGGCAGCAGTATTCTTCTCCTCTAGCCGTCGAATAGCCATCTTCTGCTCGGGGACGGCGCCATACTTCAAGTCATTAGCTAGGGCTTGGTTACCGTCATACTCAGCATCCTCCAGCCGTTTTACAAACTCGTCATACTTCTCCCTCGCGGCGTCGATTTCTTGAAGGCTTCTCATTTCGGCTTCATACTTTTCCTTGATGGGGGCCAGTTGTTCCTCGACATCCTTAGCATTCTTCCGTGCCTGGGAAAGATGAGTTTGGGAAGCATCATCCGGTTCTTTCTCTAGAGCTTTGATCTCAATGACAAGCTGACGAAGCTTGTTCTCAAGAGAGTCCATGAATTCGGGCTGGGATTCATGAGCTACACGGACTGTGGCAGCTGCCTCATCAATGACGCTTATAGCCGACTCCGGAAAGCGATCACTAAAGTACCTGGCTGCGAGATTTGCAGAGGCGATCAGGGCATTGTCGAGAATAGTAACGCCATGGTGCTTTTCATATTTTTCCCTGAGGCTCCGGAGAATGGCGATCGTCTCCGGAACCGATGGCTTCTGGATGTGTACTTTGTGGAAACACCGCTCAAGCAGATTTCCAACTGTCTGGGTATCCCTGGCATATTGCCAAGACATGGTAGATCCAATGCAGTAGAGCTGGCCGCGGGTAAGGATAGACCTGAGGATATGAGTGGCATCCACCCCGCCAGCTCCCAGAAGAAGATAGATCTCAGGGACAAAGAGGATAGTAGGCCCCGGTAACTGCTCAACGTCCCTTAGCACACCTCTCAACCGCCCCTCAACTTCTCCCCGGTTGCCACTAGCGATAAGCCCACTAACGTCGAGAGATAGGAGCCTGCAATTTTGCAGGTGGCCTGGTACATTGCGGTTTGCAATGCGCTGAGCAAGGCCCTTGACGATGGTGGTCTTACCAACACCAGGGCCACCAATGAGGAGGGCGTTATGTCTGGTTCGCTGGCTCAAAACACAAACAACTCGGCGGATCTCTTTTTCTCGGCCAATTATGGGATATCTCTGCTCATCTGTGGAAATTACAGTCAGATCGACTGTGAAGTCGACCGTCGTAAGGTACCTCCCAGTTTCGCCGATGTTCCGGACGGCGTTTTCTATCAGGCTGGCCTCGGGACCATGCCCTCCTTCAAGGCACTCTGGATGTTGGCATCTTCACAAACGGCGATGATAAGGTCGCCAAGGCCAATAGAAGGTTTCCCGTGGAGCTTTTGAAGCTCGTTAGCTTTTTTGATGACCGCCGTGAAAGATGGAGCAATGTCGACCCGTTCTGGCGGAAGCACCTGCATAGGTTCCCTAACGAGTATCTTTTTCAACGCCCTATCAAAAGCTCGAGGGTCGCCGTGGGCCTGCTCGGTGGCGCGCTTGAAAATCGTAGTCAAGGGGTCAGGCGTTGCACCCTTTCGTTCAGGAAGAGGCACAAAGAGGGAGACTGCGAGGTGGATAGGTAACAGTTGTGAGTGATACCATTGCTCTGCCAACTCCATGGCATCCTCCACAGCCTTTCGGCCATGGTCTGTGAATTTAAAGTCAGAGTTCATCGTGTCGAATGGAGGTCTCAGGTCTCTCCCTATTTTCCATCGTGCTGCTTCATGGGAGTTCGATCCGGACTGATTATCAACGGCACCATAGAATCATCCTTGGGGAAGCTGACCCTTCCTGAAGACCAATTCGATGACGGTCGTCGCACCGACGTGTTTGTAATTGATTGGTTGTGTGATCACCAACCCCTCAATCAAACACCTCTACGTCAAACTCGACGCCACCAACATCCCATCCTCACCAGGGCACAGTTAAGAGTACAATAGACAAGGTGTCACTTCTTCGAATAGGCAGGGAGGCAGTCCGAAGTTTCATTTTCTCTGTTGTAGGCCGCTGCACTCGCACCCTCGTGTTTGAAGTAGGCCCTATCCTCACCCACTGGAGCCTTGGGCAATAGGTAGCCAGCGAGAGATATATCACATGGAAACATGAAAACTAGGCAGAGGGGTCCCCCGATAGTACAAAGGAAATGGATTCGCAACGGCTAAGTTTATATCTAATCTCGAGAACGAGGAAATAAATACCCAACTCAGATGATTGTACGCTGACATCATTGCTTGTTTAGCCACCATGCTGCCTCTGCCATCGCGATTTTATCGCAATTTGAACCAAACACCGGGTCCACCGTGGAGATGTGGACGCGCATTCCAAGCCCATCACGGTACGATTACCATCTGTCTGCTGTACGTCCCCCTACTCAACCAGTTTTACTGACGCTTTCTTCATGTGAGCAGGTAACTGTGATCTCCTTTACCCTCGACCGGATTCGCGTCCTCCAGGCGCTCGTCATCCCACCTAAATCCACCGAATCCTCGCTGGAATAGCACTTCCGCCCGCAAACTCTCATCTACCTTGCTCTGAACCTGGAGCTTGGCAAGGTCATCGGCTCAGACTCGAAAGGCCCGAACGCACTGGGCTACTGTTTTGTCCTGGATCCTGTTTCGCTGCCCTGCCGCCGACGACTCGGAGGTTGGGGCCCACCTAGCCGCCGCTGTGGCTCTTCGAGTCTCCGAGGAGTAGAAGACAAAGGAACGCAGAAGCAGGTTGTGAGCTAGAGCCGATACCTGAGATTTTGCTCTCTCCGAGTCCATTCCTGGGTCAAGACGCCTGCGCAGTCGGCATCGGCGAGTCATTGTTGCGCTCCTTTCGCGCCGACAATTGAAAGATGTGGTTCATTCCCACTTGGTTTAGGGCAGGGACAGTTACCGCAATGATAACGTCTGTGTGAGTATTACCTCTTTTCTGTCCTTGCGTGGAATTGCCGGGATCAATGCTTGTCATATATCCGCCTCTGGCATGCTAGTTGTCATGCCTTCTGCTGCGAGTGCGACACTCCCCGTCAAGCCTCAGGGCGGGTTTTTGACACGGCGAAAGTAACCGCGGTGTAGCCTTTTTATTCCTCTCCTCAATGAAAGGAGAAAGGTATTTCGGTGCGGGCACAGCTCCCCGCGGGGCAGAGACCCTGGCAAGTGAAGGTTCCTCGGCGATGGGGGCTAGACTCATAGTGCCGAAATTTGCCACAATTTCTCTATTATGCCGGAGCGTCTGCCAATATGGGTTCTCCCGATCCAGGGGAATCATGTCGTACGACGTGCGAGTTAAGTAGGGTTCATCGCCCTCGTCATCATGCGGATCTGCTCCTTCAGCCGAAGGCGTTGGTAGAACGGCCTCATAGCAGACCTCGATTTTCTGTAGCCACCTCTGCCGTTCGTGACCCAGAATTCGGCCATGATCCATTAAACTCTTGGCTATATCTCTTCTAGGCTTGTCTCGAAAAAAGGGCGGGCCTTTAGGACGACGGTACTTTGTTGAGTATCGGGAAACTGAAGCCTCCAAAAGCGACCTAATATAGCCGACCCCTGGCTGTGTCTGGCATAGCTTCCGTTCAACGTAGAGTCGGAGGCCGCACTGCACTGCAAGGTGCATAAAGTCGATCGGAGGCTCTGGTGGCTCGGTGGGCCAGCGTACTGAGTCTTGAATCGACGGGCTGAGCTGTTGAGTGGTCCGGGGGAAAAAGCGAGTCATGTATTTCGACAATTCATCTAACAACGCCCCCTGTGCGATCCCTTTCGCCTCTGACAGAGACGCAAACTTAAGAACCCAGAAAATCGCATTCCAAGTCTCATCTGGCACGCGAACGCTAAAGCCGTAATGGACACACTTGAGTTGATGAAGGTACGATCGAGCAAGGGCGAGATGGGGGTCAAAATCAGCATCTGTGGCGGCGGAGATTTCTTGCCAAATATCGTCCTGATCAAGGAAATCTTTGACCGTTCTGTGAAGATATTCAACTTCGGTATTCGCGAGCAGATCCCCATATTCGGGCGGAAGCTGGCCAAAATCTCTCAGAACTACCATATAACTTTCCTCAGTGCTCGCCGGAGGAGCAGAGGAGCTTCGCGGAATGCCCCCAACCGCATCTAGCCGCCCCGGCACAACGTCACCGGGATCCAAATAATCTCGGTGAAGATTTAACAGGGCGTCCGCTCTGACCCAAATCACCCCTGTCTCGAGGAGGCCCTTGCACCGGCTGTCGAGACGACGTCTCATGTTAAGGGCGCGGTAGAATCTTTGCCTTGGGAAGAATAGGGATGGCTCGACGCGTTGCCGGATAGCAAGCTCCGCGTCTTCTTCGTCCGCGAGAGATAGGCAGAGAAGAGATAAGGGACATGGAGAGGCTTTCACCATTTGAAACAGCGCGAATGCCTGCTTCACGAGGCGGCGATCGAAATGATGCAGGATAGTTCTAAATAAGTCGTCGAGCTCGGGTGGCAGAGAATCTAACCGCCTCTGGAGGTCTGGTAGCCTGTCTCCGTCTCTTAGCCCTTCCATTAGGGACCGAACAACGAGGACGACCCATAGGAAGACGCCTGAAGCTTTCTCTGATACGCTTTGGATCAGGGATTCGCTAGTTATTTCGTCCATCATGCGCAGTTCTTTGAATGCAGCACTCGAGCTCAATTCTGAATCGACAAACAATGATATCGCGGAAAGTGAGATCTTGTAGCATGAGGTGCGGTTTCGAATTAAACTCATCCTCGAATATCATCCAGGGTCGGCTTGAAATGCAAAGCTTGAGGTTAGGATATTGGGAGACGCTTCGAATGAAGGAAAGCAAGTTCGATTTGTCTCCTTCAAGTTCGTCAAGGCCGTCGATAAAGAAGCAGAATTTCACGGCCGCTCTCTGGGTCTCCAGCAAGAACCGAAACGCAGTTTGAAGCTCAGCCAAGGTCCAAGGAAGATTGCGGTCCCGGGAAAGGGCATATGAGGTCCAGAACTGGACGAATCCTTCGGGATCCAGGACTTTGAGCATAACCATCGCCTGATAGAGCAATGTCCGTAAAAGACCGTCCTGGGAATGCTGCAGATTCTCACTCCCTGCTAACCAGAAATAGAAACATGCGACAATGAGAGGAGTTCCGTTCGCTCAGACCTCTAAATGACGCCTCGTCCGCACGTCGCGTATTATGTGTTTCATGAGAGTGCTCTTCCCTGACCCCGCCTTGCCAGTGATCCAATAGAGGCTGCTGTCTTTGTTTTCAAGCCACCGTTGAAATTCATGTCTATGTTTCGATTCTGATCCGGCGGCGCCAAATATCCATTCGAACGTTTTTTGATACGCCTCAGCTACTCGACCTCCTCGAATGGAGATCGCGGAAAACTTCAAGTCGTTGAGGAGCCGGTCAAAGACGCCTTCAGCCACAGCCGTTTTTGACCACCGTGGCATCTTAATTACTCCCGTCCCATAGCTGAGGGCTTCGTCGACGGCGGGCGATTCCTGGACATTTCTAAATGCAAGATTAAGGTTGTCTTGCCAGTGCCTCAGAGACTTGACCTGCTCCAGAATTTCTTCCCCGATTCCTGGTGGTTCAGTCCATAACTTGCTGCCTTCCGTTTGCTTCGAGATCGACTGACTAGCAAGATGCTTCATATCTTCTCTGAAAAGAAAGAAGGGAAAAGGGTTACAAATAAGTCCGCAAAACATTGGCGTTAACAAAACTTACCTCAGGTCGAGAAGCACAACGTACACCAACTCCTCCCTGACATCACGTATCTTCTGTTGGAGGGTCTGCACAGTTTTGGCTTTGAATACAGCCTTAATACTTGCGTAAAATTTAGTCGCTGCCGAGGATGCCGCGAGATCTGTTGTTTCGAGAAATTTCCGCATACCACCGATCAGGTCGTCAGCAACGCCAGCGCACTGCGTAGAAACGGCGATGACCTGCTGCTCAGACTTTGTTGGCGGCCTGTGCAGCACATCCTGGGATAGAGAATCTCGCAAGCGGATACTTGAGGAATGCAGTATCTCCACGCGGGCCAGAATACGTCTATAATCGGCTAGAGAGCCATCCGAGCGATACACTGCGGTGATTCGAGACAGACACCGAACGCTAAAGTCTAAGAACTGAATGGCAGCAGCCGCGACCGAGAGCGCTGAAACTGGGTCCATCGTGGCGTGCACCAGTCGTTGTGGGGACGGTTGACGTTGGATTGGAAGTTGCGACAAGTTTTCGGCTCGGTCGTGTAGACTTCGCTCGCCCCAACACCTCGTCAAGGCAGTTTTTGGTATTGTTCTTCTCTCAATCTGAAGTTGTCCCCTCTTGGGACCTGAACAAATGTAGATTTGGGGCTGAGCGTCTGGGCGGGGAAGAGAGCTCCTAATAGCCAATCGTCTTCCAAGATGCACACGCGCCAGTTCCCAGCCTCAGCAGGCAGGGATGGAAAAGACTTCATGGACTCTCGATTCCGCTCGCCCACTCAGGCCAAGTCTCAATCCAGGGCAAATCAGAATCGATAAAAGTCTTAGGATGCCATCAGAGTCGTAGTATTCCACGCCTATGTCTGGCAGCCAATGATGTAAGGACGTCTCCGAGGCATTCAGCTCATGTCCGAGAAAAGAAAAACTCTGATGATAATTGGAGATTCACGCGATTTTGTCCAAGCCCGGATGTCACTGGAACTCCGATGACAAGATCGTTCATTGGGAGCCCTTCAGATGATTGACCCCCAAATGCATATAAAAGAGCCGTCGAGACATGATGAAGGCCTTTGTGAGAACAATATCGGGGACGTATTTCCATTATTTGCATTGAATCGTGGGTTATGTATTCAAAGCAACATCTCTAAGCGTCGAGCTCTAGTACACTAATGTCCGTCAACCATTTGTCTCTGTACAACCCCTTAAGGATATTACAATATGTTAGGAATGTCCTCGCCAATATGCGTACCTCACACCTTTACAAATTTGCTGCGCTGCCTTAGACTCGGGCCGAACTTGAATAGGAGCCACGGTATTGGAAGCAAAAGAATCGAGAGAAATGCGAATAAGCTCCCAGCCCAGTGGACACCGAGATTCTCATACATCTGGAAGGTGAATAATGGAAATACCGCCCCGAGCGTGTATCGTAGTATGCCGTTCGCCGCAAGAGCTAAAAGTCCAGGGTATTTGTTTAGAATATGTTGTGCTAACAGACAGGGGACGATAGAGCTTACCTGACGCGGCACTTTCTCTGCCGTAAAAGTCGACCATGTATGTAATTACGGAGAGCTGAACGAGTTAGTAAAAGGTCCAGGCGGAAGAGAGCGAAGGTGAAGGCTCCCTGGAAGTCTAGGCCCCGACTTACGAAGAGGCCGAATGTGCCCAGGCCAAACGGAATACCTGCAGCCACTAGCACAGCCCAGTTGCCGTTCTGCTTTGTCGCCCACGCGTACCTTTACATGAAGTTGATATTAGCAAGAGCCAGGAAAGACATGTAGTTCCGGGTCAACGCACCAGAACAACCCGACTGGAATAAAAATACTCCCGGCCATCCCAGCATAGAGTCGATGCTCCGGCCCCGTTCTGCCATCGGGGCTCCGCTTCCTCGCCCGACCGTGTAGAGTAACATCAAAGCCGACAAACATGATCCCACCCAGCAGATATCCGATGACGATATTGATAAAAGTCAGTCCGGTCTGGCGGGGGTCGAAGCCGTAGAACTTTGGGAGCACATAGGATGCGCTGGCAAAGTAGCTAAAAATCATGGCGTAGGCGAAGGCCGAGTAGATGGCCAGCGAGGAAACGACAACTTCCTTGAACAGCATCTTGGTCGGCTTAATGAGGGCACCGACGATGAGGGAGGCTATCTGAGAACCGGTCAGGGTTGTCTTTGAGCCCTCCTCGTTGCGTAGAATCCACTTTTGTGAAGTCTCCTTCATCACGAGGCAGCCCAGCCAGACGGGAGCCCCCACAATCAACAGGAGATATTGTGTCCAGCGCCAGTCATATCCGTGGTCTTTTAGGACGTATGCACCGGCCAAGGGACCGAGCGTGGGGCCCAGGAACGGCCCTAATATAAAGAGGATTGACGCCTGGGCACCCCCCTTGTGTAGCTGCCAGACATCCACGACGGTTCCCGCCCCAATGGCAATCCCTGCGGACCCTAGTAAGCCGGCGAGGAACCGGCATGCGAGTAGAGTAGAAAAATTATTGGCGGCGGCTGAACCTCCGGTGAAGGCTAGTAAGAACGTCGTCGTGATGAGGTATACCCATTTTCGTCCCCAAACCTCTGAGAACGGTGCGATTAGGAGCGGCCCGAAGCCGAGACCCAGGGTGTATATAGTTATTGGGAGGAGAGACTGCGTTCGTGAGACTTGAAAGTCTTCCATGATTAATCCGGCAGCAGGTACGGTGACGGATGTGGAAAAGGTCCTAGGAGTTGCACATCGATGATTAGCCACCGGTAATACCACACATACGTGCAGTGTCTAGGTTGGGAAGAGCAGGACGAACATGAGAAACGACAAGGAACAAGGCACGGCGGTGTGAAAGACCCTCGATGCCATGCTCCAATTCCATGGATTCCGCGGGTCCAGCTCATATGGGATCACTTCCTGGGACTCTGTTTGGTGTTCTTGAGGAGTACCGGGCGTCTCCGCGAGGGAGCTAGCCTTTTCGCTGTCCTTTTCTGCTGGCGATATTGACATGGCTAGTTGTTTGAATCGGCTGGAGTCGTAGATGCTTGGTGTTAGTCGATTGAGATCGGGATACCTTCCTTTGCTTTGCAATGCCGCATCCAACAGAACCTCACTCCATGAGCCCAAGGGAAGCTCTTGACTTTAATATCCAGTCCCATCGTGATCAATCAGATATCTGAGCCCACTTTCGAAAAGACCAGAATTGAGAATCGTTTGACCGTTGAGCTGGTCATGAAACGGATTGGTAATCTACCAATATTAAACGACATCTCAACAAAAGGACGTGTCCTTTCTCAATCGGAGTGATCAGTAAACAGAGATCCAGGCCGAGGTATCCACAACTCGTTAGCGCGGAACCACCCCAGGAACCACGGCAGTCTGCGGTTTATGTTGAGGTAATCGGGGAAAAGGAATTGAAACTACTGAAAATCAGCCCTACGGATTCTAGTGGCGCAGCACTGGCGCGAAAAGACGCTGTTGAAATTACGCCATCTGGAGGATGTTGATGATGCTTGCTAGCGGGTGGCATACACGAACCTTGGTCTCATGGACAGGGTCTTACGTCAATGGGGTAACGGACGGGTCGGCAAGTACAGCGCTGCAGGCCTACTGCTTTCAGGCGGGCAGGGAGCAATCGGTGATCAGAGGAACAGCCAGGCCTACTAAGGACGCCCCGTTGAAGAACAAGACATACTATTAGCCGGTGCACGGCCACCTCTGTCGCCATCCTATGCGGGAGAGACCACACCTCTACGTACTACTTCCTACGGATACATCGGATTCTAAGTCGGATCTGCTCATCGAACCACGCTCAACAAATCAATTTGCATAGTGCACAGGTGGATAAGGTCGCCTCACAGTTGGACATCACAGATACCACGAGACGAGCGCATAACTTCGTTTCATTTCGTAAATGAGCATATCGAGAGCGTCTATCACAGCTATGCTCCCGCCCAAGCATCCAGCCATGGATGTTTCAAAAGCTTCACTACATCGGGCCTCTCATCAGGATCAATCGTCATCATAAGACGTAAAAAGGATGCAAACTCCTCACGATCCTCTTCTTTCAGCCCCATCATAATCTCCTCGGAAGAAAGACTCGGTCGACCCAGTTGAGACGGGTAACCTCGGACAGTTCCATCTTCGCAAAAAGCGTCATGCACAATCTGCGGATCGCCCTTGTCTAGAAGGGACTTCGGGAACGGGCCGAAGAAGTCGACGATCTCGGCAAGATGCTGGCGGAGTTCGTAATGGGACTTCCCGTCGGGGCCTGCAGCTTGGCCGCTGAACATGCGGACGGCGCGGTATACCTCTAGGAGGACCGCACCCAAGTTCCACCAGTCCGTTTGGGTGTCCCAAGTGGCTTTGATGAGAACCTCGGGAGCGCGAAGTGCAACAGGTTGGATGTTTTCGGTCAGGTGCTTAGTCTTCCAGCTCGAGACCCCCCAGTCGCCCAGGACCACATCGAACTCGTCGACTTTAGTGTTGTCTTCTTCAGAGAAGTAGTAGTGGCGCAGGGATTGCGAGGGAATAGGTGTGTAGCGCGATTCTTCGCGGTCCTGCTTCGGGGGCTTCCTCTCTTCCAAATATCGAGCAACTCGTGTGTAGTCTCGGAATTTTACAAATATGTTACTCGGCTGGATATCTAGATCCCAGGCACCATTGGCACCAAAAATTAGACATGCACAGCTCTACTGATACAATGGATAGGAGTTTGGGTACCGGTATGTATGACGCCCTGATGGTGGGCATAGTCCACGGCGAGAATAATTTGGATGGCGAACCGCCGCATGACCGTGTACGGAACCAAGTTGTCTTTGAACCAAGAGCCGAAACTCCTTAACGTCTCGCCCATGAGGGGAAAGACAAGGCAAACGTGGGTGCCATTCGGGCCCTGGTGCTCAAAGTCATCTAATAAATGGCAAATGTACGAGTGGCCGAGCGGGCTAGTGTTTCCATCGCGGAGATGTTTGAGGATTTCTCGCTCGAATAGCGGATGGTCGGTGAAGTAGCAGTCTGCCCTTAGAATTTTGAGTGCAAGATATTCATATTCGGGGCACTTTCTAAAGATCAAAAAGGGTTGAGTTTTGTCCTTTTTTTCTCTGCTTCTCAGAGGGAAGAGCTGTTTTGCTTACTCGCATTTCGCATCCTGCACCAACCAAACGGTCGAATACGCGCCATATCCAATTTTGTTGAGAGCGCGGTAGCGGTCGTTGAAGAAGTCCCCAACGTAAACGGGATGGAAGCCCCCGACGTGGTACGCATTGCAGCCCTCCTCGATACCGGAGTCATGGTTAATTTCGGGGGGGTCCATACTTTACAGCGACGTCGTTCTTCCGTCGTTTGCGGACCTAGTAGAGAGGAATTTTGGTGAGCTAGATGGGCAACAGTGGAGAGGTTTGTGACACGTATGTTCCGGACAGTGCTGCCGCGACCTAATGCTCGCTGGTTCTTGTTACTTTATTGTTACTTTTTACGTCTTGAAAAGGGAGGTGATAGACGCACAGGAAGTGGAGTCCCCGCACATTGACCTCCTTATTCGTCCACGACACCGAGGGGCCAGAGAGAAGACGGTTCGATGTATGCCTGCAGGTCTACCACCATCTCCATCCGCCCATTGGAATAGGCACGACAACCCCCTCCTGTTCTTTCCCGCAACACCGCCCCTTCCCTCTCGTCCTACAAATTACCTTCTTCCCTACTACTCTGCAAATAGGATGGCGGATGACAAGACGGAAGAGTCGCCTCCCGGCGCAAAGCCGTCCTCGCCGCCGCGACACTCCAAGTCCTCCCCCAGCTCAAAACCGTCTAGCCCGCACGCCACAATCGACCCGGCTGCCCTGAGCCCTACCGGAATCTTGCCGGCCGAGCATTGGACGCAGGTGAGTTAAAGAATCGCAAATGGTCTGCCACGGCATTGCTCTGACTCTTACCTTCTAGCAACCGGTTGAAGATGATGACGAGTCGCTGCTCGGGGAGTCTGTCAATACGTCGACTGCCTCAATCTCGTCGAGCATTCTGAACTATCGTACTCTCCACGGACGGCGGTACCATAGCGAGGTCGGAAATGTCTCGTACTGGTAGTGTTATCCAAACTCCGGCGGTAGGCTTGCGGTCGCCTTGACTGATTTCATGCCCAATTCAGGGGTTCAAATGACGAGCGGCAGAATGAGTCGATGGATATCAAGTATGCACCAACCTCCTCAGCCCTCACGCATCTTTGGGGTTTCACTGACTGTCGTACGAGCCACTACGCGCTAACGCTCGGTGTCGGTGATAAACTGTTCCGGGCGCCTCTTGACAAGAATAAAGTCCAGGTACAGTGCCCCCATCTCGCCCCATCGCCAATGTCCGCCCTCTAACATCCTCCGTAGCGTGCCCTCGATATTGGAACAGGAACAGGTATTTGGGCAATGTGTGTCTGCTTTCAACTCTCATTATGGTGGCTAGCCTAATCGCGATGCCAGCGACTTTGCGGACGAATTTCCGGAGGCAGAGGTAGTTGGGACCGACATCTCCCCCATTCAACCGAGCTGGATCCCGCCAAATCTCAAGTTGTAAGTTAACCGCGACCGTGACGATCAAGACCAGCCATGCGCACCGTCGTAGCGCGAGCTAAACAGGCCCCTTGGCAGCGAAATCGAGGACTGCACGCGCGATTGGACGTTCAACCCCGACTCCTTTGACTACGTGCACCTCCGCTGGCTTACAGGAAGTATTCCCGATTGGCACGCTCTCTTTTCAGAAGCTTTTAGGGCGACCAAACCCGGAGGCTGGGTCGAAAGCCACGAGCCATCATCTATTGTCAGGAGCGACCACGCAACGATTAGGGATGAATCCGCGCTAGGCCAATGGCCAAAGATTTTCCACGAGGGGGGAAAGATTATTGGGCGTACTTTTAAGGTTGTGGAGGATGATTTGCAGAGAAAGGCGATGGAAGCTGCTGGATTTGTTGATATCCAGGAGTACACCTCCAAGGTAGGTCCAATCTTTTCCTGGAATCTACATTTTCATGCTTACGATGTTGATAGAACCCGATGGGAAGTTGGCCGAAAGACCCGGTATTAAAGGAGATAGGCAACGTGACTATGGCAGCTCTGGGGGGAGACATTGAGGGCTACGTCCTTTTCATGGCGACCGCTCTTGGTTGGACAAGGGAGGAGATCCAGATCTACATCGCGCACGTTCGGCGAGAGTTGCAGTCGGGCAAGTACTACCCGTTCTACTGGCAAAAGGTTGTATGGGGTCGGAAGCCCGAGTGATAGGTGGCATCTCGCCAACATTTACGAATATTCTCCTCCTATCTTAACACCGAAGCTTCATATAAACGCATTAACGTACGATTCCGAAGACGAGATGATGCGAATGAAAAAATAAGACCCATCAACGACACCACAATAAACTTCTAGCACAATAATCTCGAAGTACAAGTTAACGCATAACAGACTGCTAATATTCCACATACTATGAAACTCCAGAATCAGTCCATGCAGAATAAGTAGGCAGTCGTTAACGCTTTTTGTCACTCCAGAAGGGCGTCCGGCTCCGCTTTGATGAGCTCATCCTGATATGATCTTATACTTGAAGCCCCTGTAAGTTCGGGGAAGGTGATGCTGCGTGATTATCCACTCTCACACTACTGAGAAGGACTAGGACAAGTAGGACAAGTAGGAAACAAGGATCTAGGGATTTTGTAAGGGATGAACATATATATATTATCACCGACATGGTGCCTGGGGGAACACACAAGCGAAGTTGGCGAGGCGAGAGCCCGGCGGATGGACATAGCAGGGGCCAGATGAGGTATCGTGACGATAGTTCTCTGCGGCAAGACTCGATCACAGGGACGAAATGGACATTGGCGAAGGGCGTCCAGGCTACCGACTCATTCGGAGCCATCCTCAAGTGGACGGCTCATGCATGCAGTTATTCCGGCGGGCCACTCCTGATAAGTTGTCCCGCCGAGCTAGTGCTAGCCCGCCGCGTTCTACGTGCGACGGATTGCTCAAGCTGACGACCATTGCTCCGTGGTCCGACGGACTCGGAGCCAAGGGCCTAAAAGTTGCCCCCGTGTCCATTTCTATATGAACTTAGCGCAAAGTATAACACCTACGACGAAAAAAGGCAAAAGAGAATCTTTGTCGTCAAGGTGATACGGTATTACCCCTACCCAGAGTAGTTCCTTGGAATTATCACGATACTGCATATTTATCCCCCACAATACTGGAAGTGTTGTCAAGCACCAACGGGCAGAAGTGTACGATACGAAGATCACGACGTGACGAACGGGGTCTCGTTCCTTTCAAAATGCACCGCCCGCGCACCATTTTGATCACAGGCTGCTCGAAGGGTGGTTTGGGGGATGCTCTAGCTCGCGCTTTGCACCAACGCGGCCAGCGAGTTATCGCAACCGGACGGAACCCCGCTAAGATAGCGCATTTCAAGGAGCTTGGTATCGAGAGTCTTGTTCTAGACGTCCTATCGCAGGAGTCTATTTCCAGCTGTGTCGATGCGGTAGCCGAGACGTCTGGTGGCGTGCTCGACATGCTCATTAATAACTCCGGTGGCGGTTATTCGATGCCTCTGACGGACGCGGATCTGGACCAGTCGCGGCAGGTGTTCGACGTTAATGTCTGGGCGGTCCTCGCGGTTACGCAAGCCTTTATCCCGTTACTGTTAAAGTCAGAGCTGGGCCCCGTCATCGCGAACAACACTTCCGTCTCCTCGTTGATGCCGACACCGCTCGGCGGGATATACAACGCCAGCAAGGCGGCTGCGGCGATGTTGACCGACACTCTACGCCTAGAGATGTTGCCGTTCCACGTGAAGGTCGTGGAGCTAAAGACCGGAGTGGTGAAGAGCCATTTCTTCGACAACCAACCAGGAGGTGCGAAACCGTCTTTGCCCGAGAACAGCTTATACAATGTGGCGAAGAAAGAGGTGGAAAGTATCATGGCGGGAGACCACATGACGACACGCGGGCTCGACAGCGATCAGTGGGCCCAGCGGGTTGCGGCAGACCTGCTCAGGACCAATCCTCCGCGTCAGATTTGGAGGGGTGCGATGGCGACGACGTCGTGGTTAGGGCTGAAACTGGTTCCAGTTGCGATTCTGGATAGTATATTATCAAAGATGACGGCTGTGGACATTGTCAAAAGGAACTTCAAAAGTGAGGCGAAGGGCCTTAGTGTATGATCTAGGAGCTTCTTGCCGTGTCCAGGTTCATCGACCATGGATGACTTCCCTCAGTACAAGGAGGATTAGGTGGTGCAGAAGGCATCCGGTGGAATAGAACAGTTTCACCGAAAGCACGAGCCACTAGTGTGAGGTATCTAGTAGCTTCTAATACGTGTCATTACCGTCCTGAAGTCTCGTCATTGCTTTGCCAGTTGAGATTCACATCCACGAACACATCCGTCACTGTCTCTCAACGAACCTCGCGATCGCCGCCCAACCTTATGAACTTCTCGAACTCCTCTGTGGTAAGTCAAAGTTCTTCCACTTGTGATTATTATCCTCCCTGGCCAGCGCCAGTGTTGTCTTCATGGGCGCCAAAGCCGCAATGTGGGCTGGTGCAGATGCTCTTGGGTCCTGAAACTCACTCCCCCAAACACCCAAACACCCAAACCCAAAAAGGAGAAGGAAAAGGGTTGGGATCTATACCGCTCAACGGTTTATAATTTTCAATATTTCACTAAAAATGTCCCGTCCTTGGCTTCCCTCTGAGCGTATTGGGCAAGGCTTCAAAGACCATATCTTGCGTGAAAACAATTGATGTTCCGCGATAATAACATTCCGCAACCGGACGGCCGAAAGAGATTTATTCCAATAAATCAATTCTATATAATTCTATATCTTACCCTTATTAGTGCCGCTGCGAGCACCCAAATTCCTCGCGGCCGACAGGATCAAACACAAATGTGTGCTAATGGCGACAATGTCTCCATGCATATCCATAATGACAACATCCAAGTCGAACCTTCCATTCTGAATAGACTTGGCGCTCGTCCTCACGTAAACCCACTCATTCTCACCGTCCTTCAGCTCCTTCTTCACATCCAGATTCATGGTTACCGTCGGGTACCAGAAGAGCTCGTTGTGCGCGAACGGGATAGGTTCCTCGTCCTTCTTCGGCCTCCAGGCCTCGACGACGTACGGGAAACAGTCTGCCACGAAGCCCAGTGACGCGTTCGTGAAGCCCTCTCCGGAAACCAGCCGAATCCACGACTCTTCCACCCCGCGTCTTGGTTGACCCCTTCGCGGCGAGAAAATTTCAATGTTCGTTTGAGCCCGCGCGTAGGAGTTTGCTCGAGGGCTGGGCGACTGCGGCCTCAGTGCCCAATTGGGATCCTCTCCGCGGACCATCTTCGCCAGGTCTACCGGTGGCGTGGGAGGGTCTAGGGCCCAACCGGTGGACAGGGTTAGTCCCTTCTCGAGGGAAAGCTTCGTGTTCGTCAGGAAACCGATGACCTCCTTTCGAGATTGCGACGTGATCCAGGGTGCCGAAGTCTGGAGGTCATTCTGGTACAA
This sequence comes from Scedosporium dehoogii, assembly GCA_002812735.1. Taxonomy (NCBI): domain Eukaryota; kingdom Fungi; phylum Ascomycota; class Sordariomycetes; order Microascales; family Microascaceae; genus Scedosporium; species Scedosporium dehoogii. The sequence goes on from PGIR01000008.1 coordinate 243,603, forward strand.
TGTGATTTGGACGGTGGAGAGGGCGCGGCCGAGCTTGACATCCTCGATGACGAGGATGGCTGGGCCGACTTCGGTTCGGTTGACGTATTCGAAGTGCGCAGAGATTACGTCCGGCTGGCCTCGGGCTGCGAGATATTCCGACGCGGTGCGCAGAATGCAGGAAGCGACGTAACCGCCATTGGGGACTGGCAGAAGCAGTTAGTGACGCTGGTCGAAGAATCCGAGAAGTAAATGGTTGCTACTCACCCGAACCTATGCAGTAACCTTCGACGAGGACGGCCGAGTAGATATGAGAATCAACCGCCGCGACGCGTGCGGCGTCTGCAAAGGGTACAATTTCCAGGGTACTGCTCGACATTCTCATGGATTCAAGACAGAGAGTGTGAAAGAATCAATTGATGGCTCTTTTCCTGCAAGGTTCGAGATATTTCAATTCATATTTCCCAAGTCTCACATGCCTCACGTCTTAGCCCCGAGTCGCGTCCCGATAGGTCCCCCCACAAAATTGCGCGATCTCAAACAGAGATTAGTGAACGTCGTTCTAAATTCGGAGTTTGGTCATTGAGCCTCGGCAATCGTCGCGACCCACTCTGAACAGCTTAAGGTTAAGGTCCGAGACGGGTTTGGCCAAGGTTCTTCACCTTCTCCTCAGCTCAGCCTTCGGGATTGGTAACGCAGGCTCCTATTATAATACGGCACGGCTTACGAAGTATCCATTGTTGAAATATTTCCGACCAAGGATTTTTAATATAATCGAGGATTCACAATTTAATGCCTCGCACGGAGGAGTAAAAGATGCTCCCTCGGGACAGGCGAGACGCTTTTTGTGAAGCTTCTGGGGAGGTACGAAGTAGATTTATTACGTAATCGTAGAGACGACATTTGATTGTTATAACAGTACATACAACGTCCCCGGCACAGTGCAAGTACCATCATAACAGACAAACAAAGTCAACAAAAGTGTTCTGCCTCTACACCGAGGAGCAAAACTGGCTTCCTCTTTTCCACTCTTGGGATATTTAGAGTGGAGTAAAATGTACTTAGATATACTTTTGTATATATTTCTTCCCGGCCAAATACACCAGAATTAGCCGCTCAAGAATCCCCTTTGGTAGGTAGAGCACCGAACTGCTTACGTTATATGGCGCACAGTACCGCGGGGTCAAACGGTACAAAATGTTTTCAGCCCAACCATGACAGTGAGGGACGCTGAAGCGGCTCAACTGTTGAAAATATACATGTAATCTTCATTGGATGGCTGGCGAGTACAGCCACCGCCAAGGCATCCTCTGAGGCACTCTCGTGACTCGAACAAAAACCTGGGCATGCCAGTCTGGAACCGTTTTCTGGCTGTGGTCGTCCTTCAGTTGTAGCCAAACTACTCATTCTATCACGTCGAAATAGTACAGCAAAAATTATGGCCGCAGCAAGTTTTGGAGTTGGTCTTCTGCCCATCTTCACCGTGTGCCTGGAATACTTCCAGTATTTCAAAACCGCCAAGTCTCTATCACAGGACTACCAGGTGCTTCTTCTCAAATTTGACTTTGAGCATGAAAGATTCATCATCTAGGGAGACCGACATGGCATCAACAAAACCCATAACAATGGTCGCAACCCCCAGCTAGACGAACCCAGCAATGTAGACCTCATCCACAAAGCGTTGGAGGTCCTCAAGTCCCTTTTTGAGAACAAGGAGAAACTTGAGGCCAGTTACGGCTTAATCGCAGCGGCTTCCGACGATGAATCGGCGAGATTAGAGACGCAGAGAAAATTCATGACATCCGCCGCTCTAAAACGATTTATGAATTTCAAGGCAGCGGGTTTAATCAGCACAGTGAAACCTGCACCAAACAGCACCGCCCATCGAGTTCTCGCGAAGACACAGTGGGCAATTCAAGACAAGGAGAAATTCTCCGTTCTTGTCAAAGAGATTCGCGACTTGGTTAGTGGGCTTTACAACATTCTGCCCATTCCACCGAAGGATCGAGACAAGATAGCTGCACACGATATTCGCTCTCTCCTGCTAGACGTTCGTCGCGTAAGGGAGGTTGAACTTGCGAGCGAAGAAGTTTATCCAACATGGTCAGAAGCTGCAAGCATCATTGCCAGCATCTCGGAGGCCGGAAGCGTCGACATCAGCAGCTATGGTGACCGCGATATTGGTCGGACTAGAACAGTGGAGGAGGACTTTGTCAATGCGATGGAATTGCCTCAAAACGAGATAGGTATAAAGTATATCATCTCGCCCGTTTGGAAGATTTTCTAATGTGGCAACAGATCAGCTTCATCCGGTTCTTCAGGCTGCTGCCATTCAAAATCGATACTTCGTGTTCACAGCGGAATGTATCACCAACGGTCTTGGTCTCTCCTGCGATACCAGCCCAGCCCGCAGTACCTTTTTGGACGACTTTGGTCCTAGTTTCACATCCACACATTCAAATGTGAGATGGAGCGTTGGCCGTCGTATAACGTCTGCTATTTCTCCACAATTCGACTGGGAAGCTCTGGAGATACTTAAAATCCAAAACTATGAATGCGATTCCTTGCAGAAAGCAGCTGTGGAGGCGACATTACCGTCAGAAACGGTAAGTGTATATTGTGCGCCATGCGGCTGTGCAATCCGCACTGCTCTTCTGATATGCAGATCGGAAACCACTGTACTCATCAACTACGTAACCCGTGTGGACGATCGCTTGCCCTCGGCCTGTTGTCCAAGAGAGAGTTCCAAGGCACGACTCGAGTCTCTGCTGGAAACCATTCAACTTTGGGAAGTCGGCCACCTTAAGGGGGAGAATGCAGCGTCTTTGTTAAGACATCTCGACCGAGTGTGGATTGAGGATCGCCTCTATGAGCTCGAAACGACCCTTCTCCCAGTACATAAAAACAACCGCACACAGTCTATGCAAATGGAATTTCTCATTTCTGGGGTGAGGGAACGAAATGCTGTCTTCATTGGGGAACTTGATGATCTACGGAAGGCAATATCTCAACTCACACCTCCATTGCCCACACTCCCGCGTCAACCGCGACTTAACGAAATCCATCAAATGAAGAAGGGGAAGTCAAAAGACCCTTGGCAATTCAAGTTTCTGGGATCATTCACGCCTTCTGTCTCAGCGACTAGACAGTAGCAGCGGCACCGGCCATGATGGATAGATAGCTTGAGGGATGTAGTGTAGTGATTTTGATAGGATTGGTGATAGACGCTCTCCTAGTAGATTGATTGAATCTTTACAAGCGTGGTCACTCTCGCTTATAGAGAAATACAAGTTAGATATTTCGGGTTGGTACGGCTGTTGGGATACGTCCTTATTTGTGCAACACTTGTCTAATAATTAATTGATTACTATATATAGCATATCAGTGCACGGTTGGAAGGTTCCTTTATCTAGTTTATTTCTTGATCTATATGATAGCTAAAATGAAAGCGGAATTTTCTAGCTATTATCATCATCATCATTATCAAGGACAGTAAACTATACATCTAAGAGTCTAAAATCGGTCGAAAGTATTATGTGTGTGTTACGGGAAGTTATATTGCCACATGCCAACAGCCGCTGCCAGGGGGCACGGCCTGCATAAAAGGAATGCCGCCCACCGCGGCCATGTCGGTTTGAACAAAAACACCATCAACCTCATCTTTATATATTGAAGCGGAGCAGTGCAGCCTCCCCGCTCACCATATAGATGGACAGAAATAATAGTGGTCAATGGTCTGTAACAACTCCTGCCAAGAACTGTTGCAAAGCTCCTGCAGAAGTGGAACAGATGTCGGTTCTGTTGATCAATAGGAATAGGGCCAGAACACACAGAAAGAAGACCTTTGAATAGGGAGAGGTCCACGGATCATGTAAGTGTCTAATAGGGGACACTTGGGCACATAAAATGAGTGGCAGAACTGTCAGAGTCACCACACACAGTGATCTACAAGAACTTGATAAAGAATGGGTCAATTGAATTAAGAACTGAACTGAACTGAAGAACTGAAACTGAATAGAATGATGAAGAACTTGTCCCCCTTCTCATATAGGAGGAAAGGAAAGAAGTAACTACTGTTGGTCCCCCTGGGAGGAAGAGTGATTTTCCGGCCCTGTCATTTCCATCGGTACTTTTGGGCTGTTTCGAAGGAGTGTTGCTGGCTATCAACCAAAATGGCCTGCTATTTGTGAAAAGATTCACGAGAAGCAGTTACAAGAGAGATGCTACGCGAGACATCTACCTATGTGGGTGAGCGGCGGCTCTGTGGGATTCCCCGACATCAACCACAAACCCGTCGCGGGGTCATAACCCGGCATTCTGCATCGAGAATATTATGCATGCCGTGAGTGTTAGCCGTGAGTGTAGACATGTGGGCTTTCTTAATGCTAGTGCCCGTCCCCACGCAGGAGACGGGTGAGCTACGCAAGACTCGTCAATGAAGGCACAATGCATGCGAGACGATATGTATCTAGCGAAGCCTTGATACTCGATATTTGTAGAGATGTACAGTACATGTTCGTGACGGTATGGATACATCCATTTCCGTAAGAGCTCAAACCATTGTTTATTGACAAGTGTAACCGCCATCCACAGGAATCGTGGCACCTGTGATCCATGAACTCTTGTCACTGGCCAGGAACAGGACCACCGAAGCGATGTCCTTGGATGCACCAATGCCACCAAGCGGTTGTCTTTCCGCTATTCCTGCCTTCACCGCCTGATCCGTCATGAATCCAGCGTCGTGAATAAGAGGAGTATCGACATCTACGGTCGAGCATTAGAAATTGAGACCGAAACTCGGGATTAAACGCGGGAAGACTCAATAAAACTCACAGCCTGGGCAAACGGCGTTCACCTGGACTCGATGCGGGGCACAATCCAGGGCAGCGGATTTCGTCAAGCCGCATACACTATGTTTTGAGGCAACATAGCTCACTGGGCCCGGAAACGCGTCAGTGGTCAGGACATCGCGATCTTTTCAGTTCCTCCCTCTCGGGCCACTTGGGCAGGATGAATGACTATACCAGATTTAGCGATTCCCCGAAGTCCCATTATGCTAGCAATATTGATGATGCGGCCTCTGCTACCGTCGGCGAGTGGCTCTTGCTTAACCATCTGGCCAGCGGCGTACTTGGTACCGAGGAAGACGCCGCGTGAATTGACAGAGTGCGTACGATCCCACATCGATATCTCGGTTTCCCAGACGGGTGCGGGCCGAAGAACTTCAGGTGCGCATCCAGCATTGTTGACGAATCTTTGAAGACATGATGTTAGGGAAAACGAGCAAAAAAAGGCCCTCTTAGATTGAGGGTTAGGACATCTCAGATGACTCGGAGTCTGCAACCTACATGTCGAGGCGGCCGTATCTATCCACGGCTGCTTTAACCACCGTCTCCACGTCGGTGGCCTGGCTCATGTCCGTCTTGCAGAACAGCGCGTCACCTCCGTCCTTGGTGATGGTTTCATCTGTTGACTGGCCCTCGCCCTGTGCCTGACTGGCGGGTCTCAAGTCGGCACAGACGACTTTGCACCCTTCGCGGTGGAATGCCAGCGCGATGGCCTGACCAATTCCAGACGAGCTGCCAGTGACAACAGCTACTCTTCCAGCCAGTGCACCGGACATTGTCTCATATATTTGGCAGAGCAAGAGATATTGAAAAGGCACGTATAATAGAAGCGATATCACTGATAATAGAGCAGCGCAGTGTAAGATGTAAAGGTGTGAGCCTGCAAGCTCCAAGTTTTTATAGGAGTTCCCCCTCGTCGGCGTGCATACAGCGCACTTGAGCTTCCATGTTGCATTCATGACACTCGCCTGATCTTCCCCGCCTGCGCTATGGAACATGTGATTAGATATCTGCTACCGTATTCGTCTCCCGGGCCACTCATCTCACTCAGGCTCCTTAGACCAAATAACGAATACCAGAGCACCCCCTGGTGGGGGAAATGGATTCCCCTCCTTCCAGGTCCGGTCGGACGGGCCCCGTGGGTCTTTGTGGGCTTTCCCGACGTTAGCATCGAGATGGAAGATTAAACCTCACCAGTGGTCATTTTATAATAAACATAACCACGACGTCAGCGCATTTATGATCCCGACAGTGCTTCTTTGTGAACTCTCTCATACTATTAACTCTCATACGAAAAAAAAATGCTGATATCCAATTCCAGGAAAATATGGCAGGCACCGGTATATTTGCACCGGCCTGGCGGGAGGTGTGTTTTGAAGGTCTCAAATTGCAAAGCTTGCATGCTCATAGGTGTTTTTCAGTATGAGATAGAACTTGGCCGCAGAACAGAGCTCTATGGCCCAACGGTGGATGATCTCATCAGAGACCATATTGAGCCCGGGGAAGTCCTGGTCTCCAAGCTTACGTTTCCTGCGCCTGACCTTTCGGTGAAGACGGAAGATTGAAAGCTCTCTCCAGACCTTACCGTGAGAATCTACACTCCGCCCACTTACACCAGCGGAAAGCCAGAAGGATTGTTCATTCACGGTGGAGGGCTGGGTGTTTGGTGATCTAGAATCAGAAGATGGATTTGCCCGGACAGTGGCAAAGGATGCCGGTATTGTCCTCGTGTCAGCGGACTACCGCCTCGCACCGAAGCACAAGTAACCAGCTGCCCTGGACGACTGCTTGATTACATATCACTGGATCATGGAGAACTCGGCTTCCTTGGACACTACTCCCGGGAAGATTTTCACCATCGGTGGTTCCGCTGGCGGCTGTCTTTCACTAGCAGTCGCCCTCAAGTTGATTGATGATGGACTGGGGCACTCAGTGAAGGGCATTGTGGCTCTTGCTCCCGTTACTCTTCATCCAGATGCCTGTCCTCAAGAGTTGAAGTCATCGTACACAGCATATGACGAGAACGCTGACTTAAACATCAATACAAGTTCGGCAATGAGGGCATCCTTCGGTGGGTTTCTCACCAAGCACAACATGAATTCGCAAGACCGCATTGACTGATCCGCTGTCTAAAACCATATAGATGCTTACGGCGGACCACCGACTGATCCATATGTTTCGCCGCTATTGCATGTGAGCACAAAGGATCTACCAAAAACATACATTGCCATTTGCCATAGAGACAGACACCCTGAGAGATGACGGTCGTCTTCTCAAGAAGGCACTCTATGATGCTGGGTATGTCTATCTTCTCCGTTCCTGCATGACCCACAACTTGCCTGACAATATGGAATCCACAGAGTCCCAAACAAGTTTGACGAATACAAGGGCTATCCATATTGGTTCTGGTCCTTTCTATCGAAGCATCTCAAGCCTATCATACAAGATTTCTTAAGTAGAACGAAGGAAGGTGTAGAATATGTTTTGTCCTGAGTATGCTGCGGGTAAAATCATATACATGCAGCTTGCCCCTTAGTAGTAAATAGTAGATAGTCGCAGAATTTCAACCAATTTCGCGTTGTTGAGTCCTGTCGCGACAACGGCCAAGCGTGACTGGAAGTCCTGGTTCCCCTGCACAAGAAGAAAATGTTGCGCTGGCAGGAGAGACAACTGTGGCCTGCCTGATTGAGTAGGTATACGAAGTATAGAAGGACAAAAACGAATGCTCCAGATACATAGATCTTCATACACAATAGCAATGTACTATGATCCCTTTCTTTAACCTACAAAGGGTGGTGACTTATAGTGCATTACTTGGAATGTTGGGCGACATTTGCCAGCCTCACAGTGATAGAGCTCCCCAATTGTCCGATGAATTGTCCGATAATTTCCCAGCTTCTCCTCACTCAGCTACGATCAACATCGCAAATGTCAATACAAACAAATTCAACAAAGGTGTTCTGCTTCCACATAGTTTCCACCATGTCTAATGCTTCAATCACACCCCAGTTCCGAGCCTTGGGGTGGAACATTCATCTTCTTTGTGGCCCCGAAGGCGACCGATTTGCAGGCTTGTTCCATCTACCAGGTAGCGATAGCCTGACTTACCGCGGCATCGTAGATGAAATACACCTTTGCTTCGAGATTCCAACCGATTTTGGAGCAGACGAAGACATTGCATTTGGATATGGAGGGTCTGTTGGTGGCAACCTGGAGCCGCCCGAAGAAGGTCATTCGGCTATGGCGATTCACTCTCCCCAAATGATCTCGGGTCAATGTCACTTTAATTCACGAAGTTGAGATTAAATGCTTCTGAAGTCGGCAGATATGCAGCAACCATATAGAGCAGCCCCTGCTCCGGAAAAAAGGCGCGCCCAGTGATCTGGGAGCACAGTAGCTCGTGGGGCAGCCCCCACCATCCATTTCCCATTGATTGATAAAATCCGAATCAGAAGCTTCCAATAGTGGTAGATTTGTTCTTCTGGAAATGGCAGCATCAGATCATCTCAATTGCAAGGCTCCGGCGCCGCACCGGTTTTCCCGGATTACCGGTGGCCGGTGGGGCCAGTACGCTGCAAATCCGCACCCCCCAAAAAGAGGTACGTGAGGAAGAAAGTTCCAAAACAGGCGTATACACTCTTAAAATATATCCCTGTTCAGAACTTCAATTTTTACTAACCGATCTATCGTGACTATGATCAATGCCCGACTAGACATAGATGAGAAGGTAGCATATATATAAGAAGGCTATAATAGCTATATAGCTTGATTACACCCTTATCCTAACTTCTTCTCTCGCTTTCCCCTTCTAGCTTTATATAAGATTCTTCTGAAAATAGAACTTGCTAGTGTGATAAGCCTCGAGGAAAGGAAGTAAAAAGTATAAGAGATCTTCTATTATTATATAGCGAATCTAATATCTAATATCTAATTAACCTAGTTTTACTGATAGTACAAAGTATAATTATAAAAGAGTAGTAAATCTTAGGATTCGTGAGTATAATCCTTACGTTAGAATAAGGGTATAACTCATTCTACTAGTACTCTTAGTTATGGGCCTTATAGGCCCCCGTGGCTATATACCGGTCTATCAGACACAGCGTACATCAAGCTCAAACTGGTTTTCATTGATCAACAAACCACCAAAGAACTAGAGCCCCGTGGGCCTCGAATCCACATACATTCCCAACGAGGAATTGGGATACATTTCTACTAGCCTCGGGCATCTATATAAGGAAGGTCTGCCTCCCACTTCAAACCTAGATAACAACAACTTCAGTACAACAAGTTCCTTCACATCTGCACAAACACCTGCCTACGCCAGTCATTGCCTGACTACACCGATTCAAAACCTAACAACTTACCGTTATTGAATGGAGAACGGCTACGTTTGGCTCTGAAATCGCATCTCACAAGCCCAGCCGCAGCCTTGACATTTCGTGATCAGGGGCATCAACTATTGCAACTTTGATAGACCTTCGCTCTCTGCTCCTGCCATATCCCTAAGTAGTCTCTGCATTTACCCTTTGTTCTATGCCAGGTCCGCTTCCATCCCAGCCTCGAGCAGCAGCTTGACTATAGAATCGCAGTTACGCTCGGTGGCCCATGATAATGCTGTCTGGCCTTCGCCGTCTTTCCAGTTAACGTCAGCGTGTTTGGCCAGCAACAACTTGATGACGTGCTCGTTAAAGCGACACATGACGGCATGCGAAAGAGGTGTTCGATGATCGTTGTCCTTCGAGTCAATCTCGGCTTTGTGTTCGAGGAGGAGATTGACAACTGCTTCGGAAGCATAACCACTAGCTACGCTATAAGATAATGGCGTTCGGCCGTTATTGTCCTTCGAGTCAACCTCGGCATTGTGTTCGAGGAGGAGCTTGACAACTGCTTCGGAAGCATAACCACTAGCTACGCTATAAGATAATGGCGTTCGGCCGTTATTGTCCTTCGAGTCAACCTCGGCATTGTGTTCGAGGAGGAGCTTGACAACTGCTTCGGAAGCATAACCACTAGCTACGCTATAAGATAATGGCGTTCGGCCGTTATTGTCCTTCGAGTCAACCTCGGCATTGTGTTCGAGGAGGAGCTTGACAACTGCTTCGGAAGCATAACCACTAGCTACGCTATAAGATAATGGCGTTCGGCCGTTATTGTCCTTCGAGTCAACCTCGGCATTGTTTTCGAGGAGGAGTTTGGCAACGGCCTCGCAACCATAACCACCAGCTGCGCTATAAGATAGTGGAGTTCGGCCGTTGTCGTCCTTGGAGTCTGTCTTAGCGCCGCTTTTCAGTAGCACTTCAACAGCTCTAAGGCTATTTCTCCAGGCATAGCTAAGTGGAGTCCGTCCTCGCTTGTCCCTGGATTCCACTTCGACACCTTCGGCTAGTAGTAGCTCGACGATAGTCTCGTGGCCTTCCTCTGTGGTGTACGACAATGGCGTACGTCCATCTCCGTCTCCCAGGTCGGCTTGGGCACCAGCCTTGAGAAGCTCCCGAACAACATCCTCATGCCCCCCCATTGCGGCCCACAACAGCGGCGTGCGACCTCGTTGATCCCGGGAGTTGGCATCAAGGCCCCTGGAGAGCAGTGACCCGACGATGACGTCATATCCTCCTTCGGCGGCCAACGAGAGTGAGTTTTGACCGTTATCATTAGGGCTAGTAGTCTTGATGCCTGGTACCGTGAGCAGGAGCTCAACAATAGCTTCTCGTCCTTGACTGGCCGCCCACAATAGTGGCGTCCAGCCATGTTTATCCATTGAATTGACATCGGCTTCCCTGTCGAGTAGTAGCTGGACGACTGCCTCTTGGCCAGCTTCGGCGGCCCATGAGAGTGGTGTCCTGCCCACGGCTCCACCTGAAGCATTCGTAGACTCAATAGCTACCCCGGCCTCGTTCCCAACCCAAAGTATCGGCGCGGCGTAAGGCGAATAATTACCAGTTGACCTTGAGTCGACATCGACTTCTCCCGTTTCCAGAAGTAGCTGTACTACCGCTCTTTGCCCATTCTTGGCAGCCCACGACAAGGGCGTCCGACCAGGGAGATATGGACCTGTAGTCTTTGAGTCGGGATCGACCTTACCGGTATCGAGAAGCTGTTTCACGACTGAGATGAAGCCGTTTTCGGCAGCGAATGACAGAGGCGTCCTTCCTCTGGCGATTTTAGCAGTGACTTTCGAGTCGGCATCAGCCTTGCCCGTCGCCAAGAGCAGCTCGACGATGGCTCCATGACCTTCACGGGCGGCGTAGGACAGCGGGGTAAACCCAAGCTCATCTTTCAGGTCAACTTCCACCAGGTCAGTCTCAAGCAGTAGCTTCACAATTTTTTCGTTTCCGGCTTCAGCAGCCCATGATAGCGGTGTCCGAGAAGAGGGTATGCCACCAACGAACCACGGGTCCTCTGCTCCACACCTACACGTCAGCTTCAGTGGCCTGCAAATTTCGCGAGCTTATAGCGTCCGCACCTTCATACGGGACAATCGTTCTGGAGTCGTATGGATTAATCGTTCTCGAGTCGGCATCAACTCCCTCTGTTGCTAGCAGTATCTCCACGGCTGCCAAATGACTATTGGCAGCAGCCCAAGCCAGTGGCGTTCGCCCATATTCGTCCTTTGAGTTGGGATCAACTTTACCAGTTGCAAGCAGCAATTTTATAACGGCTTCATGCCCGTTCATGGCAGCCCATGCGAGTGGCCTTAGACCGCGGTCGCCTGACATGTCGGCATCAACGCTGTCCATCTCAAGCAGCAGCTTGACTACACTATCATGTCCATTTGAAACCGAATAGTAAAACGGTGTTCGGCCATTTCCGTCTTCCACATTACAACACTCGTCATTGAGAAACATCTCCACGGCGTAGTTGACTCCAAAGTAAGCCGCTTGATGCACTCCCCTAAGTTGGGCTGGAAAACCTGCGCAATAACCGCGGCCCGCTACTATTCTTCGACGGTTGACAAACAATGCTTGGCTGGACGCTTCGACCTTGGCGTCGGATCGTAGAAACTTGATGACTTGTTCGCAAGGAACCCCGGCCTTTAGGGCATGGAATCCCCAATTCTGTGCTGCGTATTCGAAAAGCGGGTTCTCTTGCAGCCTTTTCTCGTACTCATCGTCCGTTTTGCATGGTCCACCGAGGAACACCTCGAATGAGAGGTATGCACAGCAGATGGCTGTGATGTCGACCTCTGCATATGGAAACCATTGTTGCCATGTCCGCATAAAGTATTCCTGCGTTGTGTAGTGTACTAGTCGGATGACATTGCTCTCCTTATCTACCGTGACCAAACCGGCACAAGACGAGACCATATCAATGACATCTGGACAATTTTCCTGGTCAAGCGCTGCTTGACCAGCTTCTACACCAAGCGCGTGCCGCAATTCCGTGGCAGTCAGTTGTCGCCTTGCTCGGGTAATCCACGATATAACCTGCTTAGCGAGGTCTGCTTGATCGCAGACTTGGCCTTCGATCCGCTTCATGGCATCGTTATATGCACAGTCGTAAGCTTCAGAGCCAGTCGGTAGCTCTGCCAGGGCAATCCGAAGTGCTTTAACAGACCTCTTCCCAACTAAACTTTTTAGGTGAAGCCGTGCAAGTAAGAACCTAGACATGATCAGCGCGTCGTCTTTGGGCTCTCGCAGGTCACTTACATTCCATCAACAGCGTTAATAATTGCAGTCTTGACTTCTTCTTGCAAATCTGGACTGCGGTGGACGAAGGATGGCAGGTGCGATATGTTTTCGTCTAAAAATAGACGGACGTCGCGCTCGCTGGCTTGAATCTCTAGCGTCATACCTCTTTCGAAAACCCCTATAATGCCAGGTATATGTCTCGATGTTACGAAGAGGTTGACTCCACACTCGGCTTGAAACTTCAGGATCTCCGATAGGAAGTTGTCGCGGTGGCCGCTAGTCACTCGATATTCATCAAGTGCATCAATAACGATGAAGACTCTGGAATAGAGACGGGCCATAGAGTAGAGGGCTGTGATGACTTCTTCATATTTCGGTCGCGTCTGATGGCACCTGTGTCTCTCGTAGAGCGATTTTAGAGAGTCTGGCAAGTGCGAATGGTCCTGAGCCAGTTGTTTCAGCAAGCTCGCGAAAAGGCTGCCCGGCGTCTGCTCGTCTTGCCGCCGGAACTCGCAATAAATGAATGCGACCCCAATACTACTATCGTTTCGGAAACGGTTGAGGAGTTCTTCAATCACAATTGACGTGAGAATCGTCTTTCCGGCGCCAGGAATGCCCGGGCAAAATAACGTCTCCTTCTCATTCTCCAACCAGTTCTTGAATTCGGGACACTCGAGAAGCCATCGGCCAGTGCCTGTCTGTCTGAGACTCAAGACGTCGTTATGGTGCGTAGCGTGGTTCTCCAACGTCAGCCAACTAAGAATGGTCAAGCGTTCTTCATGCCGGTCTCGTTCGTCATGCCGGCGCGATATTCTATCCAAGCCATCATATAAACCTGCTTCCGAGCTTTGAATAGCTGCCCTATCATGCTGCAGCTGAGACAGCAGCGTCCTCAGCTGCCAGTTGTTCTCGATAGAGGTTTTCTTGATTTCTTGGAGTAGTCGCCGGGAGTTGTTTGCCAGAGCCAGTTCCAGTAGTGACTTTTCGCGCTGAATCATTTCGAAAATCTCTTTGATCTCTTTCTCATTGAAGGGCCATTTCAGGCTGGCGAAGGATTTCCCCATCCCGTCCTGGGGCTGGAGCCTTTCTTTGACCTTGCTCAAGGCAACCCAAAGTCGACTTAGTGGTGCCCCTGGGGCTTCGAGGGCTTCAATGGTAGCTGACCATGCTCGACCTTCTTCTGAATCATCGGCCTCATCCTTAAGCTGTTGAAGAATACTCTCGCACGCTCGCAACTCCTCGCGAAGGGCCTTTCTCTGCTGTTTCGCACCCTTAGCCGAGGTGATATATTTAACGACTTTGGAAGATAGTTGGAGGACAGCAATGATGCCTGCTGTTATGCTGAGTGGATCCATCTCCTACCCAGCCTAACGTGTTGCGGGGTAAAGGCGGAGAGCCGTCTGCTAGACAGAGCACTCAGGCCCGTGTCGAAGCCCACGTCGATGAACTTGATATCTACGATAGAGTCACGCTCAGGACGAGCGTGCTGGATGCACAATTTTGACGGCGCAGCAGCTTGCCTCGCAAGGCGGAATGTGGCAGGGGAGGCAACGGACGCCGGGTGCCGCCGACCCCGCCAGCGCCTTACCAGCTTCGTCCTTGGCTGTGTTGTCAGGTCACGCGTCGCAAAGTGTAATCACGTGATACCCACAATTGGACGATGGATGTCACGGGCCTGCGTGCCCAAGTAATCGGCCGGGCGGTCAGCCACGGCAGAAATGGAATAATTACGGGCCGACGGACCAATGAGAGAAGGACCGAACAGGTGGAAGAGTCGGTCCACGACAGGACCGACAAAGGAATACGATCGGTCCAGGGAAGAGCTGGAAGAAGAGAATGTCTATATAAGCTACCATGTCTCCCTTGTATCTAGTATGTTCTTCCAGACTCTTCAGTAGTCAATTCAAGTACAACGACGCCCCTACACTTGAATACGCACTTCTTATTGATATCTTGTGAATACTGCTTGACTGCCTCACTTATCTATAACAGGCACCCCCGACCCGTGCACCAGCTATACCCGCCTGATAGACCCCGAGCTAGTGTTAGGATCGTAACAAGGGATGGAGAAAGTAAAGTGCGAAAGGGAGGGGTGTCCTTATAGAGGATGTGCTTGTATTAGTAATTCCGTTTTCCGAATAGGGCAGTGTTATGTCTAAATAGGAAATGGTAACGGAATTAAGTTAACGGTGATGAGTTTTGAAGTGTCAGCTCCGGACGACGTCAATTTTGGAATTGCTCCAGAAGATGTCAATTCTGAGTCGCTCCGGAGGACGTCAATTTCTTGCTAGTTCCGTCTCTGCACTGCTGTGCAATCCATCATCAGACTCCGCGCGACAACCTATAGTTCGCTTGCATGTTGTTCGACACACCGAGTGTGGGATTGCTCTTACAGAACCGCTCGCAGCTCATTTGCGAGGTATACTGGTCTCGTTTTTCGTTGGTGGCGGTTGCATTTGCTAATAGGTATTCTCTCCAGCCGGATGTGCCAAGCATATACCCTATCCCTCCCTCCGCCGAGACGAACGATATCTACCTCCAAACAAAGCATCCTCAGACCCTCGCTTCGCTCGCTTACCATACCACAAAACATTACGGCTCACTCGAGGTTCCCAAAGTCCCTCAAAAACGCTCTGCTTCCGGCTCACTATCACCGAGTAAAGACTCGCAACGTAATAGCGAAGCGGGCGACATTGAAGATGTCACGGACCTAGTTGCCCCGCCTACACTCGATATCTCCCCCGAGCAAGCTCGGCAAACCATCGCATCCTTCCGTGCGTCGTGCCTCGCCGCTAGTACACACTGCGCGGTGACAGGCAAGGGTCGATCATGGTATATGAACCCGAATATCGGTCCAGCCGTGCATGCCTGCCATATCGTACCCCAGCAACATTATCACGTGTATCCTGTCCCGAGCTCCTTAAACGACAGCAGCGGATAGAGTCCGCGGCGGTTGCGTGAGGCCTGGGACCGTACCTGGTCAGCCGAAAATGGTCTTCTATTGCTCAGCCATCTCCATGAACTCTTCGATGCCCGGCTTTTCTCTATTCACCCTGAAACGTTACGGGTCCGTGTTTTTATGCCGTACGACGTCCTTTTAGACCATCACGGCTCTATCGCCCAACTGTCTCCGATCGTTGATCGCAGAGCCTTGCGCCATCACTACCAGATGTGTTGTATCGAGAACATGGCTGCCAAGATGTCCTTATCAGAGGCGGCCTCTGTTTCTGAGGCGATGTCGATACCGGAGCTCTCGGAAGTTATGTCTCAGTTCAAGTCTGGGGTCCACACTCCAAGTGTGGCGGGTATAGACAATGATTCGTCGCAGGCCGTTGCCGAAGACCCCTCAAAGCGGGCACGGCCAGCCCCAGACGAGCCAGCTGGTGATACGGACCAGTTCGCTCACGCTCCACCGATGGTAGACGGCTCGTCTGCGGGGAGTTATGTGCTGGATCTAACAGAGGGGCATGCCCGCAAGAAGAGGCGACGGGCCTCCGAGAACATGAACACCATTCATGTTTATGACGGGGAAATCCAGTCCACCGATAGATTCAATGACCCATACTGGGATGGTTGCATCACACCCAGTAACAGCCAAGCATTTTTAGCGGATGTGGACTGGGAACTAGGGAAAAGGGGGGAATTGTGATAAACGCCAAGCAGTGCCCAAACGAGGGGGGTTAAAATGTGCCAAAAATCAATATTCCCAGGGCTCGTGGAGGGGGGAGGGAAGCTGTCGTGGAGCCATGATTTTATGATTTGGATCTGGCAGGTAGCCCGTGATCACGCCCTGCCCGCAAACATTGGAGGGAAAAGAGTTAATACAAGGTCCTTCCCTACGCTATCGAGTCTTGATAGATTCTCATGAGGTTTTAAGAAGATGTGCTGACCATGTTTTACCAGATCTCCAGCCCCGGGGTCAGGAGTAGCATGGATACTAAGGAGCCTCGAGTAGCTCCAACACTATGCCAGGGCAAAAGAACTAGAGTCGCTGGTGACCGCCAAACGAACCGATGGTTTGGAAATTAACGCACAGTGCACTCTGACGAAGCGAATCCTGCCAGGTCTTGAGCAGCAGTAAGCGAGGTGAGAAAGTCGGTTCCGTTATAACAAAAGTAATTTTGCCAGAAACGACATCGCAGCGCGGGATGTGCGTTCAAGCCTAACAGGGTTCCGGAAAGTCGACAAGTTTCGGGAAGGAAATTCGAGATAAAGTAATGGAGGTAGGAGGAAATGTGGTAGCCTTCTATTCAAATTATAATCTACTGCAATTTCGCCAGATTCGATCCCACACAATTCGCCCAAGATAGCGAATGCACCGCGCCATGCGGGTCGATCTGACACCACAAGTGGTCAAGCGCCTGAGAACAACACCGCGCTCGAAGGTCTTCCGACGCGGGATGTGATGGCCTCTTCGACTAGCCTACGAGAAATTTGCTCAACGCGCCTCCCTCCTCGTGCACACCACTGGCACCAGGCACAAGCGTGCCTGGTGCCTTTGGAATTTGCTCAAGTCGGCGCTTAAGACACCGTCCTCCTGGTGAATCACACGCCAAGCACGGGCGTGAGTAGCCTGAGCGGAGTAAAGTAGATCAATCTTGAAACACCAAGTTCAGGTTAACGAAAAGGCCGCAAACCCGTACCTCCAAATGCTATGTCGAGGGGCTGGGTGAAACTTTTTGAACTCTTCGGCATGCGTCGTATTAAAGCACAAGAGACTTGATTGTGTTGGCAAGCGGTGGGATAGAGGTCAGCGACACAGTTATAGTTCCGAACAAGCTCATAGCCAAACTGGACATGGCAGCGGCTCGAGGGTCAGACTGGAGAAGCAGCGCAGTGATGATGGCTCCCGAGTTGGCACCCAAGGTAATTCCGCGAGTGATGAAATCCTCTACCAAAGCATCAACATGTTAGTCAAACGTGCTGCCCCTTCACATGTGATGGAGATGTAGAACCTGCCTTTGGGAACCCTCATCCAGGTCAACATCCGCCGGCCGACAAGGGCGCCCAGGATGCCGCTCATGACCGCAACAGCAGCCACGGTGTTGATATCCCCTCCTAGATTTTGGGTAGCGGGTAGAGCAAGAGCCAGCGTCAAACTGCGGGACGCCAAAGCGAGAGAGCGCTGTGCACCAATGCCAATGGCACACGAGGCAATGGGATAAGCGAAAATCGAAGCCACGGATAAAGCGAGGGTTGGTAGGAGAATGACGAAGAAGTGCTCGCGCAACTCTCGGCGATATTGGTGCATGGGTAGAGCAAGAGCAACAATCCCGACGTCAAGCGCAGCGCCGAAGACGTCCCCAGCCCCCGGAGCCCTCCGTTTGTTGGGTTGAGAGAGGAGGGAGTAAAAGTTTACGCCGGTTTTGAATTGCCGTAATGCGGTATGTAGGCTATCACCCCGGATAGCCGCGAAGGCCCAGATCAATAGGACGGACGCCGTCGACGAGACTAGAAGTGGGTGCAGATACGTGCGATGTCTTGCAGGGATGTACAATGAGGCGACGTAGGTCAGAACACAGCAGCTCAATTGCAGTGGCATGGGATACCCCGTCGCGTAGTACACGGGAATTCCGGCTAGCAAAATTGAGGCATATATGAAGGTATTTAGGTGGCCAGATATACGAGCCGCCCAAGATGTGACACGAGGTGACAACGCAGGCACGTCTACTTCAACAGAGCCGGCCTGAATGCTGCCTGAATCCCCTGACTCTAGACCCGGATCAGGGTTAGAATCTTGCGCTGGCATAGACTCTTCTCCGAGGTTCCTGTCTCGTGGAAGGGGCGCCGTTAAGCCTCCAAAAACGGAGGGAGGGCGAGTAGGCGCAATTGGCGGGTTGAGAGTCGCTTCACTAGCACTAGCAGGCACAACACCGACTAACGCCGCGCCGGAATCATCTTCTTCGGGGGATTGCTGATGACTCTTCTTAGGAGAACCGAAGAGGGCTTGAAGTCCCCGGGTAAAGAAGGCTGTGAAGATCACCATAATGACCCAGCCGATCACTTGGTGCAACCCGGTCAGTATCAGTCAGTCTCGAGGTTGAGTTTCCCGTTGGATCAAGCGTACCGAATACCGCAATGATCTTGGCGACCTCTACGCCGCTGATTGGTGTGCTGAGAGGAAGCGTGATGAAAGAAGGCGCGAAGAATAGGTTGATCCATCTCATGGCCCAGCCTCCCTGAAAAAACAATTGAGCGTCTGAGGACAGAAGAAAAAGTAAGCATTGTGAATCGATAACTTACTGGAACATCGGCAATGGACACAAGCCTTTTCGTGCGAGCATTTCCAACAACAGCCTCCGATAAAAGTAAAGCGACAAAGAGGATAATCAAGCCGGCGACCGAGGGCGGAAACGAAAAGCCGGCGAGCTTCAACAGCACCTCGATCCCGAAGCAGTACGCAAGGATGCAGAAAATGCCGCAGGGAATTAAAATCAGAGAATGAAGAAGCTTTATCTTTGAAGAGACAAGTGCCTAGTATAGTATATAATTGTCAGTCATTTCCGAGGAGTTGGCCTTACGCTCACCAGTTTGACAGGATAACATAACTAACCAGCTGCAGAGCCAGGAACGCATCGCCCACTGCTCCGCGAGCCCTTTCTGCTTGGCTCCGAGAAATTGTCGCCGTCATCACTAACGTTGATGTTCGCCTTGGCTAAGTGGTAGCACGACACGGCTACCTGTAGGTTTTATAGTATAATGATAATGGCTCTTGCGAAAGGAGCGATATTTTATGCTGAGGAGGCCGTACGCACCCTTGGCCGCCTTCATCGCACAAACGGAGATGACTCAGTATTCTCGAATACCGAGGAAGCTGTAGCAAAAATGTAGAATAGTAGCGTAAAGCCGTATAGCCTATCGCTGCCATTAATGCACTTTTCCTTGGTTTGTAATCCTCAGACTAAGGCGGGTTTGGTGATCGCTACTCGGAGACTCGTTTAGCTCCGTTCCATCTCCGAAGAAGAAGAACGTGTGTAAGCGAGAAATCACAGCTCGATACGAATAGATGGCAATAATTGCTAACGGAGTAGAAGAAGTGAAGGAAGAACTAGAACCGCTCGAATTCAATTTCGATTTTCCCGATTCAATGTTTCGAACCAAGCTCTTGGGAGCCGCTTTGAACGGCGTGGCTTCCTGTTCACCAGCACATTAGTCTGCTAAGACCGCCGATTTCAATATAACTCGGCAACTCGATGCCGTGGGCATAGAAGGAACAGAATGCGGCTAACTGTTTAATCGGGAATGTGCCACTATCCTCCTTCCAACTCGACCGGCCGATCTAGTTCCAACAATAGCTCGTTCCTGGTTCGTTAACGAGGGTACCTACCTACCCAGGAGCGTTGATTCTCTCAGAACTGCAGTTTCCGGCTTGACAAATACACAAAGGGGACACGGGAATCTCAGATTTGATCTACAGAGAATGAAGCCACACATTTGAGCTGGAAATTTGACCCATACTACAAAACAAACTCTGTTGTGTAGCTTGCTCACTGCTCTACTCGTTCACAAATCTGTACTCTTTAAGTCATAGGATTTCGTGTAATCGATTGACACACTATAAGTAGATCTACCTAAAGCTATCTAACCAAACCATCTGAGACAAAAGAGAAACAGTACAGATTAAAGGAATGAAAGTCTGTACACATGGAGTTTGTACAAATGAAAGCCTGTGCAAATGAAAGTCCGTACAGATCAGAATCTGTACAAAGCAAAACCTATACCTGATCCAGCACAGAACGTCCCAAAATACCTGCATAACCAAGGATATCAATCCATCTTCCTATTGTCAGAACCAGCTCTTGTCAATTCCACAGGCAGAATTTCCTGTTCGAGGTATGCAATGACCGATGCAGTCTCTCAAAAGTGTGTCTTGTGGCTGCTGTGGAGAGGCTGAGATGGCATTCCAACACAAGCATCTAATGAGTTATCAGGCTTGTCGATGGCGGCATTGGCTGCAAAGGTTGTTCGAATAGGTGGTCGGTCCCCACCGGTTCCATTTTGAAGTGCAATAGGGAAGCAGATGAGGAGGACAAGGATGGGATTGGTTTGCGTAGGTTTTCGTTCTACCGTGCCCACACCGGAAAATAATAGACCGCTTGTAGACGTAGCACATCTTGACTACATACGGCTATTCGCATCCACTGATTGTTTTCTGTACGGTTTGTTATGTACCTTAGAAAGTTGAAGGTGGAAGGCTTCTGTTATAAGCAGTGATTTTGGCGGTATGTCGAGTTTGGTTCGAGTGCTTTCCTTTCTTCGGGACACTTTGAGATCTTCTTTGAGGAAGGGTGTAATATAAGGGATTATAATATGTGAGAGGGATTTCAAAATCTTTGATGGTGTTGGGAAAGATATGAAATGACTTCTGAGATGTAGGAGAGATGGCAATGTCTTTGAGGGTGTTGGGCGAGAGGTAGAGGCAGGAGGAGTTCTAAGATGTGGAGAGGATTTTACTGCCTATATACTCTTGAAGATCATCATCGAGCTCAAGGAGCAAGCTATCACGGTGGTTCGTCTGCGCAAGTGAAAAAGGATTGGTCCCATCATTCTCATCCACCTCATGCCTTAGCCCATACTGGAGATCGCCTTGGCCATCTGCCTTACAGCACAGCCGGCGAAGTAAATAAGGATACTGCGAGGCTTAATGGCCTCGTGGGAAGTTTGCGGAAGGGCATGGCCACCCTTGTGATCACTTTGTATAGATCCGATTTATTTACAGAGAGCCACGCTGCAGACCTAGGCGTCTACTGAACCGGCCAACATCCCGTCTTGGATCCTAGCCACGACGAGATGATGCTGTCAACAGGTTAGGTCATGACTGATAAGTTGAAAATTCAAATCATGTGGTCGTGTGTGAATGTCACGGATCTCGGGACAAGCAAGCCAGAGGACTGCCGAAGTGTACAAACGTGAAACATGGCATTGCAGCTACGTACTTCGTATTTACACACATATCCTCTGGCAGCCTAGCGAAATTTAAGACACCTTGTCGGTGTTTGAGAAGGACCAACTCGTTGTCGGCCGGTAGAAGAGGCCGGGGCCAAGTCTGCTTCGCCCACAGCACACCAGGTTACACTGCCAAAGGCCGCATCACGGTCGAGCGATCTGGCCTGGCTGCGCAGCACACAGCCATGGCCCATGGCCCAAAAGACTTGCAATTTCCATTCAAATCAGACAGGTTGGTATAATCTTCGCTCAGCAGGTCGTTGTTTGGCGGGTGGCGTTCTTCTGCTTCAAGTGGACTTACGAGCTTCTGCTAGGGGTAGAGGATTTGTTGTCTGCTGGGAGATGGAATGGTGGTCGAAATGGTGAAGGCGTCCATCATGCCGTGTGCATTGCATGAGCTTGGTGCTGCGGGAAGTGACCAATCCAGGAAGCGCATTTGACGCCGCGGCTCCATCAATTCTCAACTCCCTCAAGCTTAGGCAACAACCTGCAATGCCCACTTTCCCCGCCTCACACCTTGATAAATATTGAGCGATAGCACCGCGTTCTCTTCGAGTTTCGACTCCCCTTATTGCCATCACGCCAACTTTCGAAGCGTATCGTTGATCCTTGAGCAAGCTCCAATTCTCGCCACATCATTACCACATCGCCATGGGTTCCGAGGAATTTGTCGTTCTCGGCATAGAACAATTCCTCGAGGATGACGGCTGTACGTCGCACTACAAGTACAATGGGAAACATTTCAGCATCCTCTTGTGTGATTACCCGCCCCGCCCCGGATACGACGACCAGAATGATATTTTGGCCGACTACATCGAAAAAATGACCGACGTGTCTGCCCATGACGGAACCAAAATCGAGGATGACATTCGGCAGAATGAGTATCTGCATCAAGCCGCCCGTGAAATTGGCGAGATCGTGCTGCCACTTTTGAGGGAACTTGCTCCCCTACTCCCAGTCGCAGAAGCCCCTCTGCCAGAGCCCAAACAGTCGGAGCTGGGCACAGTCGAGCAGTTTTTATACCCAAACGACCAGGAGTGCGTGAAGTTACAGCTGGTAGGTCTCGACGGCCGCCTCACATTAGCCCAGGGTCACCATCTTGAATCCGCACTCGACAAAGACAGACCGATGACTCCTGAAGAGATGAAAGGCATTGAAACGGATCTGGATATGATTCCCAAGTTCGAAGCGTCTGAGGTCCTTCTCACTACCCGTTACAGAGGTGGCATGTCGGCCTTCGGGGCATCGATACGAGGGGAGGAGTACGTGTGCAAGATCATCTCCAACTTCTTCCGGCATGCGATCATTGCAGAGCTGCCAGTACTTGTCAAAATCCGAAAGGCAAATCTGGATTCTGAAGCACGAATTCCAGAACTCAAAGGTGTGTATTTCTCCCGCCAACAATTCCAAACATAAAATATCGTGGACGGTCTAGTTAATTCATTTCCAACAGGTTTAATTACGTATAAAGAAGGTATCATAGGCTTCGTCTTGGAGAAGATCCCTGCAAAGTCTATATCGCTGGTCCAAGTCATCCAGGGCAGGGCCGGAGATGTCTCTTCTATCCTAAAAGAGAAGTGGGCCGCTCAAATCGAGTACACGGTGGCCGAGCTACACAAGAACGACATGATCTGGGGGGACGCAAAGCCGGAAAATGTTATCATTGATGAAAACGACGATGCCTGGGTGATCGATTTTGGGGGAGGCTTCACTCCGCCGTGGGTCGAGCCTGAGAACGAGGGGTCTCGCGAAGGGGACCTCCTGGCATTAGCGAGAATCAGGGAGAAGCTTCTTTCCAGTTCGTAGCTTCTGTATGGTCTGGTTGGGATTCAACCACAGAACCTTGGGGGATTGGAAGGGGGGGCACAGATGTTTCAAGTCTCGCAGTGATGCTTGGGACTGTGAATCTGCAGCGACTTTGTTTGAAAGCGTGGGATGGGCTGGATGACGGCGTAGAGATCGGGGGTACATATCTATCTACATTTGGCATCTTTTCTCCGTGTCATGTTAGCGTTTCTAGTTGGTCTAGTGATAATTTCGATTTCTGAGTTTCAAACGATAAAAATTGATAACATCTAGTCTCTACGACGAATGAATCCAGTAGAAAATGTCCCCGGCGTACACTCCGAAGCTCCCAATTCCCCGAAACCAACCCAGTCCCAGATGCAAAAACCAAGACAGCTTCTCGTAACAAAGTGAAATAACTCCAAATGTAACCCGACCTGTTTAAATAGCCGCTCAACGAAGAAAAAAAAAAGCGCAATGCACAAAGCTTACAAAATTGGCTCCCTTATCAAGACAACTCATCCCTCGCCTCGCCTCACCACTTACACCTCTCCCCTCACGTGGAGCTCCTGCTTGGTAAGGAATATCACCGCGAGATCGGAATGACGACTTCCTCGTCAGCTCCCTTCTTGAACTCTTCGCCAAACTCAAATTTCGTGTGACGAAAGTTATTGTGCGCGAAACCTCGCAGAGGAGGCGATTTACTCTGGAAGAGAGGCCTCAACATGGGTATAGAGGCGGCAATGATGGTGATGGCACCTTCTGCCGTGCCGAATATGAACAGGTACACATTCGACGCTTGTAGGCATTAGCAAAGCTTCGATCTTGGAACTTCGGCGACGGGGCTTACCGATATTGGGGTCCGAGATGGCATAGATTGTCGTCAACTTGAGGAACGAGGTGATGCCGGCGCTAGCAACATGAAAAGTAAATTAGTGCCCAGTCCAAACCAATCATGTCTCCACGGATTTTTACTCACAATACCCCCATGCTCATCGCGAATAGAGCACCGAGCTTCTCCTTCTTATTGATGGACACGTTCCATATTATCTTCCACGGAAGCATTGCCAGAACAATGTCCACAACACCGGAATAAACTATTATTGCACGAGCCGTCAGTGCGCGTTCGCAATCGACTAATCGCCTCGACTCCTTCCAGAGCTTACCAGTTCCCATCGTGCCGACCTGTTCGACCGTCTCCCTCGGCCAGCAAGACCCCTTCACCGTACTATCCCAAAGCCTCTCCACTGGCCAGCATTGGATCCACTGCGCAGTCGCATTGGCGCCCAGAACGAGGTTGGTAGTGATGATGATGAACCACACAAATCTCTTGGTCCAGCCGCTCGAGATGCAGAGGAGCGTGAGGGCGAAGGAGAGCTTGCTCCAGATGAGGGCCAGGAGAGAGAAGAATCCCGCCGTGTATGAGTACATGTTCATTTTGTTGAGCGTCGCGAGGTTGACGGCGTAGTTGGGCTTGCCCAGGTCGAGGGCGACGCAGACTGATTGCAGAGAAGTCGACACTATCAGCGCGGCCTAGGAGAAATCACAACCCAGTCTCAGTGTCTTGCTCGAAGCAGGAAAGTAGCTGCTGGGTCGTGTGGGAACTCACGAAGCTCGCGACGAGGAAATGGTCATCGCACCAAAGTGGCCTTCCCCGCGAAACTTTGGAATAGATTCGTAGCCCGAGAAATAACGCCGCGATACTGGCAAGCAGCCATATTGTTCGATTCAGCAGTGGCCCCAGATTGGGAACGTCCATCTGTGGACTCTGCTCTTGGTCCATGGCTATCGTGTGTTGTGATTGTCGTTCGTTTCTCTCCTAAAAGAAATTGAATGGAAAAACTGGAGAAAAGAAAACACGAGTGGGGAAACAAAACCAGAATAACAGGAACGGGATCCCTGGTGCCGATGGGGATATTAGACTGTTTATGATGCCAAGTTCTCCGCTCCTCTCGTTCTCCAGTCATGTGGGAACTTGGGGATAATCATCGCTAATTCGTGATCTAGTGATATGATTCAAGGCAAATCTCCCATTTATGCCTCGGGTCTGTCACAAGCCGTGTCGCGACATGGTCGATCTCTTGCGGGGATGGAGAGGTTTAACAGGTTGGTGCATTGTCGATCTGACTTGTGTCAGACCCCATCGGACCAAAGTTTGGGGTCTTTCTGGAAGCCACAAAGAAG
This sequence comes from Scedosporium dehoogii, assembly GCA_002812735.1. Classification (NCBI taxonomy): domain Eukaryota; kingdom Fungi; phylum Ascomycota; class Sordariomycetes; order Microascales; family Microascaceae; genus Scedosporium; species Scedosporium dehoogii. Next base: position 268,972 of record PGIR01000008.1, read on the forward strand.
CCGCACCGGGGACGAAAAAACTCTTTGATCCCAAGAAATCGGAAAAAAATGACCGCCGGCCAATGTTGTTTCAAGAGGAAGGGGGCCAAGCGCCGTAAATAGAAATCCGGTTAACGCCCCGCGGAGGGGACTTGTTCCCCTGTTCCCCGGAAATATGAGCAGCCGATAGTGGTTGGGGATGTAGCGCTTTGACAGTTGCGAGGTGATGTGACGTTGGGCTCTGGCATTTTTATCCAATGGCCCCGGAATTCTTCAGATGAAGGAAAGTCCTCAATTCTCGTCTCCCGCTCGCGCTGCGCGTTGCGGCCGTCGCACGCCACCACTTCAGGATGGCGTTTCCACTCTGCAGGACGATGCTAAAAAGAGTTAGTGCTCCAATATCTTCTAGTTCACGGATAAATCGGATGTCGAGCGCCCGTTGTGGTGGTATTGATATCGTGGGCTACAAGTCACGATTTGATAGCCCTGCCGAATCTGTGCAACTTACTCTATTCGGGATGCTGATGCCACGATGTATGGTAGATGGCATCTGTCACCCAGCCCATCCACGCGACACTAACTCATATCTCCGCGGGCCATTGAGAATGGTATTACGGATCTTACCTCGTGCGTAATGAAAAAATGCTGGTTAATGCCGTTTGTCTGTCCAAATCCTAAAAAAACAGTCTCGTGGCGAGGTTTGCATTATCATCGGCTGAAGCTGCAGTCTCTGGACAGCACTGCTGGCTAGAGCCCTTCCAATATCCCGTCGCCAGTCAGTTCTCTCAATTCGCCCTCTGCGCCCCCACCTCACTCTGGAGGTTTATTTCGATGACAACCATATCATAACAGTAATTTCAAATTGTGCAAGAGGCCATCAGTGTTAAAATAGTGAGTCTGCAGGAGGAGATGCACAATGGTTGGAATCCAACATTGGTGGCGAGATTCCCCTTCCCCTCGAGTCAGGACAGAGTCCAGCCTGGCAATGCACGATATATCTTAGCTGCATATTGCTGGCTCTCTAAGAATAGTTCTAGTCCTCTACCTCGGTCTTCTTTCCTAAATCTTGTTCTAGGGGCAGCAGCTAGTTCACTAGCCCTAGCCGGGCCGGGCATTCCGGCCAACGACCCCGCAATACGACGCTGTGTTGGCTAGTTAAACCACTCCCCGTCTGTAAGAATACGTGGCGTGGGGCATGGGCTGGATGGTTAGCAATTTAATGGCCAGAATCGCAATTGTCGCCATGTAAAAACGCAGCCAAGCACTTGGCAGAGCATCTATTCAGAGATGGGTCGACAGACCTCCACTATCTCTTGTTTAATTGTGGAAATGCTGGCTTCCTATGCACCAACCCACCAACAACAGGTTGCCTTGATGGCGGGCTCCGTCGGCCATTCGGACTCTCGGCGCGTCAAGGTGAGGTGGGTATTGGATGTAAGTTGGATGGCTGTTGGCCCGAGTAAGGTAATCCATTCTTCTTCGTCCAGATACAAATGAAAGATTTGTTCCGTCTTGGAAGCCGTCTACAAGTAATTTGGCCCGTTGCACATTTCCTGAAACGCACACTCTAGTCTATGAGAGACCGTGGTAAAGGATCGCGATAATCATCATGCTCTGTCAGGCGGCAGTTGTCCTCTCCGCCTTTATGGTATGTGAAGTCCGCGAGAGCTAGCTTAATGACATGCTCATGAATGCTTTAGGTGGCCACCTCCGCATCTCCTCCTGTTGCGGCCGTGACGAACCGCACAGCAATCGCCCTTGAGGCTTTGGCTCCCCTTACTGTCGATGATGGCGTTAGTATGCAATGGACCGGGTCCATATTTCCCGATGACGACCCTGTGGTTTTGTATGGTACCATAGACGTACGTGGCTCCCTGTCAACTTCCATCTATAGCGACGCCCGTCCATTGAGAACGCTAACTATTTGATAGGAAATATACGACGCCATAATATCTGTGAACCCCGATTATGCCCCTCCTGAAGTTGGGGGTAGAGATATTAATATAAGCGGCATCCAGCCTCGGGCTAAGGAACGCCTAACCTGCGCGGTTATGGCCACTGGAAACAAAGCCGAAGGAGCGGTTCGTTTGAGCGAGACTGGTTGATTCCTTTTCCTTCCAGCATTTACTGTAGTTCTAACTAATCCCCTTGCCCCATTCTAGAGGGGCTACAATCATCTCAACAGAATTGGGGGCTGGTGTGGCACCCCTGGCAGAGAATGCCGCCGAACGACTTGCGACGGCACGACTGGTTCATACCTCTGCAGTGTAAGTAACAATGAACCCTGATCGATCATCCTGATACATGTCTCCCCTCGATTTTCTCATCGCTGACTTGCGCTTGCTTGTTACCCCCCATATCAGGAGGAAGACGGCGGCCACGCGGAGCCCTGCGAGTACCTCGGGGCCTGCATTTTCGTTATCGGTGCGCATTGCTGCAACTCGGAAAGCATGTCCGGCCACTGGTACGAGCTTAACTTCTTCAGCCTGTGGGCTGGCTACGCGAATTGCAGAGACCCCCCAAACAAGCGTCCTACTGCGTATCCGTATCCTGGAAACTCTCCGAATGGCTTGTGTCCACAACTGCTATAATACTTGGTGTGCTGGAGTCACGATCTCGGGGCAAGGCTGTGTCTCAGGCCTCCGAGTGGAGTGGAATGCTATGTCACCGGCTGATGAGATACGTGGCAAATACGCAGTGGTGGGGCTAGGTAGGACAAGGATGTATATGTTGACGGAGGGAGCTTGGGTTTCGCCAACATCCCTATTCCCGAGAATTACCAATGTATTCGAGAAGAAGAGGTGATCTCATTGCCAACTAAACCTCACTTCGAAGGGAAAACATATCTGTTTTTGAGTAGAACTAGCCTAGTAACTCTCAAATTGAAGAGACACTACCGCCATTTGAGAAGAGTTTATCCGGATCCTTAATCTAGGCGGCATCATTGAGCTGGTAGTACATTAGACTTCATCCGTATCCTCGACCTCGCGGGCCCAGAGCGGATAGGCATGTTCACACCTAGGACGCTAGGGTGTAGACCAATCACTCTTCGACGGGTAGCGGTATTCTCATCAGAATAACCCGGATTTAAACAAGTAGTCTTCCTCGATAATCCCAATACTGTAAAATCCATGGGTGTCTATGACCAGTCGCAGGAAAGCCAGGATGAGAAGAAAACCCGAGATGAGGTTACACCTTACACACCTCTCCCCTTTGGTTAGCCGGTGTCCTTGCTCATACCAATCAGCTTTTCTTGACACGAACTGAACAAGACATGATGATTGACCACATTTGGCTCACAGCGCCTCCCTCAGCTCATCATGCGACCAACGAAGCCGGCTCTTGGAGCTCTTCTCTCTCGCCTTCTCATACACCGGCATGAAATCCTCGACAATCGCCTTAGCCTCACCCTCTTCAAGTGCTTTCACCCTCTCCCATTCGACGCAGATTAGGCCATCATTAGCGACCTCCGGGCCTTTGTCCGTCGCCGTGCCTTCCTCAGCCGCCGTGCTCTTCCCAAGTTTCGACTGGTAAATCAAGTCATTGAGCGCAAGAATTTCCTCCTCACCAAGAGTCGTGTCCTTGAAGCCCTCGAGGTCTTTGACGATCAAGTCTCCGTCTTCTCCTCGCGTCGCGAAGGCGTAGTGCGCTTCGGTGACCTCGATATCGCGGTCGCTTGTGACAACCTTGGTGAACAGGATCAAAGTCCACGAGCCGGCGTCGACCTTTTGGCAGCGCGGGATAATTTCGTCGCCGGTTCCGATTTCGCTGCACATGTAGGCGTTCGCCGGAACAGGGTAAATACGCCAAGGGTCCTGGGAGAGAAAGAAATGCGTTAGCCGGTTACTAGCTGCCAGAGACAGGGATCGTTATATGCAGTGCCTTAATCCACTCGTGACTCCTCGCAGATTGAGAAGAGGGGGAGGGGTGGCAGGGCCATACCTTGAGACCGACACTCAATGCCATTGCCCACTGGTAAGGGATATCCTGTGCATTCATCATCATGGTCGACTTCTTTTGATGAACAGCCGCCTGCAAGATCTGCGGGAACCACTCGGTTGCGTTCCGAATACTAAGATCCGCGTCGTGGACAGGGATGTTCCGGAGGACAGGCTGACTGTAGCTCCTGAATTCGAGACCACGATCGGCCTCCTCGATCGCTTTAGCAGCGACTCGCCAGGCTATACCGGATGGATCGGCAACCGTGGGCTCAGGAAACCCTTGGAGGATGAAATGTCCAGCCCATGAAAGGTAATGGAAGATTTGCGTGACGGTGTTGTTCGAGCGCTTCACGTCGGCCAGCATGTTTTCGAGGCTGGAGGCCTTTACGCGAGGACGGACCTCGCCGTTGGCAAAGGGCGCGCGGAGACTCGAAGAGTGTTGGATGCGGCATGCCTTGGATTTATCGATGGATGCCTGCAAATCCTTGAGGGCTAGGGATGGGGTGTTGAGAGCGATGATCGATCGAAGGTTCGGGCACAGCTCCACGAGGAATTTGATGCTAGTGGCCGTGACGTGAGGGTTGTTCGAGATGTCGACTTCCATGATAGAATCGGTCTTTACATTCTTGGCGATGTCGATAATTGCCTCGTCCGTCAACGAGGGCCAGGACGAAAGATCCAGGCTCTTTGTGTCCAAGTCCTTCAGGGCGTGGGCAACAAGCCGTTCTCCATTCGGGCGACCATCAATTAAGCCCGCATTGTCGTGAATGTATCGAAGGAGACGGCTCTGGAGATTGGGAATTTCAACCGAAGCCAGAGCTTCCAACATGTCTTCGCGTTCGAGGGCCGTCTCGACAGCCACTTTCAGGGCAAGCTCCGACAGTGACGGCTTGGACTTGCCGCTGCCCGTGCCAGAGCCCGAGTCTGAGGATGAGCCAGGCTCGTTTGTCGGAACGGTGTCGGGGGAATCATTCCTTGCCAACCACCCTCCGTCAGGCCAAAGGTCGAGAAGAGAGGCCGCATCGATGAGCTTCCAGGGCGCCATAGACGGCGGGAGCAACCCTCTCGATCCAGCGTAGTAGTCGAGATACCCGTCGTCGGTCATGGGCATACGACCCGGCGTCCTGTCGTCGCCATACTCGCTATCCGATAGCCACGGGTGCAAGAAGCAGTATTTCGGCGAGTCGATATCCGTAATGTCAACGACGGTGAATCCGTCGTTGTTGTCCGTCTGCTTCCAGTTAGTGCCGACGTCGAGAGGATGCACCCTCGACGCGTACGGACGAACGGTATCTGAATTACGCGGGTCGAAGCTGGTGGCGAGAACTAGGCAAACGAGCAGGAAAGGGAAAGGGATCGCCGATTCCAACGGCTTGTCCTTCATGGCCTTCTCGCGCCTGTCAGCCCACCAAGCATCGTCGTAGGTGGCGGCGTGAGCGAGTTCGTGGCGAGCGAGTCTCTTGTTCTCGGGGTGGCTCAGAATGTGCATCAGCCTCCAGGCAGATTTGACGGGGAGCGATCCGTACGCCCACTGGTGGTGGACAACGGCGAGGGTGCGGTAACGACCGCTGACCCGGGCAATAATCCAGAACTGATGTCGCTGGCCCATTGTGTTCCCGGGGCGCTGAGTCTCAGTCTGTGAGGATGGGTGTGATGGATGTGATGTGAATTGGGGGAGGTCTGGACAAACGAAGGTCAGACGCGAGAATGATCCCGGTTTTGTTGCGAGGAGGCAGCTGTTGCCTAACTTCTCGGTTGTTTGTTTGCTTGGAGCTTAAGCTACAATTGTAGCTTAGTCGCACAAGGTGAGGGGCACCTTCCCGCACCTTTCCGCCTTGCCCCTCCAATCTAAACCAGGAACCCGGCACCTTCCCGCTTTTAGTTTGTACCTTAGTATACTATTCACTTTTAGTGCAATACATCGATGAATGCATATCATATTTATGCAACTTTTTGGTCTTTCCCTTTTCTTGCAGCATCGCACATTCAAAAAGGAAACAACCTGCTTCATGGTAATTCCAGTGGTCTTAAATGCCAAAATTAATGGGGAACCGCTAAAAAGCTCCTGTAGGACCTAGCAGGTAAAGGATTGACTGATGGATGGACCAATGCTAAGGGCCACAGAATCGAGGTTCCTACATGAAAGTATAGTATTGCCGCAAACAAGATCTAGTCTTAGACTCCCATATACACTAAAAGCAATCGAAGTCAACATCTCCTTCCAATACTTCAACCGCTGCTAACACTCGCTGACGAAATCAATCACTTAGGTGTGAAGATTGACAGCCCGAGCTCCGGCCAGTGACCCGACATATCAAACACCTTTTTCGCCCTCAGCAAATCACCCTCGAGTTCGCCCAGAGCTTCCGCAGGAAAGAGCCAAAACCCAACGGCCGGCCTCACGGCCTTTGCGAGGTCCTCCGGACTTTCGACCGGGGGCTCCTTTTTCTCAAACATCCTCACCATGGAACGCCATAATCCATGCTGGCCAGCTAGCCAACCATTCTCCTCGTCTCTGAGGGAGAGAAACGCCGTATCGGCGTTGTAAATCAGGTCGCGCGAGGGCCCGCTGTCAGCAAAGAGGACGCGCTCCCTTGGTTGGTGCTCTCGCTGGATGCGCCATGATTCCATGACCTCCCGCCATCGTACACGCATGTTTCGGGGGTCGGAGCATGCCGTCATGACGTAGGTTAAATCCGGCGCAATGGACCTCGGGTCGCGCGGCAAGAGTTGGAAGAATGGCATGCTTGGCTTGATTGGCATGGAGCGATTGAATCGGACTCCGACGTTGCGCTCGAAGCCTTCAAACGGGACGATTCTTCGCCCCGCCCGTGAGTGGGCTACCCAGATGATCTCCTGCACCCGCGATAAGAAGTGGATAAAGGCCGCTGTCGTGGGTCCCTGGGGAATTTCCGGCAGCGAATATAGATTCGTCATGGTGTTAGCGGCTAACGCGATATTGAGAAGCCCGACATCTTTCGGATCATGTGCTTTGACATCATGGATGAAGTCTAAGAGACAGATTGCATCAGATCCGTCTGATGTTAAGTGCAAAAAGTCGTATTCGGGATTAAGGTAGAGTATCCTCCGTATGGCCTCCTTGCGGTGATAGGATTCGCTAGACTTCCGAAAGTCAAACGGCATATGAACACGGTAGAACCGGAGCGCGACGCTGCGTGATTCACGATTGACGCGCAACAGTAGACTGTGTAGTCGGACACCTTGTACTGTAGCAGTGTAGTTGCGACCGCTGACGATCTTGTTGAGCCGATTTACGGTCGAGTACAACACACTGCTCGCGGAGCGCCGCGCGCGCCTTCCTGTGTCTGGGGGGGTTGCGACTTCGACCTCGAGTAAACGATGCTGCTGCAAAGAAAACTGCCAAATTATGACCCGGAGTTCCGCTGGGAGCAAAGGGAATCGCTCAAACACGGCGTCTTGGTCGCTAGAGCAAGGGGTGTTTATAATCTGCATATGATGCGGAGGAGGTGCCATTATTCTCCGCGATTCAAGCAAGTTAATACGAAAAGGCAGCGGTTAGAAAACAAAAGTTGTTGGAGGTAAGACGGAAGGTCAAAATTGGATTCATGGATGCGGGGGCGGTGCCCTTAAATAGACATAAATAGTTCAGATATAAATAGATATATTCTGGCCCCCAGGCTTTGTACCTCTGTACCTCTGTACCTCATCGAGTTTCGGAGTCCAAAACGGCGGTCTCAGCAACAGCAACAAAATCGGTAGTCTCCGGGGTCAGATGGATAAGAAATATTTCGACTATAAATATATATCCTCTTTTAATCAAGGCCACAGCTTCTACAATGGACGCTCGAGACTAAACTGAGGCGTCCCCCCTGGTCTGAGTAGGATCTCGCCCGTCCGGCCAAACGGGTGGACTTCGCGTTGAACAATACCGCATCCTACTAGGCGTTGCAGAGCTCCTTGAATACTGGTGTAGAATGGCTCCAACTCTGCTGCCCGGTCGTCCATGAAGTCCCAGTCGTCTTCTTCCACGCCCTCTTCCGCCCAGTTAGCCCGGGTGTTGGGGGTGTATATCCAGCCCCTCATGTTAGTCAACTGCGCCTCGACTGTGAGGTCTAGGAGCGTGTTGAACGTCTTTCGGATTTCTTCAAAGCCTTCGATTCCGAGGCCGATGTGGGCTAGGAAGGTGGTGTCCCCGTTGGCTTTTTGAGCAGTACCCGTCACTGCGACTCCGACGCAGGTACCGTATCCGGGTGACCACAAGTCTTTCCCGCCTCTCTTAGTTCCCAGAGCTCCACCCACTGGGACCTCGCTGAATGTCCCTTCTGGCGGCCTGGCTCGGACCTCGAGGTTTCGCGGTTTGAGATCTCTCCTAGCCTTTTGCGGGGGACCTGACATGGGCGTGCTACAGTGCCGCACAAGAGTCTCCAGGATTGCCGCGCTGGGTGGCTCGAAACCTAGGTCGAACCCGCGCTTGGTGCGGCGAGGAGTCTTTTTGTTGTTGTCGCTGTTGGGTCTGCTGCACGCGTTGGCGGCGTCGCCGTTATCCTTGTCCCTGTTGGGATCGTTGGACCTGTCAGGGGGATTGCTCTTTGGTGGCGGGTCGGGCTTCGGATCCATCTTCCTGCAACCCGCCTTGTTCTTCCGCAGACACCCCACGCTCGTAGCTGTCGAGTCAGGGGCGTTGGTAAGGCCGCCAAAGACCATGAAGATGTCAAAGTTCCAGCCTGGAACGCCGCAGGCCGGACCAACCCAACCACCAAAGAAGTTGGCAGCTTCGCCGCCATTTTCGAGGATTGTCTTGGCGCCCTGGACGGCTGCCTTCACACCTTCACTTGCAATCCTGGCCTCGAATCCCACTGGAGTGGCGAGGGACCCGACTTCCAGGATTGTGTCAAAGACTTCGAGGAAGACGGCGCATATAATGTTGTCTAACTTAGCCAGTCCATCGATGACTTCATTCATAAAGAACTCGGCCACCTCGGTGATGCCTTCGCAGACGCACACGCCAGGCGTGAAATCGTTTCCGTCGTCGTCTTGCCAAACGATGCTCGGATCAATCTTATCTTTGGATTCTACAGGACCTCGACACTGTGGCGTGGTATTCATTAGCAGCTTTACCAAACTATACAAAGGTCCCGTCATTGACAAGAGCCAACTTACAAGAACCGGCCCATCTTGCTTCTGGACTTCTTTGCAATACTTGACACATGGACGCGCTGCCCTGTCCGGATCGTTGAGGTCAAAGTAGGAGAAGCACGAGCCAGTCTTTTCCCATGCTGCAATGGTCTGAGAGTCAGGCTGTCTTTCACGGCGTGAAATGGTACGCGATACCGAGGGTACAGCATCAACTACAGCGGAAGTGATGCTGAGAGCGAGGAGAATTGGCAGAATGAGCTTCATTGTGGGACGCTAGACGCTGATAGCCAACACGTCGATAAGATGGAGGGGACACTGCAGAAAAGTAACAAGAAAATGGGTCGATTGAATATTATCTTGGAGAATCTGGGGTTTTTTCATCCAGTACCAATATTCTTGAGAACTTGCCCGTTCTTAAATACATTCGCGAGGACGCGCGGGTATTGTGAGTGTGTGCGTGTGTGTGCGGCTATTTTGTGAAACCTCACAGCTCCAAGACTCCAGCCACTGGCCCCCATGATCCTAGCAAATCCTTCAACCAACTTCTGAAAACTCGACCCCACGGGCTCGCACACCAAAGGAAGTCTGAAATATTTTCTTTCTTTTTTTAGATGCCATTGTCTATTTAAAGGAAGCCAACTCCAGGAACGCCTTAGACACCCGCCGTGGTAGAAGGTTGTTCGCATTTGTGCATGGCCTCAGGTCGATTATAATCTATTTCGGGAACATTGATCGAAAACAAGACCGACCGTTTGAAGAGCGTAAGCCTCCCTCTATAAATGGCGATGTGAGGAAGAGTGCTGCTACGAGATCGTGCGCTTGATCTCCGAAGAGATGGGGGCTACAGTGAAACGATGGAGGAATTGTAATATGCCCCCAATCTGCTCATCTCCTTGGCTTCGGACGCACGTGACATCGCTCAGCCTTTGCTCAGGCTAGATCAGGCCCGCCTCAGCTTCGGCTCAACCTACTCTGGCATCTCGCTAGAACTTGCCGACTCCAAGCGAGGGCCCAAAAAATGTCCCCCCAACAAGGCGCCTCAGAACTTGGACACTACAGTTTCGCAACGTTAACTATAAGAGCTTTAGAGTCGCTTATCTTTCCCCCTCCGTTACCTAAAAATATCTATACATAGGCAATCTTATAGGTAATAATATGAATAGGGGAGAAAAAAGCTATATGCTCATAGTTTGATAATGGTTTGGTAGTGTTTAGAGAAGATACTGTCTATGTTACGATATAATTAATAAAGCCTCGTAATGGCTGTATTTCTCACATTCCCTGGGAGGGTGTTGGAACCCAGGGGATTCAGGTAGATCAGAATTGAATGCGATGAATTCAAGAATACTATTCTACCGCCTCTACAGACGTACCTTCGCCCTCTTAAATAGGCGAAATCATCAAACTGACTGAACCGTCATCTTCCAGCTTGATCCCGTTTGATCCTGCATGATTGTTTGCTGTCCTTTGATGTATCCATCTGTTTGCGGTTCCAAGAGGTCAAACGGTTCCTACAGAGGGTAGGGACTAGGGAGCATGGTAGGAAGATTGTTTCTGTGCTCTAGACTCTCCACCGCCCAAGGTGCCGCGTAGTGGTCAGTTAGTATGAGCGTAAAAGGGTTCACGTATAGGCCCCCTTCCCTCCTTCTCTCTCATCTTCTCTCTTATCGTCTCGTTTATCTTCTCTCTTATCGTCTCGTTTATCTTCTCTCTCATTGTCTCCTGCTTCCTTCCCATCGTCTCCCTCATATTCTTTCCTATTTGTCTCCCACTTCTACTCCAACTCCTTCTCCTACCCCGTCTTTACCCCCTTCTTGGATCCTTTCAACCTTCGCCGCCTCCCCGGCTACCTATATTCTAGTCTTCATTCTTTCGCCACTTGAGACGCCCACGTCAAAAATTTAACGCTCTCCACACCATGAAGCTTCAGGTGATTAAAGGTGACCCCAAGACTGCAGGCCTAAACGACCTCATTGAGACTGCCATACAGGATGGTCTGTGAGGATAAATCTCTTGCCGGTCCGGGCTTCATCGGCGGGCGTCACTTGGCTGACGTCCAGCCCTAACCCGATATTCACCAGCGGCAGCACCATATTTCAGCTGCACCAGTTTAGTTTTTCCCGTTTGCTTCTAGCTTGGCTATCATTAATGAGATCACCATCGGTTTGGCATTTGCCCTCCGAAAATGGCATCGCCGAGTAGAACCACTCTGCCACGGTGCCATGTCTTGGACACACCTTCCTGGAGATCAAACAGGCCAGCTCGCACTCGATTCTCCCAGAGATCTCTGACGGTTGCCTTTCCCCCTTTGCCGACCGAATGGGTCGTCAGTCTCATCACTACCGCCTCGACATCTTCTCGCCCGTAGCGCCCCGATGGCCGATCGGGCTCCGACTTGGCCTCGTATATCAGGAAAAAGACGTGGATTTCCGTCGACAGAAGCTGGATCATGACTTCCTTGTTGTGCGTGTCGATCATCTGGCACGGATCAATGCCATCCACCAGCTTGGCCATACCGAAGACGCATGTGAACTTTCTTTCGTGAATTTGGCGCGCAACTCCTGCTCCCCTGCCTAGGAAGCCGCTGAACAGCACTATAGACGCCGTCACATCCCGCCAGAAGGTCGGCCGAATAGGTCGAACTGTCGGCACACCTGACTTCGACACTATTCTCATCCTACAGGGCCGAGGTAATTTTTTTTTCCCTGGTAGGACATGCTTTTCCCGGTTCTAGAGGTTGTCGTATAACAGATTAATAAGCTTTGCCCTTTCAAACAACATAAAAGGGTGCCCATGGCTAACGGAGTGAGGTAGGCAGCATATCAGCCAGTGGCCTGTATCATAAAGTCGAACGGAGTCTATTTTTCCATAATCATGTCAAATAGATTGCTCTCCGATATCAAGTGGCTCCGGGGTCCAAGATGAAGGCTCTTGGTCATTTGGGGAACGAGCTTTCTTGCCTCGTCGAGGAGGCCGAGCTGGCCGAGGATGCGGACCGTGTGAGGCCAGATCCAGAGGCTGGCGCCGGTTGCGTCGACCGGGGTTTCGCCGGCCTCGAGGACGACAAAGTCCCCAATTCCTGCCTTGAGAAGACAATGGGCAAGGACAGGCCGGCAGGCCCCGACCCAACGAGTATCACTTTCATATTGTTAGTTTCTCCGCGAGATTGGACATAATGAGAAACCGCGTCAGAATTGTGCGGGACTTGGAAAGATGCGAATCCGAGCTAATGAGACCCTGTATTTATGGACCGTGCTACTGCAGCCTACACGTCTATCATGCTAGGTAGCACGATGCTCTGGGAAGATCACGATAACTTCACCCTTGCTAGGCGGCGAGCCTACAGAAGTCGTCAAAATTAAACATTTTCTTATCAGCATCGAAGCCGGTAGCCTATTTGGGCAGATCCAATCCACTGGCAAGGAGGGAAAAGGGGGTTTTGGGGGGGGGGAATTGGAGCCTTCTTTTTCCGTGGTATCATTATTGGGAGACAAGGTCGCGGTGGGCTCTCTAATATTCTCTTGGTCTTAACGTTGCAGCAGAATTGAGACTAGCCATTTCAAAGCTGATCAGCACGACGCAGGATTTGTCGCAGCAGGGCTGGTGGGGCTACTTCGGCGGCCTGGTACATAGTTATGCACGCCCCGGCGACGCTGACGATGTCGCTCGCAGAATGCACGCAACTTTTTTGAGCTCGCCAATCCTTCGTCGTCAAACTCGCCAGATCTACAGGCTAACAGAGGTACTGCCACCCCAAATAACTCATTGGCAGCCTCTACATGAAGAACCGATGCAAAACCCCGCCCTCTCAAACTGTAGCCGGTTCAGAAAACGGCTTGTTGAGGCTGACGCCCACGAAGACCATACCACGACCGCATAGCAAGCATGGAAGAAAACACTTGCTCGACATTATCTAGGTACCACATGGATATGCCAAATCCAGATACGAAGCCAGTGACGACTCCGAGGTGGAGGTAGAGCTCTCGCTTCAGCACCGGCAGCCACATAGGACCGATGAGACAGTGAGAGGCACTGCAGACTGCGGTAGTGCTCAACCTCGACCAGAACTCTCTACGAATGACCAATGAAAATGGCAAGGGGGACTTACCGCCCCTAGGGCAAAATGCCGCTTCGTAAAATAAAAGAGACTATAGTGTTTTATCATATCTTTACATGTAAGATATAAAATTTACGCCGCGGATCTATATGAAGCTGGATTTGGCGCTAACCTAATGAGCCCCGAGGTAGGCCGGAGGTGGCGTTATGAGAGCTTTGGATGTGGCTTAAGCCAGCTAGAGATGGACAAGCTGGAAGGATATCTTGAGAGGAAACTGAGCTTTGAGGCTATGTTCTTCCAGATACCTAAGGGCGATGAATGATATGTAATAGCTTTTACTGGCGGGTAGAGGGAACACGAAAAGCAATTGTCAGACGCTAATGAATCTAGTCACCCATCTCTTTACCGACTTAGCAATACTCTAAGCACAACTGACTTGCCCATTATACATCCCTTCCTCAAATATTTGAGTAGACATAGCGTGCAAGATATTCCATTTGATTACGCACCATGGCTGAATGATATGTCTAATAGTGATTCCCCAACAATGATAGATGGTAGGCTAGGGTACTTCCTAATCTGCACACAGAATTCCTTGTCTCAAAGATCCACTACCCGAGACGTCGTCTTTTTCTGGAGGCACCACTGCCACCATCCAGATCAAAGTCCACATCGTCGTCGTCGTCGTCGTCGTCGTCGTTGTCGTCGTTGTCGTCGTCCTTCCCCCCTTCCTCCGGTTCAGACTGTTCATCCTCATCGTCGGTGTCAACACCAGTGAGCGCAGGGTTGCGTTGGGTGTTGCTTGTACCCGGAAGATTTGTATCGTCATCGAAGCACTTCATCACGTCAAGAGCTTCCTCGATGTGTTCGCTTGACAGGTCAGACTCGTCGCTCGCCGCACGGGCTTGGGCCATCTTCATGACGTTTTTGATCTGCCTTCCATTGAGATCCACGCTGGCAAACCTCTGAAGTGCCCCGCTGCTAGAACACTCGTTGAGGCAGTTTTGTGATACTTTCTCTAGGAAAGTGCGCCAGATGCTTGTGCGGGCTTTGGTGTCAAGCTTGGGGTAATGAATGGCAAGGTGAACCCTGGATCTGAACGCTGGATCAAACGATTCTAACCTATTGGTTGTGAGAAACAAGATGCCTTCATAGTACTCCAACACCCGAAGGAAGACTATTTGCATTTTCTGGTTAGTTTACGTAGACGATAATTGAACGACTGGAACGCCCACCAGCAACGAGTGCGTTTCTTCTCAAGTCAGAGGCGGTCCGCCTCTCCAGGAACACGTCCGCTTCGTCAAGAAGAACGATACTATTCCATTTCTCAGCCAAATGGAACGCTGCGGCTAGGTTCGTTTCCACGCTTTTGGCTGTAATGCCGAGCATACTAGCATCGATTCGCAGCAGTGGCTTCCTGCTATGCTCAGCAACGCTTTCTGCCCAGCAGGTTAGTCCTGGATGCGCTAACGAAAAAACATCAAGACGGAATGGGCGGGACGAATGCAATTTACCGACCTGCTGTAAGAGTCTTTCCCACACCAGGCTCCCCATGCAGCAAAAAGATCATGCCTTTGCCCTTTCCGGTGATGACATCGTCAAACACAGCCTTCTCACTTCCGTGAACCCGCACAAGAGACGAAATTATGTTCTTGGTGCGAGGCGGAAGAACTAGCGCATTTTTGAATGTATCATCGTCGAATGATATCTCGCTGATTTTATCAACCGAGAAGAAGCCCCACCTCTTCTCTTTGAGAGCAAACCCTGGCACTCGGTAATGACAAATCATAAGCTCGTCATCTGTGAACTCTTCTGGCGAAGCCGAGCCCTTCTTGAATTTGGGTTCCTGCCACGTATTCAACGATATGGCATGCGACGGACGAGCTTCACAGAATGTGCTCGTGTCTAGAACCACCCGCCCGCTTATCTAACGTCGGATGTCAGCTGATGGTCATCGATTTGTATGTTCATTTCTGCCTATTGATCTTACCCATGTTTTTTGCAACGGGAATGCGTCATCCTCGCCCATCAGTGTGTAGTTCCTATCATTTCCCAGGACCGCTGCAGTGCCTGTGTACACACGATGGTGCTGCCCCTGGAGACTCGTAAACTTTCTCCCACGTGCAATATGCAAAGATCGAATTCTAGCAGCGTCTGGGAGAAACCGGAGGGGAATGACCTTCAAGTTCCTCAAGGACTTATATCCGTCGAAGTACCCGATGTGTCGATAAACGTTGCGGTACCCCCATTGGGTGGCAGACCGATCGATGCACCGTCCCCGAACGCTCCAATAATGGCGTCGAACACAGAGAGCGAAGTGACAGCGGCAGCTCCTCGATATTTCGGTCAGCTCCACTATCATGGAGGGGTCCTCGTCGTCCTTTTCTTCCACGAAAATATGTTCCCCCGGACGAAAAGCCATCCAAAGGTTATTGAAATCTAGGGATGGGCCGTTGATACTAAGCTCGTGGAGCTCGTACTCAACCATGACGGTCCAGGTGTAGACAGCATTGCTGAGCTCTTTGTACATGTATTCTATCAGAAAAGAAACATGTTTCTGAGCTTCCGAGCCCGGAATAAGGTTCAAACCGTATGCAAATAGCTCGTCACGATAGTAAAACAAGCACCTCGGCTCGTCACACAGCGTGATATGCTTGGAGCCAATCGGCGTGTCATTGTACTCTCGAACGACGGCTTTGAGTGCGGCTTTCATGTGAGGTGACCTGATCTCGAGTTCAACTGAGCTTTCCTCGCCGTCTCTGTTCCACTGCTGGGTTCGAACCAGAGCCGACTCATATGCCTCCTTAGGGCGATCTCTCTCAAGGTGGAATTTCATGTTCGAGCCCCCGCGTAGTAGAACCTTCTCTCCCTTGGCGTTGTAGACGGAATCAAAATGCTTTACTTGGCATTTTACGCCTGCATCTTCAAACTCGACGACAGGCTTGGTTGGGCGGATTCTTTGCGTGAAATCAGCAAAGCTCGCGGCGTTGGCAAATATATTGCTCGCGTCCCCATCCGCCAGGAAATCAAGGTCGTTTTCCATAGCCGAATAGCTGATCCACCAGCTGAATCGACGGGCTGAAGCTTTGTCAAAGGGACGCTTAGGATGGTAAGAGACTTTGGCACGAAGATCAAAGCGACTACATCCGCCCAAAACGAGGAATAAATGAGGACGAACTTTGTTGGATCATGCAAAAACAACAGCAAACGTGGTTCATCTTCAATTAAACATCCATCTTTGTCTGGGGGACTGTCTGACTTTATATATTTGCGGCTCTGCGGTGTCCCCAGTGATTGATTCGAATGTAGCTGGGTGGTACCCGCACAGTATGAATGGGATGGGTACTCGTCTGGCAATGGAAAATATGACCCTAACACTTTCAGGTGGCTGGCAAAGTACGTGGACATTCCGGGGCCAGTCGCCGGACACGAAATTCGCTCAGATTTCATTGGTCAGGCCGGAATGCACTGATATTTATTGAGTAACAGAGTAAGCCGGGCGAAGCCAACGGCATGACTACCGTTGTCGCCAAAGGGTCCAGTCCATCCAATGTTACAATTCTAGATGCAAAATACCCGCCTTATAGATTTGGAGGGTTCCTAGATTTGCAACAAGTGGCGCCAGCCGCCACATTCCTCACACCGGCAAACTTCGTTTGGAGCAAGGTACGAAGTACTTCGTACGTTGTTATCCAATATAATATTGAAGTGCCAGTAGTCCTCTTTCCTACTTGAAAAATTGTAGTTTCCAGCGCCGACATCCGACTTGCTGAGTGAGCTAAGGCCTACACCCCGAATAAATGGAATGGCTCTTCTTCACGTTTCTCAGCAAGCCACCTTTCCAGACACGCGCTGTGAGAGACGTTCTTTTTCTTCCTCACCCCGGCGTCCCTTCGGTTGGCTTGCTTACCATTCCCATTCTTGCCCACACACCAAGGACAGATGTGAGCTGCCTAGAGTCCATCTCCGGCGTTAGAATCCTCGACACTTTCCAACCTGCAAAGGCTTAAAAAATAAGGCCAGACGGCGAGACAAACCTTTGGCAGTGCATCAACGTCATTTCCGTGTGATCCTGGTGGCTTCAAATCGTTGAGGTCCCCCATGGCTGATGATATTGAGACGGGCGGTATGACAGTGCCGACAGGGTCTTGCGTTGAAATATTTGTCGCGAGACGTCAATGAGTCTGGACTGCATGCACTTGATCCAAGAAGTCAATTTGATTTTGATTTTTTGAGAGTACAGTCTCTGACAAGAAAGATATTGCACAAAGGTATTGTCTGTGTTCAGGGTTCTGGCCATGAAGATGGTGGGATGGCCTTTATATAATGTGTAGATCTCGTCTTGTACTGCAATGGGCATTTTTTGGCACTTTTCTCGGCTGCCTAGGAATTTGTTCCCGGGCCTTTTTTTCATGGAGAACATTCGGGGTGTACATGAAAGCCTGTGACTTCTCCCAGACAGGCATTGGAGATTGATCAATATTTTGGCGGTTTCGCTGTTAGTCGTCGACGTTGAACAGCAATCCAGCCCTGAGGTCACGTCTCAGAAAAAAGTTGGCACTTTTTGGCCAAAATCTTGTATACCTCCTCATTGGCTACCAAGGCCATGGGGTGGGCCCAATCTCGGAGCCGCTCCCACGTTTTAGGGAGGGAAAATTGATCCTTCCTTCAGAAGGGCGTGGGGATTTTTTGGAATTTTTTGGAAAGTTGGTCCACACGGGCCAGTGCCCGCCAATTCAGTCCAATCATCAGGACCGTGCTTGAATCAATCCGAGCAAATCAGCAATCCCAGACTGCCTGCAGTTGGGCGAAGGCTCCCTCCCACTTGAGCTAAGCCTCCTGCAGGACCAGCTGGTCTTCAAGCAATGGCTGATACTCCTTTTCAAGATTCGTAGCGACAAGTACCTACACGGTGCAAGCCTCCCCAGGAGTGCAAAGAGAACTTACTACCTGAGACATTCATGATAGGTGCGGAGTAGAACAAGTGGCTTTTCCGATTGGTGATTGCGGTGGATTTTGTTTGTTGGGAATCGAGACCACAATAACTGGGGCGGCGGTAGAGGAGTGTGATACTTTTTTGGAATATTTTGGCACTTTTTCTCCGCTTCCCACCAGTAACTTTTATTTGGTCCCGGCCCAACGAAGACTGTCTCCTCCAGGCTCCAGAACGGTGCCTCCTTTTCAAAAAGTCGAGCCTGTCAAACATTCCAGGAATTGTCTCCAAAATATTTTCAGGTCGTCGTTCTCCCAAGTCCCAAGCCCCAGATCTCAACTTTCTCTCTCCTATACTGCCAATTTCTCCTCAGCATGGAAAGGTCGCTAAATGAAGATGACATCAATTGCGCACTTCCACAATGGCCACCCAATGAGTGGCAGGCGACGAGCATAGGGGCCCTCAACGTCCGCCCAATTGACAGTGCGAGGGCGCCTGATCAACGCCTCGCGGCCATGAGCACTTCGCTCCCGGAATTTTCGCGCCCCTTTTCGCATGACCTCTCGATCCAAGCGACAAGTAATGCCGACCATAACCTCTTTTTGCCCGGTGCGTCACGGACGCAGCCTCCAGGCGCCTCACAGCCCGAGCATTCTCATCAACCATCCCAGCAACGGCACAAGGGCAGGAATGCCAAAAATTGTCGTCGGCGTCCTGATGATACTATTTGGACAGCTCACAAACCCATCATTGAAAATTTGTACATGAAACAGAACTGGACTCTTGATGCCACGATGGCACACATGGAAAAGAACTACGATTTCCATGCATCGTTAGTTTCATCCTTTCACCACGCTCCTTGCCCGCCCCCATACGCTAATTTAGCAACAGGAAGAAAATGTACAATGAATGGTTCAAGATCTGGCGGTTCAGGAAGTATGTACCGCGGGCGGTGGCCCAACAGGTGCAGCAACGAGGTGCGGATGGAAAGGAGTCCGAGGTCCGGGTTGGCAGCGCGATCATGAGCAATGCCAGCGTTCAAAGATCAGTAAACCGCCTCAAATCAGAGGCTACCGGTGCGTACCATGTGCTTTTCTTCTTCGTTCCTCCTCCCGTGAGCTGTTTCCTTTTGAGTTCACCGGGTAGGTGGTCCTGGCAAGTGCTTTTGGTACATCTCCCCCTGGGTTGGCATCAGGGCTAACTGCTGAAAGGCTCTTCCATACCGAACTCGGCGATCCCAGGAGCGAGCGACGTCATTGTTGTGACGCCAACAGGACCGAATTCAGGAGCATCGCCCGCCGCAGAACTGCACAAAGAACGGAGTGCAAATGGAAAGCTAGCGGACAGCGGCTGGACTCCTTCTTATCCGACTCCATTCATTGAACCCACAGTGGCGGCTGACATTCGATCCAACTGGGAAGAAATGACGAATGAAGAGTTGTGCCAACTCAAAAGAGAAGCGGCAACTTTCTTCTCCAACGGGCGTGTGAAGGAAGCGGAATGTAAGATGCGGGATGCGATTGCCGGGTTCCGCAAGATATTCGGAGCAATGAGTATTCCAACAATTCTGACGGCATATCAGCTTTCACACCTCTACGAAACGCTAGGTCGGACCGAAGAAGCGAATACCGTTCTGAATTGGTTAACAGCCACTTTTATTCAGGAATTCAGTTTGGAGAACTCCCAGGCGATCAATCATTTGATGAACGTTGCCGACCTCCTGCACACCTGGTCAAAAAACGCCGAGGCAATTGGGGTTCTTCGCGGGCTCTTTGAACCCATGCATAGCCTCTCCAAGAGCGAACCCGCAGGACTTGAGGGGGTTCTTCTTTCGATAACTTTAGAAAATTCTCGCAAGTATATGGTACAGTAAAATCAGCTACTCGCCGGCACTCGAGATTCTGATTTGGAGGAGATGGTTAACGCGGAGCTGAATGTTAACGCAGATATTCAGCTCGATGCAGACTTGCCAACAACCGAGAATATGTTGACTCGTCTGATTGGGTTGTACGGCAAACACCCTGAAAGTTTGAGGGTCTTGAGGCTGAAAACCCGCGTCCTACTTGTTCTTGACCATCAGAGAAATGACAAAGTAGAGGACGCGTTTGCCGTGGCGAAAGACGCAATGTTGGAGGTCAAAATATCCATGCCAAACTTGATTGACAAGTCTAGTTTGGAGCTTCTCGAAGCTTCGCAGGTGCTCGCTTTCTTCTACCTTGACAACGAACGCCCCAAGCATTGTGAGCAGATTCTCGTCTGGGCTGCAGCCAGGCTTGAGAACAGTGCTGTGAGTTGCCCACTAGGTGAGGGGATACACAATGCTGCTGCCATCGACTTCATGGTACAAGCTGCTAGGAGATATATGACCTCTGGCGGCGATTGGTCAAATATTTCCAAGTGGCTGGAACGGGCATATGGCCTCGCAAATAGTCTGCTCGGACCAGGGTCGGAATTGTCCCGAGCGCTCGACAGGGCTCTTGAGACTCACGGGGAATCTCTTTTTGTTATCACGTGTCAGCGAAAAGGCGTTGTACTTGGATCGCAGGAGTTCTCTCTACACATTCCCAAGATTAGATACGGCTAAACTGAAATATATATGCAGTCAGAGTCGGAGTCAAGTACCTGCGCAGGACTTCTTCCTATTATTCATGTAATGCACCGAGCTGCTGGAACGAGCTTCGGGGCTGGTGTCTTGGACGTGAAAATTCGGTAGAACGTACATACGTAAAACCAGCGCTCGAATATAAGCCGGTCCGGCCGTTCATCGGCAAAGTGTTTGGTTCTGGATCTTCACCACATGCTCGAGAAGGGCGACAGCTCCCTGGACTTGGCCGTTGGCTTGGTAGGCGCTGCCAGCTAAGGAGAGGCACTCGAGCCACTCATTTGCTGTTGAGGGAAAAGAATTACGGGCTGCAGCAGTGATTGGAAGCAGAGAAAACCACGGAATGTTTTCGAATCGGGACGAAAATAGGGTCAGGGGTCAAAAAGAATACATGGTTATCCATTAAAGTCTATCTGATGTGCGAGAAACACATTTACCTCTACTTATACAGGTGAATCTCATGTACCAATATAAATGGATGGCGCTGGCTGATTCTGGAATTGTCCGGCTTGCCCTGCATTCCACGCATTTGGGCCCACATTGTCCTGCTAGCCCTTCATTCTATTCATATAGGCTGGTATTGACCAGAAGGCTTCTTCCTGTCGCTCCAACTGAGCCTTAGCAACTTCACGATGTCTAGTATAATACACCCAAAAGCCAATATGAACCTGAGAATAGTGAGTGGGATAACAACCTCGAAGTGGCGCACAAGACCTAGCCTGGTGTGAGACTCTGTACCCTCCAATGACTCCATGCAAGTGTCCATTCCATATTTGTATTGGAACTTGGGGGGGCCATGTGAATTGGAATGGAATGTAATTCATTCAAAATACTATCCACTATCTTCTACGGGTGTATTTCGCCCTTTAAATGGTTAAAATCCATGATAACTAACAAAGAGACCGATCTGTTATAGTCTAGCTTGTTCTTCTTTAATCTAATGTATCTTTGCTGTCCTTTGATGCACTCACTGTCTATTCAGATCAAAGGGTTCCAACAACTTGACAACACCAGCTCTGAAGAAGGCCTGAAATATATGGTCAGAGCTTTTAAGTTCGGCAAGCCGGCAGCGGAATCGACTTACGGCAACGAAACTGGCCGGTGTGAAGAATAGATTAACAACAATACCAATTTGAGCTACTATTATCTCCTGCAGGGCAATCTCTGCTTGTCTGCGTGCCTCTTAGGACGAAAAATATTTGTAGGTTCTCTAGGTCCTGGTTCTTGTTAGAAGGGGAGCAAGTTTCAGTGATATAGGGACACGGGACTAAGCCTTTTAATACTCTTTCCCTTAGACTCTTGAGGCAGCAACCTATGTAATCGGCGTTTTGTTGATGTGCCTCCCCATCTTGCGCCAGTTTCTTGATTCAATTGCTGAATCCTTTGACGTGCTAGCTGCAGATTCCCTGCTCCTGATGAGGAAAATTTTCGTCGGCACAGATATCATGGTACATGGTACAGATTACTGAGATAAAATTGTGTCCCTTTGTTAGCTATGAAGTCTAGCGCCTGATGAACCATATCTTCAATAGCGGATCGCTCAGAAAGTTCGGCGTCTGCAGCCTGATCTTGAAGATCCTGGAGATACCGGTACCATGATTCCATTGTGGCGGCCGAATATGTGGTGTGGAGCCGTAGGCTGGCTTTGAAGGAAGGGGCAATGCTCGAGCTTAGGTTGGAGTTTTTGCCGAGTTGCTGGTGGGTCGTGATGGCCCTGGAAAAAGAGTCTTTGTTGATGTTCGGGTGACAATCGCTAGTTATCCAGAGTTGTGAGCCCGTACCGACGTCGGTATCACCGACAAGCGCCAGTCGGAATGAGACTCGTCCCGGTGAACGGATATAAGGTTTTAGCTCATCTCGTAGCGGCGACCACTTCGTGAAAGGGTTGGGATGCAAACTCATTTCCCACATCCACCAGGCAGATTCTGGAACGCGGCACCAAATGGATGTGCCAGCTCTTTAAATTCTCGCCATCATTGTAGCTGGCAGCACAGGGTACAGAGCAAGATATGAAGCGGATGCGGATGAAGCCGGGATCAACCTGATGAAATGTAAGAAGTCGTCACATCATCTCTATGCTCAATTTGCATTTTGATTTGAAAACACCGATAGTGCTGGATATATAACTGTTTAGCAGGTAGACTTTTCAGCCAAGACTGCTACTTCCCTTACACTGGGCGATAGGCCGGGTCCTCCTTTGCCACATCAACGTTGGCGCCCGTCCCATCCACATGAAGCCTCGGAAATTTCGGTCAGCATTGTAGTTGGAGGGGACCATGGGTACTAATTGCGCAGGTTTTCGTGGTATCGTTTTCTCTAACGCAAGCCACGGACCATAGCCTCGAATCGCATCACTATGTCTTCACTAGAGGCCAACTCTCTTTTCTTTTCGGCCCACCACCGCGCTTTCTCCGTTAACTCCCAGTCTCTGGTGATTGATCTGCCTGTTCTTGAATTGGTCTTTCTGCCCCTTTCTAAGTTCCTGAAAATTCGTCTCCACGGTCCCATGACGCCTACCAGCTATTGAGTAGACGCGGGCGGAGGAAAAACGGGCGGCACACCATCGAGCTCAACACAAAGAGTCGTCAGAAACAAGTTTGAAACTGCTCGCGTTGGCTTAATCATGCCCACGGGTATGCTACACCTCAGCCTATTAGTCCGGTAGTTAGTCGTCTGACACATTAAAATGGACCTCCCAGAGCCCCACTCTTCAAGCCTCTGGACTGGCAGTCTTGTCGGGCGCCAACCTTTTTATCCAGAACGGGATATCTACCAGTATAGTGCTCATAACTCATTCTTCTATGTTCGGCGGTATCTACGAATATCTGGCCAGCTTTGGCCATGGATACCAGGTCTCGTATATCCCGTTAATTTCCCGAGCTGGACGAGATCCGCCTGCTGAAACTCAACTAGGCCCGCTCTGGCCGGCTGCGCAACGTGCCGCGGAACTCAGACCCGAAATACTTCGCCCTCTCATATGCCTGGGGAGACCCCAGACCAGTGGCACCATACACAGTAGACGGGACGAAGATCTTAATACCCAGATCACTATCCCAAGCCTTAGTGCGAGTCTTCGAGTTCCTCTCCAATGAGATTGTCGACGGCATCTACCTGTGTGCAGATGTGATTTGTATCAGCCAGGGAAATGACGAAGAAGAGGCAACCCAAGTTTGTTTGATGAGACACATCTACCAAAAGGCTAGCAAGGTTATCGTGTACCCGGATCATAGCAACGCAGTGCAAGAGGATGGCCTCGGCATTGTCAAGGAGTGGGGCCAATAGCAAAAAAAGAGAGCGACAAGAAAAAAACGGTGGGACCAACGACAGAAGACAATGAACTTTCGAAGGCTCCGGGCATTTTTCAATGACGCCGCTCTAGAATCCTTCTTTGAACTGTCGTGGTGGAACAGTGTCTGGACGCTTCGAGAAGTGGGCTTGCGCCTCCGTCGCAGTTGTTCACTGGGAGTGCTATAGCATCGGCTGGTCATTAATCCTCAATGCTGCGAAGCACTGGCTAGGCCGTGAGACTATGTACAACGCTCACTCAGACATGGCTGCGACGTGGTATCCAAAATTTTAGCAGGCGGTCTCGCCGCGAAGGTAGCGATCAGGCTGTCGCGGGGTAGGCCCCGGTATCATTGGCTTTCCATCCTGGCAGCTAGAGCAAACTTCGCATCGACCAATCCTCGGGACAAGCTCTACGCGCTGAGCGGCATATGCGTCCCGTTGCCTGATTTCGAGATCTTGCGTACGAAACCTGTTGCCGAGGTATTCACAGATTTCACCAAAGCCCTGATCGGACACCATCGGGACTTGAGCTTTTGCAACTGGCCGGCGTTAACCATCTCAATCCACATCACTTGCCCTCGTAGGTACCTAACTTCACGATTTTGAATAATCCTGTCTTGCCATATCACAATATGATGAACACGCGGTATGCCTGGTCGCACATAAGCAAGTCTTTCAATATCTAGAATGCGTCTCCCTTCGGAGCCATACTTAAACCGCCTACTACAAATAGCGACTTCAGACTCCGAGGCGTGCAAGTGGGCGCAATTCAAAATTGGTCGCTCCATCCTCCAACGCCGAAGGAGACCATGGATGGCTTCAAACCGCCCACACGCACTTTGGAACAAAATACCAACCGCCTACGATGACCTGCTACATCCTCCAGGCCTACTTCCGCACCATCTTCGGCGACCGCTACGAGAACGAAGACACGCGCTTGCTGGAGTTCCAGAGCAAGTTCTAACTGGCGGGAGGCTTCTGGCATATGTATCGCCGATCATCCGCGTGGCTCTTCCAGAAGATGAAGCTGTCCGGCGATATCAGTGATATCTTGCTTGGAAAGACATCCCCATCTGGCGCGAGGGTCGAGTTCGGACTATACTGTCACGAGGTGGCACCGGCCTCGGAGGGCAAGTTCTCGTTAGCGCATTTCTTCATCACGGCCAACGGTTACACGGGATAGAATATATCCCGGGACAGATATATCCCAGAACAGAATATATCCCAGAATAGAATATATCCCAGAGCAGAATATATCCCAGGATAGGAAATATCAAAGGATAGGAAATATCAAAGGATAGAAAATATCCCGGAACAGAAAGTATCACGGGACAAAAAATATCCCAGGACATGGTGTCATAGGATAGAAAATATCCCAGAACATAATATTACAGCTCGGAATATAGAATGGTACAAGCTGTAACAGACAGTAAACTTCCCAGCTTGGCCCAGGCTCAGTTCTTGGCATTGATGCTCAAGCATCGTCGTAACTGTTTTGCTGGTCCCCCCAAAACCTATATCGGCCTGTCTTTTGTGCCAAACTTAAGTATTCTGCTGTTTATAGTAACGGAATATAATCTGCTTCTCTGGAGACATACCAGTAAATATTACCGTACTTTCTCGAGATGCCAATCTTCGACCCCGTGGATTTCTATTGTAACAAAGCCCCCTCTTACTCCGCGGGGATCTCGAGAGTGGACAACGATCGGACGCTCCTCGGTAGCGCTATGACTTTCCTACTAGCTGTTTCTCTTTTACGCTAGATATAATATGATCTTTCAAGTCTCATTTAAAATTTATTTTTAAGTTTATATTTCCTATAGTAAACTGAAGTAAAATTGGAGAAGAGATTTGACAGAAATTATTCGGGTAGGTTGCCGTTTCGTGGAGCTCGCTCACATTCCTCCCTCTATCGTGGCTCCGGGGTGGGGGGCTATGAACTGTTCCTTATCATTCACGTCGCCCTCTCATCTCTCGTCATCGCCGCTGTCTTCTAGAGAGTCTGAAATTTTGTTCCTTACTTTTAACGACAAGCTTGATAATTCACGAAGGGCAAAGTTTGTTCCCGGTGGATATAGGCTGGAAAACTGACCTTTACTGCCGCCGAAAATAGCCACAGGATGACGCCGCATAAAAAGTACGCGCCGTACCTCCGGTGATGGCAGCTCTGCCTCGCATCAATAAGGGTAAGGTGATCCACCAAGCCAGGTCCACTGTGAGGTATTACTATCGCGAGGGAGGTATGCTTCGGATCGAGGTTACTTCTAAGCTCAACCAGACCGAATTAGCACCAGGCCACCACTATTTCCTCCACCAGCCCGGCCAGTTGAGATTTTACGAGAGTCACCAATTTATACTAGCAGGGCTACCCCAAAACTTAGCTCCCTCTATCAACTCGAATGACGAGGGTTCCATCAGGGCACCAAGAGAACTACCCTGGAGAAAAATTGCAAAGCTGTTGGCCACTCTCAACAAGCCACATTAGTATTCTTTACCCAGCCCCGAAACGGCTGGACGAAGAGGCTCCGGGGCAAGTGCATGGGTTCTCCAGAGACAACACTATAACGCAGCCCATCTTGATAGAGGGTCCGTGGGCAGGAACCGCTGTGGGATTATGAGCACGTACTGATTATAGTGCGAGGATCTGGAATTACAGTGGCTCTTCCTTACCTGGGCCACGTTCGGAGACGCCCAACAAGCGCGAAATGCAGGACACAACACATTCGCCTCGTTTGGACGAACCGCAGGGAGAATTACAGGCGAGTTATCACAAGGGGAGAGCTTGCTGCGGTGGGAGCACGCTCCGGCGTTGAACTAGTCTTCTACGTCACATCCGAAGGCACTAGAGTGTCGCCGGAGATGGAGACTCAAGCAGAAAGAAGGCGGGCGGCGTCAGCGAGAAGGAGGTGGGCGCTGCAGATCGGAACGACCCATCTAACTGCGCTCCTAGCACCGAGCCGTTGTCGACCTAGCTTTCTGTACGCTGCGGGAGGCCCAATGTATGGTCTGTCATCACTGGAGTAGTCCAGGCCGGACGCGAGGAACGTTCTCGTGTTGCAGTCATGACATGAGGGCCGGGACCGATAGCAGACAGTGCCAGGGCTGCGATTGTCGACGCGGTGAAAAGCCACGGCGCTTCGATTGCATATTTCGAAGAGCCATTTCACTGGTAGGCGGTGAGGTAATGTTGCCAACATCACATAACATGGTCCGAAAAGGCGGCCAAGATCTCGGAGCCTCGAGAAGGGCTTAGACACAGACTGGAAATCATAAGGCGAGTTCCCCGGCCCGAGAATGGTCTGGTCACTCGGCTTTTTCAATTGTGATTTCCTGTGCTCTGCTGGCGCTTGTGTTCTGTTCTACCTGCGGTCTGCTTATCCTCTTTCGATTGTCCATGCGGGCTGTCTCGGGGTAAAGCAGTTCATTAGAGTCCGTTTAAACATTTCCGCTCCGTTTTTAATGTTCAATACAATGCTCGTTCCAAGGCTGTCCCGACTTATCTCTCCAGGTATTTTCAAAACTCGCCAGATCGCCGAAATCGACACCGCCATCCAAGTTCACTAGCGTCCGCACCTTCTCGTTAAACCATGGAAGGAGGAATATGACGATATGCATCTTCTACACTATGCCTCAAGCCAAGGATGACGAAATATTCAGCTGTCGTGGCTGGGTGGACTATTTATGGTTAAACAGGCGTAGTGGGCTTGGCTTCCCACGACGATTGGGTTCCTCCAATCCTTCTTGGGCGAAACCGGAACTGTCAAAGTCCCAAGCCACGTTCGGACCGATCTCTGTGGCAAAAGGCAGTGTGTTCAATGTAACATAAGAGCAGAGACAACCACTCAGCGCACATCGTGGGAAACACCCCTGTAGCATGGATCGGCAGGTGGCTGGGGGGGCATTCAAACCGGAATGACAGGTCTCGTCAGGTTGGAAAATCTGATTATTTCGGGCCAGACGGCTTTTGGTCTTTTCCCGTCTCCCAGGCTCTTATTATTATCCTCATCCCGCTCCCCCTCGTCAGTTGGAGAACAGAAAATGACAACGGAGGAAGGATAGACAATTCGCGCCATGGAACACACACCATCAAATTCAGAAGCCCACCAAGATCCCGACAGGCACTATGAGTACTCAACACTCCCTGAAGCGCTTCCAGAAGAGCTCCAACCCGGGGGGTTCATCCAGCGCGTGCCGCTCGAGAATGAAGCCGAGTCCAAGATTGCGTACAATGACGCGGGATTAATCAAAGTCGACGACGGCGAAAAGCCCAAGGACGACACCCCGATCGAAGAGGGACCGAATGCCCCGAACACACCGAATGCCACACCGCTAGTCCAGCCATGGTGGAGACGACGGTTAATCTGGATAATAATCGTAGTCATCGTGGCAGTTGTAATTGGTCTCGTCGTGGGATTGACTGTCGGCCTGTTGACGAAGAAACACCGAGATGAACCAAAGTGAGTTCACCCCGAAAATGCAAACCACCATCTTAACAAATAGTGAACTGATATGAACTCCCCTTTCAGACCAGTCGATACATCTTTCGGCACCCCGACAAATTTCACGTCATCCCGCGCCTCTGCGTGCCGAGGCGTCGTTTGTCCGTCCATGCTCGCCGTAGCTCAGATTCCTGCCGCGGACGATCCCGGCTTCTTCATCTTTAGCCGCGGATCCGACGGCGCGATATGGTACCGTCGAGGGAACCAAACCGCGTGGGATGCAGACTGGGCCAGTCTAGGAGGCGAATTCGAGAGCCAGCCGTCCGCCGTCGTTGTGGGCGATGACCAGGTCTACGTCTTCGCAGCGTGGTCTGATGGTTCAGTGCGATCCAAGGAATATCGGAACGGTCAGTGGGCGCGAGATTGGGAGGATCTGCAGGGCAACAAAACCATCAACGCCCCGTCTGTCTGCTCCTGGGGCCCGAACAACATCGAGGTTTTCGCCACCGACGAGGAAAACTCCTTGATTCACAGGCGGTTCAATGGCGTGAAGTGGGATCCCGTAGTCGATAACCCCTGGCAGAAATGGGGAGGATACACGAGTGCTGCTCCTGCGGCCGTCTGTCCCAGCTCGGGGCGTGTCGATGTCGTGAGCTATGGCGGATATTCCGACGCACTTCATGATGTCGGGTGGATGCATTACAAGGACGGAAATTGGATTTTGTGGGAGGGAAATAGTCGTCCCAATGCCGACGTTGGCTATCTCGGTGATCCGACGCTAGTGGTGGTGGAGGATGAGACCATCGCTGTCCTCGGTGTTGGATCCGACAAGCAGATGTACTACACGGAGTGGTCGCCAACTGCAAACTATAGCGTATCGGAAGGGCTTGGGGGTAGCTTCGAGTCGATGGCCAGCGTGTTGACTTCCTCGAATGGGAACTTGGATGTCCTAGCTGTCGGCAAAGACGACAATCTCATGCATAAAGCTCGCGTGGGTGGGACGTGGGCGAAGGATTGGGAAGATCTTGGAGGTTATTTTAATAGTGCGCCATTGCCCATGCGCTTGGGTGATGGTCGTATCGTTGTGTTTGGCCTCGGCCCCGATGGAAATATGATACACGGGAGGTGGAACCCGGCGGAAAACTCTACTTGGGGGGAGGGCGAGTGGTTTAATGACTCGGGCAGCCTGGCAACGGGTTGGCTGAGAGCCGGGCCAGCGTAATTTGCACATGTCTAGTCTATGATACGGGGCAACTTTTCTGCTTCTATCAGTATGACTCGTGATTTAAAATGTTTGCAAACTCAATTCTTATCCCTTCCTTCACGTGTAGTCCATCCAGCTGTGATCTTGCCGACACTAGACTTGAATGGGGACTAGACCAGCTAGTCCCAAGGAACAATACCAAGTTCAGCTCGCTACTCCAATATTTTTTCGCAGGCTCTCCTCAGGATCCCTCCCGGACTTCCAAGACGTTAAACAATTGTTCCACATAAACCTGGATATCATGTAACAAGCCCCCTCGAGGATCGTCCAAGTCCATATGCCAGCGGATGGTTACCAAGTTGGCTCCACGTCCGGGACTCTGAACACCCGCATATTTTGCAGGTACGGGAGTAATCCGGAATTGACGAGCGTGGCCGCATCCCAGAAGGTGTATCCTTTTGCCCGGATGAAGTCAGGGGTCACATAACCCCATGACATCGACCACCGCTGGTCCCAGAGGGCGACCCAGCCCAGCGGCGGCAGGTCCTCGGCATCCCCTTTAAACTCCATGGCCTGCTCGGTGTTTTCCCATATGTCTCGGATATCGGGGAAGTGTATTTTCCGGAACATTTGCGTTTCGAACATGAAGTCAAGGGACACACCGGCATCGGCATAGTCCAAGACGTTAAGGGGCTTGGGGTCGCCCCTGAGCAGCGATGTGAATCTCCTCAAGCCCATGCGTATCATCTTCCGTTTCCAAAGGTCGCACGGGTTGTCTATAATGAGATTTTTAGTTTTAGCGGCCATTTCCTTTCTTCCTCTTCTCCTCTCTGGATGTGGATCAGGATGAATACTTACAATTCACTGAGGAATGCCACCTGCGTGATTCCCTGGACTTCCAACCCGAGGATGCCCAATCAATGAAAACCCCTTCATTGTCTTCACATTCAGCGAGAAGCGGCGCCATCTTTATTTTCCAGAATACTTTGTTGTAATAACTAGCAAGGTATTCGTGGACACAGGCCACCGACTCCACCTCCCACGGATCAAATAACCCGAAAAAGAGGTGCAGGATCCTCGCCGGGCGCATATTTCTGGAGCGGTATTCGCCGCGGAAATCGTCGCAATCACTAAACATCATGGCCCAAATGTCCAACTTATAGAGAGCGCAGAGGATCCTCCGTTCTTCGAGGACTGTTGGGCGGTGGTTCAGTAACAATCCTCGGAGGAACCCCGCAACTATCCTCGTGGTTGCCGGACGAACGACGTGCACGTAAGTTCGCTGCATGCGGATAGTCTCTCCCAGGGTGCATGACCTGAGGACCTTTTTCTTGTTCCTGACCCCGTGTCCTGCAAGGGTCAGAAAGGATTCCACGAGACCGTTGTCATCTCCCGTATCCGTGGACGAAGCCCGAAACTGCTCGGCCTTGGCATGGAGGTACATGCTTAGCATCACTTCTGTCCCAAACTGCCGGTTCATGATGTCTAAGAGAATCCGTCGCTTGTCGTCATCGTAGGCGGCTTTCGCATTTGGCGAGGCCGCCACAACTGCCCTCAGGTCGTCCAAGTCTGGCAGGTATCGCAACACTTCGGATACCAAGACTAGCGGGAGTGACTCCCAGTTCGGACCCGGTTTAAAAATATCCCAAATGTCGCAGTCAATTAGCATGTTGTCAAGATCATGAATGATGCTTGTTACAATCGTGACGTTCGTGGACATGATGTTCGCGAGGGTTAGAGTCTCTTTGATGTCGAAATAGATCAGTAGTTGAAGAGAGATGTTCGAGAACGCGGTGTAAGTGGCCGATCTGGGGCAAGTGGTTAATAAAATGTATGTCGTTGATATTGAGGTCTCTTTTCGTGAGGAGGCTGGAAGGACTTTTTTGTACTTTGAAAATGAAGCGCTTGTTATGGAGTTGAAGTAAGGTTGATGTTTGGTGATTCGCGAGAAGTTTGGCAGATTATATAGTCGAGGACGAGTTATTGAGCTTTGAGACATGGTGAAGGTGCTTTGTTGGATCTCATTCAAGAGATTTGCTGTGAATATCGAGTCAAATGGGATAATCACTATGAAAAGGACTTGCTCCAGGTAATGAATGGGGCCGATATAAATGTCTGTCTTTGAGGCGCAAACAAGACAAAAGCTAACAGCCTGTTTGAGGTTATTGTTCTTGGAAGTCACATGCCATTCAGCCTTTCAGTCCTCCATTCCACGCGGGCCAATAAGTCTGCCCAGGCGTCGTCTATTTCGTGTGTAGCACGCTCCTATAGCTCAATAGCTTTAATAGCTTCAAGAGCTCTGATACGCTATCACAAAACCAGGAAATGAGCCAAGAAAACCCGTCTAGTGCAATACCTTGTGGCTAAGGAAGCCAGGCCTATGTCCATGGTGGCCTCGAATAGCAATAGTATAGCTG
The DNA here is from genome assembly GCA_002812735.1 of Scedosporium dehoogii. Classification (NCBI taxonomy): domain Eukaryota; kingdom Fungi; phylum Ascomycota; class Sordariomycetes; order Microascales; family Microascaceae; genus Scedosporium; species Scedosporium dehoogii. The sequence continues at coordinate 300,950 of PGIR01000008.1, forward strand.
CACGCGGCACTACACCCTCAACACGATGTCATTGTACTCTTGTCAAACTTATGAATAACGCCATACTAAACGCGGGAGCTCCAGCGTTTAGCCTCCTCGTCCCAATTTGTAGCTCGTTCGACTTGCTTGCACGAGATATTATCCCTCACCCATTCTAGCGCCGTTCCTGTCTTGACTTCAGCCATGCGCCGATAACTGCACCACGTTTTTATTTTAATTTTTTTTTGTCTCCACCACCTCGTGGCATCAAGAGGGAATTGCATTTCGTGTCGGCCCCTACAATGTAAAACAAGAAATAAAAAAAAAGTTCCCAGACAAGAAGAGGCATAGAAATGACGATAGGATTGGAAGAGGAAGCAAGACGCGAGATGAGAATAAAGTAAAAGAAACAAAAAAAGAAATTGTTGATTCGGCCCGGGCTCGATCCGGGGACCTCTTGTGTCCAGCACCTTGTGGATGTTAGACAAGCGTGATAACCAACTACACCACCGAACCAATGATTTTGCTTGAACATGCCGGTCGACTTCGGCGGTTAAGTTGTGTTGCCCAGAAAGTCCGCGCCAGCTTTTGTATCTCGACGCTTAAGGGGCCGGATCTCTGCATCCCCAGATTCGTCACATTCCTTAGAGATAATACAGGCGGCAATCAAGATGGTTCAACTTGGAAGTCATTTTCAAAGCAGCTTTGTGGCAACCAGGCATGAGCAGGGGTGACACTTGCAAAGATCTGCGGTCTTGGCTCTGTTGACAAGACTCTGGTCTAGCCGAAATTTAGGTGGAGCACTGATTCCGCCCTTTTACCGCCAACGCCGAGGAAGCTATCTAGGTTTATCTTCTACTTTTCTTACCCCTCGGTGAAGAGATAAGCAGTCTAGCTTGTTCGATTGGGCCTACTCCGATCAACTGCAACTCGGAGGTGACTTTCATTGCGGTGCATTGTTGCCCCCCCCCCCCCCGGCGGCCCATGCTAGAATACCACAGGAAGACCAGGAATGTAGCTAAAATGTATCGAGTTTGAGCTAAGCCAAAGGCTACAGTGACGAAATAAACCAAGAAAACAAAGAAAGCCTATGTGACAATGGGAAATACCCAAAAGTGACATGCCTCCCACCTAGAACAAAATCCAGACCCCGAATGCTAAATAGACCATATGGTAGACATGAAAAACATTCAATGAAAGAAACATGCGCGAATCGACACACACATATCCCTTAGAAAACGGGGCCCTAACACTCAAAGTAACAAGCCATACCCCTCGTCTATGTCGTTCTGGTTAGAATCGAACCTTATGTGGAAAGTAGGAAACGAAATCGAAGACCAAGAGGACGGGAAGCACTTACAGCAACGGCAAATTTGTCCTCGGTAAGGAACTGCCTCTTTCTCTTAGAAATGATGACCCTGCTGCAGTCAACATTCACATCCCCATTCCAATCGTTTGCCTGACAGAACGCGCTCGACTGCACGTCACCATCCTTGCTGGTCCAGCTGAGCCCCGCCGTAGTTGAAGTTCACGTCGCCTTTTTCACCCGCGGTGATGTTGAGCTCGGCACCATTTAGCCCTGGGACCTTGAGTGGGGATCCTCCGGAGATGAAGGCCTCGTTGGGGCCCTCGCGGCTGGCGGCGTCGATGCGTAGCCCCCCAGCGTCGCGAAGGTCGACAGTCACCTGGAACTCTTTGTCCTTCTGGCAGGTCTTGTATTAATTGAGGTAAAGAATGCATTGATTCTTGGGGGCGGACTCGGGAGGGGGCGCCGGAGCAGCGCCGTTAACCTGTTTGAACTTGGCAATAAGGGCGTGCATAATTGCTGTGTGACCAATGCTTCGGGGATGAAACGTCTTAGCCCATCGAGTTGGGATGTTGGCGTCGATTTCGGTCCCGCGAACTTCATCCTTGAACCGGGCGGCGACGCAGAACCACCTGAACATGATCGGATCACCGCCGTCATCATCCGTCTCGCAAGTCTCCGGATTCGGCAGATCGCCACTATACTCATCAGTCTACACAAATGCAAGTCTGTTAGCTTCAGTATCCCATTGAATCCGAGTTGTTGTCTTGGTCAGCAACTCACGTCGGGGACGATATCCACTTTATATGCGTCAAAGGCAGCCTCGTTATCAGAAGCAGGTGGTGGCACTGAAGGGTCAGAGGCTAATTATATTTTTAGGCTCCTACGTTATTTGCAGCCAAGGGCACCGTCAGATATGCCGTCTGGGGGCCAGATCCTGGATCCCATCTGTTTCATGCGCATACTGCGCCTCGTGATCTGTGTAACCAACGGCAATAGATCCCCAGATATATGTTCCCCTCACCTTATTTTTAGGCTCCGAGATTATTCTACCTATTTCATCGTCGCCCTCGGCCAGGAGGCCGACTCGAATCGAAATCTCACGTCGGCCTTACAAGTTCCCCCTCGTCGAGACAGGTGATGGGATAGAATAACGTTAACGCCTGTTTTCCTACCCTGCGAATATCACCTTTTCGTGTTTCGCTTCTTTCTTCACCTGCATCTTGCCCTCCCAGGAATCTAACAACACGACTACACTACTGGCAACCAAACGAAAAAAAAAAGCCATTGGCGGAATCAACATTAACCGCCATCATGGGCCTTTTAACTATACTGGATAACATCATTCGAGCGTGCGTCTCCGTCTCCTTTCTCTCCTGCGTCTCCCTTTCCCGCGGGCTCTTATGATAATCGGGCATCATATGATTCGTGCCAATTGGTGTTCTGCAAGCTGACGTTCGAAAGGGAACAGGGCAATCCTCGTCGCGAGCATTTTCTCATTTTATCCACAGATCAACAAGATTGTTTTGATGGATAATGCTGGGAGCATATCTCTGTTTTACCTCCTATTCGGTACCACATCCGCCATGGAGCAGCTTACGCTGTATTTGGGCCACTTCCTCTTCCACGAGTCTTTCCCCGACAGCGAAGTGAATACGCCGCCAAGCGTGGGCGACTGGCTGAATTTCTTCCAAATCTGGGTCCTCCTTCTTGGAAGTACCACAACGTAAGTGACCGTTACACCATTACCTTATACACGCCCCGTCCTTCCATTATTATATCATACTAAGCTTTGGCAATGCCCAAGAACAGATTCGCAGTGGCAATCTGGCATCCGCCCAGCCGTACAATCGAAAAATCAATTGTCATCCTTGCATACATTGCCTGCGCCTACGGCTCCTTCCTCCCGATCATCCCGTACTTTTGGAAGCCTAAGTCCGGAACGGGCCATCTAGGTCCGGACATGTTCCTGGCGGCGCACGCCCATTGCGTGAATTGGTTCGTCACCGCAGGTATCTTTCCACTATCGCTTCTGTTCGAATGGTTCGCTCTACGGGGCCAGCCCGCCCCTGGCGCCTTGAGCGTCAGGGGATTGGCCACGCAGGCTGTGGTGTTTATCTTGATGGGTATCTCCTGGACTTGGAGGATGACAATCGACGATGTGACTTGGGTGGAGTGGTACGAGTTCGTCGGCTATCCTGCCGTCGATAATTTCCTATTTGGTGTAGTCCAGGCTCTCTTGTTGGTGTATGTAACTTGGTGGAGGTCTCCGATTGCGGACGGAGGAGTGCAGGGGCACGGAGCTCCAGGCGAGACTAGCCCCCTCCTCCCAAGCTAACGGAGGATTCATTGCCATAGCTTATGACTTCGGGTCAGGCTATCGCTTATAAGCGGGATTTCGGGATGAATGGATGTAGCATCGCTCGGACTGTGATGCACCTGGAAATCTATAGGGTAGGTTGGTTCTTAAGTGAATGCGAACACCATATTGCTCGGTGTAGTGTACGAGTGAATCTATCGTCGCAAATGCAATCCAATCCCTAACGCATGCCAAGATGCCAGAAGAACCCAGCCGGAGCATCATTACATGCGGCTTGGCTAGCAGTTTTCACCTCTAAGGAAGCAATAGTAGGCCCTGTGAGCTTCCCTTATAGTTGTCGATCTGAATAAATTCTCAGTTATACATGAAACGATCTGACTCCAGATATGCAAGTGAGTTCCGCCATGTAATCGAGGATCTTGCATAGATGACTAGCAAGGGAGTGTCTTGGCCGCCGCTTGTTGCAAGTCCCTGGACTCGATTGCAATGCCCAAGCATTTTCGGAACCACTTGCTACATGGTGAGTCACCCGACAGCGGTGTGCGGCTTGAGGAACTTGCTAGCTCCTGTATCGGGATCGAGAATTCCATCCGACACGGCAGGCAAGCTTACCACACTCTACGAAGATAACGTTTCTGTCACTTTGGCTCTCGAGTCTAGACTCTTTAGGGTAGAGTAAGTCGATATCAACGAGGTAAGACTGCGACTTCAATCCTGTGGTCCTCTTATTCTGTTGGCTAAATGGAACGGTACGCTCGAGCAAGATTCACGAATTCCCCAGCAATAGCAATCGGACCTCTGGGATTTGTTCTCCTGGCAGGGATTGTGCTAGTTGCTAGCTGTGCCGAGAATAAGCGTGGTCTTGACTCGTGGATGGGACAAGGAGAATCAGCCATCACACAAGGTGAGGAGGTGGGATGTCGACGATGATTGCGAGGGGCCCATTGTCTTTTGGTAGCAACATTGAGGTTATAGAGGAAGGGGATGAGTTCCAGGCTGGCTGTGATAGATGTCTTTTTTTTCTCCCTGGGTTCAGTGACTTTTTGGCGGTGGACAAAACATTAGATCAAGTCACGTGATTACGTGATTGGGTCTAGAACTCAGCAGGTCTCCGACCTTTTACGTACGATGATACAATGGTACAAGTCACTTTAACCCCACCAACGTATCACTGATCTCAATTGAGTCAACTTCATTGTCCCACCATCATCCACCGCTGCTGGCATCATTCATCTTGCAACCGACACTTGCTCCTTAAAAATTCACGCACAGCAAGTCCAAGACACATCACAGCCCCGAAAATGACTCCTTCACTCCAAGACGCCAAGATCTGCTTCATTGGCGGCGGAAACATGGCCGCCGCCATTATCGGAGGTCTCCTCTCCAAGGAGATTTCCAAGCAGAACATCTACGTCTCGGAGCCCTGGGATGTGAACCGAGAAAAGATGGCCGCTATCGGAGTGCGCACGACGATCTCCAACGAGGAGGCTTCTGGCGACGCTGACCTCGTCATCCTCGCCGTCAAGCCCCAGGTCACCAAGGTCGTCTGCGAGGAGCTCGGCGCCGCCTGGGCCAAGCGCGAGAGTCTGCCCCTTGTCATTTCCATCTCCGCCGGTATCACATTGGCGAGTCTTGCTGCGTGGTTTACTCAAGATGGCCGCGCTCCTCACATTGTGCGCGTGATGCCCAACACCCCCGCTCTGGTCGGTGAGGGCGCTTCCGGAGTCTACGCTGGCGAGGGCGTAACAGAGGCTGAGAAGAGCTTGACCTCTGCTCTCCTGGGCAGCGTTAGCAAGGCTACCGAGTGGGTAGATAAGGAGGAGCTTCTCGATGTTGTCACTGGTCTTTCTGGTAAAATCTCTCATAAATATCTTTTGCACCTCAGAACAACTTCAAACTGACTGACTACGCCTAGGTTCTGGCCCCGCCTACTTCTTTGCCTTTGTTGAGCACCTAATCGCTAGCGCCACCAGCCTGGGTCTCTCCGAGGAACAGGCTACCCGCCTTGCTAAGCAGACCTGCTACGGAGCCGGCAAGATGCTTGTCGAGTCGTCTGATGAGCCCTCCCAGCTACGGAAAAACGTCACCAGCCCCAACGGCACCACCTACGCCGCCCTGGTGAGCTTTGAGAACGCCGGCCTGAAGGATATTGTTGATGGCGCAGTCAAGGCTGCTACGGTTCGGGCCGAGGAGCTCGGGAAGAACTAAAATGGCTGAAGCGTGTATTGTCTATCATCCTATAGAGTCAGTTGATCTCGTGAGTTGAGGGCAAAAAGTAATCATTCTACGAATATACTATTACTCTATGTTAAGTCGGTGTCCCTACTATCATTATGAATCTGTGCCTGGGGAACGGCCTCTCCAGTGCGAAGCAGCACCTAAACCGCTGAACTTTGGCAAACACCATTTTTACCAGCTTTGCAGAGGGTAATATGAAGTACAGTTCTTCATGTGTTAAGGCTGGCTGCCAAATGTGCCGTTCCGCAGCTCATTTATCACCTTATTCCCCACAGTCATCGCCTTGTGGTTCATACAATCAGCGCCTTCCTCGGTCGCATTTGTCGTCTTGAGCTGTTGACGATCTCATTAAGAACCAGATATCAAGGCTGCGCAATCCAATGCAGGTAATTTGTTGGGGATGAAGCCCCCTTTAAAAATGTTTGGGTTACAAAAAGAGAGGGAAAAAAGAAAAGAAACAGAAAATTAAGATGCCGATTGCAGGAAAAGGGACGGCCGAATAGAAAAGAGAAGAGGAATATGATGAAAATGAAGACGGGAAAAAAAATAATTTTACAGATGAGAAAAAAATATGTGATAAGAGTGAGATTCGAACTCACGCCCAGTTTCCTGGACCAGGAATTTACTTGTTAAGGTAACCTTAACCTGGCGCCTTAGACCGCTCGGCCATCTTACCGCTAGCTGTTGTTGGGATCAACCTGTAGGACGATCCAAGTTGTCTGGGTGGCAGCTAGGTCCACTAGCTTAGCTAGCGTTGAAGACCACATCAGTAGCCTCGAAGCGCGGCTTTTGAAGGGTTGTCCAAAACGTTTGGAAAACTGTATTTGATATGGCAATACAAGGTTTCTGAAACTAAGGCTTTTGCAATCTTTAGGAGGATTAGTCGTTGTTGAGCCAGGTTTATTGTAGTCAACCCAATGCGGAGCTCCAAAATGCAAAGCGACGGTCAGGACTCAGGATTAGCTTTTATGCCCTCCCCTCTCTTGTTACCACTGGGACGGGACAGGAGCCTGACCTGGCTGACGTGGCCGGGGTCAGCCCAATACAGTGACACTTCCATTGGGCGAAGAGGGAAATTTTTGAAGTGGAAAAAAGGCGAAATGGCTGCGTCAGAATCCCATCCATTGGCAAGTGATTGGAACTGGTAGATTGAAGCTGAAGCTCCTTTTGACCAGGGTTCCTTGCAAGTAGTTTACTGTCCCATATTAATTTCTGGGTGTGTTGACCCGCAAGCTCTCCTTGATGATCAATGAGGCGAGACAACCAAGTTTGCCTTGCCAGAGACCAGGCTCGCCTTCATAATAATAAATCCCCTCAGGCGTGCCAAATGTAGAACCTCAACTCCATTTATTTCACGGACGAGCCTTTCGAATCGTGGAGTTGGACGGGGCTAAACCGATGCATTCTCGGCCTCGATTCTTCCCAGTCCTTCTGCAATTGAATGTTATTGATGGGGGGCCCCCGTTTTGCGAAGTCTGTGCTGGACGACACGCCATGGCATCCCCACCCCTTGGTTCCCAAAGGCTTCCACCCGCTAGTGGATCGAACCCGATGCCGGAAGCTGGACCGACAAGCTCGGATCGCGTTCCGGACCACATCCGTCGCTTCGAGACCGCAAGGAACGCCTTCCTGACGTCCCTATCACCACAGGATCGGTCCCTGTACTCTCCCTGCGCGTCGTTTGACGAGTTGTCCAAAACGTTCCGGGAACTGGATTCGATCAGGGAGCGGAAGATTGCTGGAACCAAGATTTTTGAAGTGCTTGGAAAGATTCATGATGCCTTTGAGCCGTATTTCAAGGTAGTAGGAATCTTCGTTTCCTCCAGGCCCGAATGGGCGGCCCTCGCTTGGGGCGCGATTCGCCTTGTGCTACAGGTTAGTCTATCCCCCGACTCATCCCCCCTATATGGGGAGGTTGAAGGGATGGTAGGGAGGCCTAAAACGTTAAGCATTATTAGTTGGCGTCGAACTTCGTTACATTTTTTGACAAGCTCGTGTCGGTCTTTGCGGAGCTCTCGTTCGGCTTTGGGCAGTTTGAGGAAGTATTCCGCTTCTGCACGGGAGACGTGGGCCTGCGCCAGTCGCAGATTCCGAGGATCCTCGAAGCAATCTACACCGATACCCTGGAAATAGTTAAAGGTGCTATCCGAGTGTTTACGCGGGGTGATGGAAGTATGGTCCCTTGTCTACCCTTCGCGCTTTTAATTATGCTTCAGAAGTCCAGACTAACTCGACTCATTGCAGGGATAAGAAGAACTCCCGAGGTCATCGGCCGCTTGATGTGGAAGCCGTTTCATAGTCGATTCCAGGACCAACTGGGAAATTTATCCGCCCACCGTAAGAGTTTGTACGAAGAGATAAGTATTTGGCACGTCCAGGAGTGGATCCGGGAAACGGCACGAAACTCCGCCATGCAAAACGACTTCCTCCACTATCGAGATCTGACCGCAGCAGAAATGAAGGATGCGAGAGAAGAACGCCGCCTTGCTCAAGAGGAGCGAAGGTTGATGGCCTTGGACAGACGGCAAGCTGCCGATGACAGACAGCAGATACACGCCTCGCTGGCAGACATCCGAAGGGCCGTGAAACAATTGGAATCTGAACGCATTGGTAAGGGCGCGGCTTTTTCCGGTATCATTTGATGATAGGTCTGACTTCTCCCACAGACAGAACCTACCTAAACGTCGCGAAGTGAGTATCCGCACCTGTTTTCGTCGACGCGATCGATCTCGCTCGGAATTTGCGACAGCAGGAGACGGCAACCTGGATTCTAGAGGAATTGCAATACAATAAATGGCTATCTAACAACCTTGAGTCCTCCGGGCCCAGTGGCGGGTTTGGTTCGAATGTGCTATGGATACATGGTATGCGTCCCATGTGTAATTGTTCTCTGTCGGCTCCCTTTCTGATCTCGTCCCCTGCAGCAAATCCAGGATCTGGCAAAACAGTACTGGCGTCCTCTATTGTCGACAACCTAGAAAGTGAACAGTATGTGTTACCGGAGTGTGACCGCAAAGAGATATACTACTACTTCTTCGAGTGGAAGTCCACGTCCAACGATTCGGCTTCTTCCGCATACCGCTCCATTCTGGCCCAGGTATTGTCCAAGCATGGTGGCGAGGGGGAAGTGTTGGATAAATGTTTATTTGCCATGGATGACCCCCGGAGGAATCCCGGCCAACCCAGGGCTGGCAAGTCGATCCTTGTTGATCTGCTTCGAGTCTGCCTGCCTAGCGATTCTATTCTGATCCTGGACGGTATTGATGAGTGTGTCGATTGCGAGGATTTTCTTACCTCCCTTGTCGACATATGGAAGACGTGTTCCCCGCATATTCTCTTGTTGAGCCGAGCCAACGTCGCAAGACTCCAGCGAAGCATTCCGGAGGCCAATCGGTTGGGCATCCCCAAAGAAAAAATATCGCGTGACATCCGCGTCTTTAGTGAACATCAGCTCGACCTTCTATTCGATGAGGGCATCCTGCCGACCTCTGCTCGCGCCCAGAAGGACAACATGTTGGAGCGCATGGTCCGCGGGGCGGACGGCATGTTTCTTTGGGCTCGGTTAATGATCAACTTTCTTCGATCACCGTATGTCGATACCAGCCAGCGATTACATGTCTTCAGTGAGATCAACACCCCCGAGGGTTTGGAGGACATGTATCGCCGTATCGTCAAGCTCATTATAAACTCGGGAAAGTTCGCAGAGACACTGGCGTCCAAAGTGCTTATGCGACTCATATACGCCGCAGTCCCCATCTCGTCCCGTCAGCTACGCCAAACCCTGGTTGTTGACGAGTTTCTGCAGCCGTATCGTGGCCCCATGTGCATCAAAGAGTTTGAAGACTGCACGATCATGGCGTGCGCTGGGCTGGTAGAGCGCACAGTCCTCTCCGGGGGGCCACCTTTCCTCGACAAGGAGCCTGCATTACAGGTCATCCACCTTTCGGTCAACGAGACATTGACGAAGCATCATTCGACGTCGTGCATTCAATGGAGGACTCCGACTCCGCATTCCCAACTCATACTCGGCCCCGCGCTTGGCAGCCTAGATTACGCAACGAATTGTGTCAAACAACTGTTATTCCACACGCCTCCGCAACCCCTGTCGGGAACGCTTGGTCGAAGTATCAACGCTGTGCAGTTGCACGATACTTTCTGCTTCACTGACTACGCTGCCGTCAGTTGGCTACTGCATATTCGCAGTTTCGTCAACGCGGTGAATGAACACCGCTTAATTCGCAGGTCGTTGTCTCAGCATTTCTTCGACTCCTTTTCGGAGTTTTCTTCACGTCTTCTTGTTTTCTTTCGAAACCCCAAAGCAATGTCGGTCTGGCTCGAAGCCTTTTACAGTTCGGGATATATAAACGTCGACCATCCACCGAGCGACGCGCTCTGTTCCTTGGCTGTCTGGGCGAAAAACTGGGCGCAAAATTCCATCGCCGAGGGCGCAGGACTACCCATCGATATGTCCCTCATTGAGCAGATCGAAGGCTTCAGGGCTGAGGTGGACGAAGTAGTCGAAGTATGGGGCAACTCCTTACGCGCCGCACCGCACACAGTCTGGGATGAGATGACAGGATTCTTGACTGCTGGCAACCACTACTTCTGGTCGTCTCAGAGCACTAAAGTGTCGTACCAGAATGCCATGGTTCCCCAGTCTTCCGCTCCCCTCCAGCAGCCTGTCGCGCGTTTGTCAAGGACGTCTGACTCGGGCGAAATGAAGGCTACCTTAAACATCTGGGCCAACCGGTGAGTAAATTCCAAGGCAAAAATAATTCTAGCTATTGGAGGCTGATAACGAACCCGGACAGACACTTCCACGATCCGGCATATAAAGAAAAGGTCCTGAATTCGACCTCGGCTTTCGATCTGACCGAGCTTTGCTCGGGATGGTTGGCAACTTATGAAGTTTGGGCACTTCAGCCTGAAGCGGTCAGGCTAGCCAGCGCTCAGATTCCCATCCCTCCGCGGGAAATGCTCATCCCGATCCGGAGCTATCTTTATTACCGCTATTCTACGGAGATCAACTTGCCCATGGCGATTAGCGCCGAAATCGACGCGTTCTCCATCCTAGAAACTCTATTTTCTATCCGTCCAGCGGCAAACCGGTCCAGGCCAAGCTGCCTGCAATGCGTCCTGCCCATCCGAGAACCAGCCTCCAGAGATTTCTTCTGGGTTCCTCTAACTGGCCCATGTGATCAACGACGGCAAGCTATTTACTCGGTGGCTTTCTCCAAAAACAAAAAGGATTTGGCCGTCCTAGAGTGGGACAACTCTGGCGAACAGCGCGTTACGGCATACCAATACGAACATGCCCACGACCTTCGTTTGTCTACGGTAGACACTATTAGCCTCCAGTTTGGAATCCGGAAAGTAGAGCGCGTCTTGTTCCACCCTGACCGCGAGATGTTAGCATTCTGTGCCCATTCCACGCGGGATACCCCGTGGCAAAATGCCGCCTTCATTTGGGCTTATGGGAAAGGTACGTAAGTGACCGTACGGGCAGTCAATGTCAGTGTCGAGATTTCTCACAATCAGCCTTAGGTTCGCCAGCAATTATCCACCTACAGCGGTACAACATCTTCGAGGCGATGGACTTCTCTGCCTGCGGGTCTTTTTTTGTCGCTCGCTATAAACTTACGCTCAGCCCTGTCGTCATTCCGATACCGCAACAGCTCTTGAATCTCACAGCACCTTCTTCTTCTCGATTTGTTCAACATGATACGTCACTAGTTGAAACCCCGTTCAGCGCCAACGGGTTATCACGTCTTGCCTCCAGACCTTCAAGCTCGTCCCAGCTCTGGCATGTCGATCGCGGCGGAAACGTTTCTAGTCTCGCCGTCGAGGCGGAGGCAGGAGGCATTTCCCTGACTGGAAGATCTGACCAAACAACTGAAACTGCAAAACTGGTTACATTACCGGGATGGTCGGGAATGAGCGAGACGAGGCAACGGATCATTCTCCCCAAATTTGAGGGAGACAGCTTGAAAATCAGCGTGGATATAGATAGTCAGAGCCTCGACACTTTTTCGGCGTATCAGTTGGCAAAGGCGGGGGAAAACGTCGCCCCAACCGTAATCTATAGGGACCCTAGATTTATCTTGTCGGGTCGGTTGTCTATGAGCCTGCCTGGCCCAGCCCAAGGTCCTCAGACGCCACCCCCAAGAGGGCCTTTAGGGAAAAGAAGATTTCTAACGGCAGCCGCTGAGGCCTTATCAGACGAGGGATTTTCAAAACGCCCGAGGCAATTATAAAGCCAGCCTAGGATAACTGCACGCTAATTCGGGCAGATGCTTATCAGTATATCTAATACAAAAACGTGTGTAGAGGCACCGGAATTTTATTGAACTCGCAAACGCTGAATTTTCTGTTAGAATAGCGTCAACTTCCTTATGTTTTATGGAGCGAAAGAGCAAGTTCCTGAAGTGTATCGACCGCTAAGCTTCATGATGTGCCCCTCCTTGAGGACTAGGGCGATGAGTTGCGGCATGCGGATCCGTGCAAGAGCTTGACAATCTTCGGAGCGCAACGCAGCCGAAATCATGGGGGCCTGATCAAATGCAGTCCAACGCATATCAAGGCAGGAGGGCTTGACTTTCGTACTACTAGAATAATGAAATCATGACGAATGGAAAAGACGTATCCGGGCAGATGGAGTCTTAGATATTAGGGATGGGACCGGGTCAGCGGCCATGGCAGCTGCAAGAGCGGCAGTGTCGAGGTATGGACCCGCGCTGACCCGCGGATCGACAATTTACCAGCGACGCATCGTGGGGTCAGTCACCCCGCGGATCGGCACCATGCACTGCCTCGCCATTATCAGCGTCCCATTGGGCGACCCGACAAGAGCCGCCGTGCCATCCACACTGCGTCTGGTACCTTCATACAGGATCTATGAGTCCACTCACTTGCCGAGTTGTTCTCTACAGGAGCTTACCTGGTTGTCGGGTCCAGGAACCCTCCCACATGCATTGAGCTATCTTGTGGGGCTTGAATGCTTTGAATCCACAAGAATGAGGGACGGCAGTAGACGCGAAGCATTGATACGTCTTTGAGACTGCATACTTCTATGTGTACGACTTGTTTCCGAGCGCAGCTGAACTTTCTATACCCAAGCCTAGGCAGAATTCGTGACTGTTCTTCCTTTGTCCTTCTTATGGAGTCGGCGCGGCGGTCAAAGTACCCTCGTTGACTAACATTCCCATCCCTAGTTTCCCGGGATCGGGTATTTGAGAGCGATGAGGAAGCCTTCGACAGGAGGTTTGATTTAAGTAGCCGGGAGAATACAGTTAGAGTTTCTGCGAAGGCAGGACCCCACATGATTCTATATCTCAACTAAATCCCAACCATCTTACGTGTCAAGGCACGTCGAGAAAGGCAGAAAGTTAAAGGAAATGCGAGTCAAAGCCAGCAGCTCAGGTGATGGGTGGCTCAGTAAAAGCCCACCCGCGACAAGAATCAAGAAGCAACGAGGCAAATAGATATGAACTAGGGTTCCTCTATGGCATTGCTACAACGCATGATGCATGGATTGGCGCCGTTTCTTTTCAAAGCCAAGTCCATGAAATATTTCCGAGGAGGTCATCCGCCAATAGTGGATTATGGCAAATAGTTTGATGAAAGTGCCTATCTAGCTCGGTACCCTAAGAAGAAAAGGCCAAGAAAAAGTTTACCAATAATTAAGTGAAAAAGAAAAAGAAAAAAGAAGGAGGGCAAAAAGGAAACGTAAAAGAGAGGGGGAAAAAATCTGGATGTGTCGTTTGCCAAGTTCAATTTCGTGCCTTTGACCGCACCTTCGGAAGTTGTTAAGCAAAAGCCGACAGAAACTTGGGCTCTTCTCTCGAGGATTTCCGGTTGGGAAAGACACAGGAGACAGAAGCACTCCCGGCGTGTCGCCGACTAGAAGGGGACAGCCCGAGCCTAACGCCGAACTAGGCCATTTCTTCCGAGGACTGGCCCCTCGCCCTGTCAACCAAAAATCACCTAGCCCCCGTCTGCTATGCCGAAGTGGAAAAAGAAGGGTCAAACCTAGTTCCAACGTCTTTCCCGAAGAAAGCTCTACACAGCAAGAGAAAAGAGGACTGACTTCTACGGTTGTATCCTGCAAATAGCGTTTCGGATGGCCGCATCAGAGAATGCGTCGGGGAACGTTGAGCGCTGCACAGAGGGAGACGAGTATTTTAGATCTTGGCGGAATGTATTCCACTGTTTACTCGGTCCCTCGTCTCACCTTCCCAGAAATGGTAGAAGGGCGACGTCGGAGCGACCCCGGGCATCAAGTGTCACCACATCACATTGAGGTTAAATATGATGGTGAGATGCGCCAGTCATGCCAAAGGCGCACGACTTCCGCGACACAGTCAAAAAAATTCTCAAGCAAATATGATTCGATTGCGTAATCCATTTCTAATGACAGATGGACTGCTCCCATGCGACCTTCTGAACCAGGGTCGAGGGTCGAGAATGAAGTGTCCAAGTCCAAAGTCGAGGAGCCGAGCTCGAGCGGGGGACGTGTCTCGCTTGTCTGCCGATGGGAGCCCTACGACAGACCAGTAGTTTACGAAGGAGTGTACGAAGTACATCACTAAATCCGATGAAATCCTTGGGAAGAGGGGGGGGGGGATATCCCACGTTCTGCACCATCAAAAGGCTCGAGATTCGCGGTTCCACTATTGTGCAGCGGATCGACTGGTCCCAAAGCTCTAATGCAGTTTAACTAGGAAAATACCAACACTCACTTGGCAATGATGATCGTGTGGATCTCAAGGACGGAAATGGTGCCATTAAGAAAATTCCCATCAAAGTAAAGAGAATTGGACCAACGCCCGGCCTCCACCGTTGTTTTGGGACAAATGACGCGTGGAGAAATTGATGAAAAATTTTTATCAGATCTGATTTGATCAATCTGATAATCATGACCCCCACAGCTCATGTCCTATTTGGTCGTAGTGTCATTCCACTGACCAGGATAGAGCTGTGATGGAGGGAAGAGGGGGAAGAGCGTGTTTGAATGCTGGGCACATCCCGTCATTTGCAAGGGTAAAGAGAGCAGATTGGTCGATTTTTAACGTAACACACTTGCTTCTCGACTTGGCGTGCAGGCCCGCGGAGTGCCACCAAGTATGAAGGAGTGCAAGGTACGAAGGATGAGAGGGATACCCTGGACTAGTTGACATTGATACTTGGGCAAAACCGGTTTTTGTCTACCTTTCTCACGTTCCTCTTGTTATAGAGGCGCTGGACTCTTAGGCGAATACAGGTAGTACTACTTCGCAGTCGATGCCCTCTTTTCACCTTCCGCGTGTACTTGTCCCTGCCGGCATGTTGCATCAGCCAAGTCGGCCAATAAACTAGGGTGTCGAGGTGCATCCCTCAGCGGTCGAAATGCCTTATTTGGACGGGAAGACATGGCATGTTTCGGCAATAGGGAAAGGGAAGGGAACGAGCAAAAAAGGAGCGGCAAAACACCGACGCGGCCTTCCCCTCTTTTGCATTGCTGCATGGCCGGACTGGGACTCTGATTCAATCTCTGACTCTGAGCCTGCTCGGTCTGCATTTTTCTGCCTTTCTAGGGGGCTGGGAATCGAGCTCAAATTTTAGCATGATTTTTGAGATATTTCTACTCCGTACTTCGTAGTCGAGAGCTACTGTTGGTTTTGCAGTCACATTGCCTCGTCCCAGGCTCTACCGCAGCGAGCTATTGCTTCAAACCATCAGATAGATGAGATCTTTTGCTGCGCAACCACCTGATCTCATCTGTCGACGTGCATCCTTGAGCAATGTCCATGCTTTGCACCCTATCGAGTAATACCAACGTCGGCATTGGTTGGGAAATGCGCCTCCCCCATCCTGCCGCTGCATCACCATCACCATAAAGCCCTGCCCGTACCGCAGATTGGATTTGGTGGCGTCTGTGAGCTCTGATGCTAATAACGACAACTCTTTTGATCCATGTTCTCACCCCATTCTCGCACCCACCCACTCTGCTGCTCCCGTCTGGGTGAACCGATGTCCCGCGGGTGTCCGTACCTTGGCGCCCGAGTCCCTTTAATCTCGCCCTTGCTAGGGCACTAGTCTACTAGTAGCTTACACCTGCGTAGCTCCAAGCTATGCCCTGCCTCCCACCTTTTTTTCTTTTTCTTTTCCATTCACGTCCTCTTGCCTTATTAGCTCGTCCTGATCATGTGCTGGTAAGAAACCAAAACGGCTTGGTTTCTCTTCTGGGCGGCGCCAGCAACCACGCCATGCACGCCCAAAACTGCCGGGGCTACAGGCCGCAAATAGCAGATAAACGTGCAGATCCCCGAAACCGGAAGCTCATCGACTTCACACAGACAGCAAAAGTAAGGTCAGGGTGGGCCATGCTAATGTACCTCACCTTGCCCGGTCACGACCGATGAGCCCTGTACCTCCACGCCATCATTCGTCCCAAGCCAGCGTTTAGCTCCTGTCCTGGGCCCACGAAAAAAAACGGGTAGGAGGTAATCCATTGTGTGGAATGGCTGAGGAACAAGCTTAATTGTTAGCTAATGCAAACCCAACATCGGCATCCATTCAGTGCTAATACCCGCCATCTCTGGCTCTCCTTGCTCTTCCCACTTTCTCCCCTAGCGTGATTTATACACCGGTGTGGGCTCAGGTGTTGGGCCTAGCTGCTCAAGTCATGGCTTACTACCTGTAGTGCAAGCAGGCTACTTCGTAGGTCATGAACCTTCCGAGCAAGCTCCGATGTCTTATCAATCTCTGATTTCCAAGGGTCTGGGATGTAATTCTAGTTGTCCATGCACAACGCTCCAACCTAGCGCGTAGCGTTGCATACAGACGTGATCAATAAGACGTGTGAAGCAACAACACTAGTGCTCATCGAGGTCCCGACCAGACCTCTAGTCCTCGCTCAAGACGTCTGTTCCCAGTGAATGCAACCATGATCGCATCCCACTCCCACTCTAAATCCCACTCTCACTTCATACCCCCTCTACCCAAGTGGGTACGAGAGAGAGATATTCTCACACTACCGTCGTAGAGGAGAACATGAGGGTGGGATGTGATTAACTGATGTGGAGTGCGACATGCGATGTCTGCTATCCTTGCTGCATCTCCATCGAGTATAAACAACTGACGTGCTGCTGGCGGTCCGTTTCGATTGTGCATTCCATCTGCATCACCCCGCCGTCCTGTTTCTATATTTCGGTTGCTTATCCCCCCCAAAGAGACGGTTGAGAGATTTCTTTATCGATCAATCTATTCCTCTGATCGCGCTGGTTGCATGCGAGGTTCCCCTCACTCATATTGATCTGCACCCCCCTTCCCGAAGCTTCATTTTTGTGGTAGCAGTGTTCAAGGTGTAAAATACCACCTACTCTCACCACTCAACCTTGTTTCCCAACACAGCCGTCATGGCCACGATAGCGGCACAGCCCGCCGAGAAGCTCGCCTCGACGCTCGCGTCGCAGGGCTTCGACATCGAAAAGACGGTGTCGCACCAGCAAGAGCCCGACATCAAGGACGATGCCAGCTCCGACCGCAAACAAGAGGGTGTAAAGGCCATTGAGGCTGTCACCACCGTCTGGGACAAGAGCGTGCTGTGGATGATGTTTGGCCTGTAAGTGAGCTTTCCATTTTTTTCTCGTCGCTTTTTCCCTGCCTCCCCAGGACCCCAAAACCGCCCCCAGCCCCCCGTGCTGACCACCGCCACCATCAAACAGCCTGTATCTCGTTTCCTTCTCCGATAAACTTCTCGTAGACGTCCAGGGCAATCTCAACCCCTACGTGACCTCCTCATTCAACGAGCACGGCCTCACCCCGACGGTCAACATCGTCGCCTCCGTCATCGGCGCCACCTGCAGTCTCACCATCGCCAAGATCGTCGACGTCTGGGGTCGTGTGGAGGGTTTCGTCGTGCTACTCGCCATCAACCTCCTCGGAAACATCCTCAAGGCCGTCTGCAAGAACATGTACACCTATGCCGCCGGCCACACCTTCTACTGGGTCGGCCACATCGGTCTCCTCTACGTCATCGACATTATGCTCGCGGACATGACGACGCTGAGGAATCGTATCATCATCTACGGCCTCAACGGCACGCCGACGATCGCGACCACTTTCGCCGGCCCCAAGATTGCTGAGCTGTTTTACACCCAGGTTAACTTCCGCTGGGCGTTCGGCGCCTTTGCTATTATCCTTGTCGGGTTCTGCATTCCCGTCATTACTGTCTTGCTCTGGCACAAGCGCAGGGCTATCAATTCCGGCCTTATTGTGAAGGAATCATCTGGAAGGACCCCGTTCCAGTCCATCTGGTACTACATCGTTCAGTTTGATGGTAAGTTTAGCGCCTTAAGAACCAAGATGTAACAACGGAGCGATAAAGAAGTGTATTAATAATTTGCGTTCGGACAGCTCTCGGTGTGGTTCTTTCCACAGTTGGCTTCGTCCTCATTCTCCTCCCCTTTAACTTGGCCTCAAACATCGGCAAGGGCTGGGGCGAAGGTCGCATGATTGCCATGGAAGTCATTGGTGTTGTTCTGCTCGTCGCCTTTGCCCTTTGGGAGAAATATTTGGCTCCCGTCCAAATGTTCCCGTTCAAGTTCCTCACCGATAGGACTATTATTGGCGCCTGCTTGCTCTACTTTTTCATGTTTGTTTCCATCTTGTGAGTACATATCCCTCGCCATTACGATCCAAGCAAGAATCCTCTTGAAAGCATTTAACTAACCACATAAACCATTTCAGCTGCTGGGACACGTACTACATTTCGTACCTCCAGGTTGCTCACGACCAGAGCATCAGCACCTCCGGATATATTCTCAACTCCTTTGCCCTTACCTCTGCTTTCATCTCGCCTTTCATCGGCCTGTAAGTAAACACCGGGACCAAACCTAAGTACCTCCCGAGTCATTCATATCGCAAATCGCAATTTGTAAGTTGCTAACGACCGGTTCTCCAGCTTGATTCGATACACTGGTGACTTCAAGTGGTTCTCCTACGGCGGTATCCCCTTCGTCGCCCTCGGAACCGCCCTCCTCATCCACTTCCGCAAGCCCGAAACTCACGTCGGTCTCCTCGTCATGTGCCAGGTCCTCAACGGCATCGGCACCGGGATCTGGGCCATGTGCGGCGAGCTCGGCATCATGGCCAGCGTTTCCCACCAGGAAATCGCCGTCGCTATCGCCATCTTCTACCTCTTCGGCGGCATCGGCGCTTCCGTAGGCTTTGCCATCGCCGGTGGCATCTGGGTCAACGTCCTTCCCAACCAGTTGATCAAGCACCTTCCCGACGATGCTAAGGATCAGTGGGCGGATATTTATGGCTCTCTTGTCATTCAGCAGGAGTGGCCCGTCGGTACCCCGATTCGCGACGGCATCATCGCTGCTTATGCCGATGTGCAGAGGAAGATGGTTATCGCCGGCTCGGCTTTCCTCCCTATTATGGTCATTTGCATCTTCTTGTTCAAGAACATTAACGTTAGGAAGCTTGAGGAGGAGAGGGGTAAGCAGACTAAGGGTAACGTCTTCTAAACGGGGACCGCTATGTGTCGTTCTTTGTCTTTGGATCCGGCGCGAGAAGCGATTGTTCGATGGTGTTTCCTTTCCGGATGCGGACGACCTATCATTCCGCTAAATCTTTTCTTATATCATTTAATTATTTTTCATGGCAATAACGCTTCACGTCTGATGCCATACCGAGGAAGGGGTTGGCCTGTAGTAGTTAGCCTCTAAAGAGATACCCGTTCTTGCCAAATTTCCGCTGTTACTTTCGGTGGCCAACCCCCTCGCTACTCTGGAAAGTGAGTTAGCTCGCGCATTTTCCCTCAAAAGAATGACAGCGAATGTATGACGGTCGCTGCGAGATCGATTGTGAAATTTCAGTCATTCCCTTACTCGAGACTGGATGCAGTCAGCTGTTACGCGAAGAGTCAAATGGAGGATGAATCTTGCAAAAGGAGCGAGGAGGGCCAGGTGTGCTTTTTAATAAACGCCATATCCTCTAGTTCACACTCTAGAACTCGCCCAAAAAATTCTATCTATTATTGCCATAGAACTATCTTGAACATTTAATACATGCACGTATTGATAGCATACCTCATACAATCGCGAGGAGATGTCGCGCTGTCTTGTTGAGATATCCCATTTTCTCGCATACCTCCCGAAGGGTTGTTTTCACGACGCCTTCTTGGTATCCCTTATTTTCAATGACATTGGGTTGGACTCCAAGACACCGGTAGATTTCTGTGAGGTCTGCGCCTTCAATATCCTCTGGTGACCAGCCCTCTTGGAGAAGAAAGTGATGGACCAAGAAAAACAGATACCTATTCATAGTTTCCCCGACATCCCTGACATCATTGCGAACTGCGAGTGAGTAAGCAACCAACTATGCCACAACGCAGTGAGGATGGGGGGATGAGGGTGTCGTGTACGACACCGAGGAGACCAACAGAGAAGTTAATCTACCCAACTAAAGAGTGGAAGGGGAAGCTACATCTCCCAACCAACAAGGCCCTCCAGGCAGACCGCATGAGGCGCCTCGCGCCAAGCCCTGTGACCACGGATCCGGGGCCAGAAAGCCTAGCAATTCTTGTGACCCAGCCAACAGTCACTCGTTGTACCATCCATGAAAAAGTACCAACTCCTAAACTTGGCTTCTTGCATGGAAGTGTAAGAAAAACGACACTGCTTCGCAAATGTAGGCGTGGCCCATGGAAATTGGTGTTGGGCGGCCCATTGTTTCGCCCACGCCAATCCATCAAGGGCTCCAACCGCCAGGCAGCGCCCAGCCTCACATGTTGGCCTCCCCTTAGAAGGCCATCGAAATTTTACTGCTCGGAGGCCTCCTCTCGAAGATAATATTACCTTGTGTGAGCGCGGATGCCGAATCATTATTTGAGCCCCGAAAGTCTGCCCACCTCGCTTCTAACTGACAAAATTCAACCCACCCAAGCAGCTGTTGAACGATGGACTCGGATCCAATAAAAGAAAGCGAATCCGGCGTTGGAGACACTCAGATCTCCATCTACGTATCTGACCCAACAAAAGACTCCCTCTCTCCATCAGAGGCTCCAGATTTGCGTGTCGGCCTGAGGGATAACCATTCGTCACACAACGGAACCTTTAAGGTCCTGATCCCAAACAATGAGTTCGATGATAGAGACATGCGGCTTGACATTTACAGGAGGTCTGCGGACTTTCACATGGGCCAGTATCTTGGATACTTGAAGGAGGTTCGGCGCTCGGGGATCGACCCAAAGGGTCTCTTGACTGGCATGGGTATGGGTCCCCTCCACCATTCACCCCATCATTACGAAGTGGTCTTGCAATCGGTCATTCTAATGGGTTTTAAATGAAGAGATACCAAACGACGATCACGACTCGGCCCTCGACTTCTGGTGCCTCGTCGCTGTTCGTGACAGGCTTATCCTCACCTCGAATAGACTATCGGAGTCTGTCCAAGAATGCCAAGACGAATCGGAGAAGGCACTCAGAGAAGCCGGATGTGTTTCCATGGGGCTGTAAGTTCACAGGTGCCTAACCACCGTACCCATTTGGGTGAGAATACTAGATTATCCGACTGGAGCTAACAAATGCCCCACGACCCGTTTCCAGCTCTACTCTGCTTGCAGTCAACTTGTTCATCCCCGGCCTTCAACTCCCAGGCTTCATGGTCCTGGCTGGGGCTGGCCTCTTCTCGTCCATCACATTCACGATGTATCGGACCAGTAAGTATTTGGCAGCGCGAAACTACATGCAGGCACTCCACTCAGTTGTGGAGAGAGCAACCAACTGGGGGTTGGGGGAGGCCAACCGCGAGGATATTCTCAGGTCGTCACTTAGTGCCTCTTCGTTCGCGATGGCCACTACACGGCAGCTTTTCCATTTCATGCAGAACTTAGGGAGATAATCGGGAAGCGCTCGCTCCAATGATTTGTCGAATCACTGGCAACAGGAAACACAAGAAACACGGTCGGTTAGCTCAGTTGGTTAGAGCGTGGTACTAATAAACTATCCGGTTTATATGGTAAATGCCAAGGTCATGAGTTCGACCCTCATACTGACCATCGACATCTTTTTTTACCGGGCATGACACCATTTCCATTGTTTTTTTTTTTTTTTTTTTCTCCCCTTCCCTTTTCTTTTTTATTTCTTTCTTCGCGCGTTCTTCAGCGAGGCTAGTCAGATGTATTTTGTATTCACTCTTCTGAGTTTTAGTTTAGAGCTGAGACTAGTTCATTTTCAAACACAACTTGTGTTAATTACCCTAAACAACACTCTTCTCGTTTCTCTGCTAACTGTATACAGTAAATATGTCTCGGGTGAGAGAATGTTGTATATAGTAATCATGCCAGTCCCGAGGTTTGGGCGAGCACCAGTACAAATCGTGGAAAAAAGATGGAAGGTTCTGTATCAGCTCGTCGAGCAGACCGGGGACGGGTTACATGGGACCAAGATTTATATGGTATCGCTTCGACTGATTGTAAACGTCTACAAAGACTCATCTTTTGCTGAAAACGAACTCAATTACGTTCCTAAAATAAATCCTTACTCTCCTGCCAGAACCAGTTTACATTCTCACCATCCATTCCCACGAAATCATACACAACCATCTCACCTCTCCTAGTCCCTATCCTCAGGATGGAACACCAAAGTCCGCACCTCAATACTCTCCCTCGTCGGCACATCCTCCCCAGCCTCCGGATCCACAAACGCACTATGCGGCACCCTCCTCGCCCTCCCATCCTTCTTGCTATCGAAGCACTTAATCAACAGCACCTCGTCCGGCGACAGCGCCGACTTGTAGAACCACTTATTCGCAGGATTATGTCGCACGCTGTACGTCTCGCCGTGCCGCGTCGGGTAAATCAGCGAGATGGGGACGAGGTCGGAGTCCGAGACGGTCTCGGCCTGGGCCACGGTGAGGGGGTCTTTCAGGACGGTCTTGATGGGGCGCCAGACGTTGATTATTTGTACGCGGCCCTTGAGGAGCTCGTCGGCTTCTTCGGGGAGGTGGTAGGGGACGCGGGAGAGGGCCGCGGAGTAGGATTGGTCGATGTGGACGCGCTGGACGGGTCCCCGGAGGCCTGGGTCGCGGCTTTGCGCTGAGGGGGATTGGCGGCGAATGGTGTGGTCAAAGATGAAAATCTTGGAAGCGCCGGTTCTGCAAAACGTGTTAAAATCTTCTTTCATTCTTGCAATCTGCGGAACTGCAAAGATCAGGGAGGTTCGGAACGAAAAATCATCTTACACGTCCTTGAGCAACTGCTCGATCTCGGGGTAGTAAACGGCCTTGATGTGCTCATCATCCACAAAATCCTTCTCTTCAGCCGGGCGGCTGACGAATTCAAAGCCATCACGGTCCAGGGTGTATTCGCTTTCGCGACCACGGACATCGTGAATGACTACGGGGTGGGCCTCGACGGGCCTCTCGTAGGTCTCGGGACGATTTACATAGGTGGGGTGAGGCGCCGAACTGTCTTCCGGGTCCTTAAAGAAGTGCAATTCCGTGTGGATGTCTCTCGGCGTCAAGGTCGGGTCGCGGTCGGCGATGCCAACCTTGGGAGCTGAGGGGACTGCCGCGCCGAAGGGAGTCGCAACCGGGATCTGGGCTACTGCAGCTGCCATGTTGAATTGGATACTTCAGTATCAATGGGAAGATATATTTACAAATTTTCTACCCTTGCGAGTTTGCCGACTGGGGTTCGATTGGCACTTTTCCAGAGCTTGCTTTAGCTCCAGGTTAAGCTCCAGGAGCTCCCCCCGATATATAGTCGGAAGATCGGAGCCGATTGCTAAGATGGCTCCCGTCCCCGCAAGCACGCCATCATGTCGCCATAAATCCTGTGAGACGAGATTGATAATCAGCACCAATGAAGTCGGCAGAAGCCCGCGTTTTGCGTATCGCTCTACACGCACAGTTTAGAGGGTTCAGCACGCACTCTCCACACACTCTGCGGATCTTGCTGATACTTGCCGGCTGTGGGTGTGGCCTATCGTTCGAGGCCTATTAGAGATTAGAAATCAACGGCTTCGGATTGCTCCGATATGATTCAAAAACATGCTCGACCTGCTGCCGCCATGACCGAGGGAGAAGGATTATCAATCCCGTCACACAAGTCGACGCTGTCCGAGCTTATGGAGTATCCAGCCAGGTCCAGAAGGGCCGCTGGCAAATATGTACTACTTTCACTGGAGACAAGGAAGACTTGTGACGTTTTGGGTGAAAAAGAGACTAGCTGCGTAGAGCTAGAGCTATACTTGTTGACGTCAAAACTTATCTGAAACTCGTAATTGCCTTTCCGGCGGGCATTCCAAACCTCCCCGATCACTGATACCAGTCAATGGTGTCTACGTCTATTCCCGGTGCACATGAACCAATCGTGTAATCGTTGTACCATCCCCCAGAACGCCCGTTTCTTCCGCCAGCTTGTATCCCCCAAGTCTAGGTAGTAGAACCGTCCAAACATACCAATACACAAGGCCAAATAAAAGACTTGTCGATAGGAGTCAGCAATTCGCCCAGTGATACGTCCGCAAAACGAGGGCTAGATAGAAAACTTACATGCTTATTCCTACAATAGCATACGTAGGGAACCCTCCAGGGGCAAAGAAAGGCGCCGCGATCAGGGAAATATGTAGCCCCAGTACCAGGAGCACGGCGGGAGTCCAGGCCTTGTAGGGTCGACGTAGATCTGGGCGCTTGAATCGCAACAAGATGAGGCCCACGCCAATGGCGAACGAGATGATTTGCCCCGGGTATCCCTCGACGGAGAGGATGAAAGAGTATACTTCCTTCGAGGGTGGTAGGACGATGACGAGGAACGAAGGAATGTAGTGGACGAGAAGGCCGCCGAGTGGTGAGTTGAATGGGCGGGTGGAGGACAGGAAATCGGAAAAGGGTAGAAGGCCCTGGCGGGCAATTTCTTGCTTGAGGCGCGACTGTGAGATAATGTGTAAGCATAGAGGAATCCTAGAAATCTGTAGACGTCGAATTAGAAATTTATGTGCTCACTCACCTGGGCAAAGACGACGACCATGACATTCCCACATGCCGAAAGGGCAATGGCTAGAGGCAACACCACCCTCCCCAAATGCGGTCCAAACAGCCTCTCGAAGAAGAGAGCAGCAATCATCTCACCGCTTTCTTTAATCTCTTGTACGGGCACGACCATGAAATACGCCACGTTGATCAATGTGTAGAGGACGCCCGCGGTCACCAGCGCCGTAGAGGTCACGGAACGCAGCGTGCGAACAGGGTCCTTGACCTCGTTGAGGATGTTGTTGACGTTATCGAGGCCGGCATACGAATAGGATATTTGGAAAAAGGCCACGGCGATGGTACCCCAGTTCCAGACGGAACCCTCCCAGACATTATCCCACGAGGGCGAGTATTGATCGCCGTGTACATCGGTGACGCGTTGGAACGCGACGACGTAGAGGCCGGAGAGGATCATAAACACAATGATTCCGACCTTGATGTATCCCAGCCAGTTTTGGATGCGGATGCCCGACTTGGGAAAGCAGCCGTGAATTATCGTGACGACGGTCAGAAGGGCGACGCCGACGGACTTGCGGAGGAAATCGCTCGCCTCGCCGTCGATACCGAGCGCGAAGAGTAGGTACCGACTAAAGACGACGCAGTTGCTCGACGAGAAGCCCAGCGTGATGATGTGCACGGCAACCAAGGTTGAGGCCAGAAACTTTGGATATCTGTACGTAAACTCGAGGTAGACCTTGTAGCCCCCGGACCTGGGAAGCATGCATCCGTATTCGAGAGACACGGCGAGTCCGCAAGCAGCCACGAGGGCGCCCACGATCCAGAGAACCAGAGCTATACCCGGACTGCCGACGGTTCGAAGGATGGAGCCCGGGGTCGCGAAGATGCCGCTGCCGATGACGCGGGAAATGACGATGACGTAGGCGCTTCCCCACGTTACGGTTCGGCCGAGGGGGGAAGTCTCGGGGAGGATGTCGTCTTCCGTCGCTCGAGACGGCTGGATATCGGTGACGGATCCGACTTCTTCGTCGGTCGAGGATTCATCGGGGGCTTTTGTCGCGTCATAGGGCGCGATTGTTGGTCTCGGGGTGATGTCGTCTGGATCGACCAAAAGCGGTCGAGCTTCGTCGGCGTCGGCGTCGATTTCGTCTGGGTATCTAGCCATGGTCGCTTTCGAGATCGAGTCTGATACTAGAAGATGCTTCTGCGTCGGGCGTTTGGCCCGTTGATGGATTCGAAAGAAGATGGGAGGCGCTCATTTGGCAGGGACGTAAAGCTCCCTCGAAAGAAACAGCGCAGCTCTCGACACCACTTGTCGGATAGATAACAGCATCGATGACATGATACGCTATCAACTGCCCAAGGAAAGCATGTGGCAGGCTGCTTTTGTTCCTTGGGCAGGGCGTGCTGATCAATGGCACAGTTGGGCTTGGGTGTATCGGGAGGGTTGCCATGTGGTGCTCGCACGCCATCGTTTCGGAAATTGACGAATGTCAGCGCGTTCTGAGACAGTGGCACAGAGATGGACAGGAGCATTCCAGAGCTTCCGACGCCCTGCCAAATCACAGGCCGGGATCACAAGGACCACTAAAAAAACATACGCCCTTTCCGTCGCTCGCAATCGCACGTGTTGTTGCGTATGCTTTCAGTACTTCGTACTTTATGCTTTAACTCTGAAGTCCTGCCCGGATCGGAAGCCCGCCAAGCTCCACCCGTGAATGCCCGAATTCCGGCCCCATCGATCGGAAGGTTTCACGGACTTGCCAAGCGCAACTCCGCCGGGGTAATTTTACGCCTTCAGGCAGTATCTCCCCACCACCGTGGAGCGGCTCTTGTGTTATGCTTGCTGATTTTCAGATCCTGCCTCTAGAGCGCCCATGGTGCTCCTACCTCCTGTATGCATGTCTAGGCAAGGCAGCGGACTAATGCGTTCCAAGGTTGGCTTCTGGAAGTATATTTATGCTCAAGCTATTAAAGCCAACCTGCCAATATTTCAAGCTGGCGTGCTCATCAATCAAGCTCCTCCCGAAGTTTCGTCCTCTCAATTGACAGCGCCCGTCAAAGTTTCACCTCACCGTAACGAAAGGACCCAACCGAAACATGACTTGAGAAAATGCAAGACTCGGGACCTTAGTACGCACCAGAAGAAGCCCCCTCTTTTGGAG
The DNA here is from genome assembly GCA_002812735.1 of Scedosporium dehoogii. Classification (NCBI taxonomy): domain Eukaryota; kingdom Fungi; phylum Ascomycota; class Sordariomycetes; order Microascales; family Microascaceae; genus Scedosporium; species Scedosporium dehoogii. The sequence goes on from PGIR01000008.1 coordinate 327,939, forward strand.
TGAAAGTCACCAGCGTCGGCTCATCTGTGATTCCCCTCTTGACAGCCTCCTCCACGATGGCCTTGGTAGCCGTCGCCCCGATCCTCCCGACTCCAATCGACATGACCTGGAGCAACTCATCCAGCGTCCTGATCCCTCCCGCCGCCTTAATTCGCACGCCAGGTTTTACATGCTCCTTCATGAGCTTCAGGTGGTGTATTGTGGCACCCTGGTAATTGTACATGCCGTTCGGCTGCTTCACGAACCCGTAGCCAGTCGAAGTCTTGACGAAGGCGACTCCAATATCAGAACAGATTTCGCAGAGTCGGATGATGTGGCCGTCCTCGAGATAGTCGTTCTCGAAGATGACCTTGAGAATTGCGCCTTGTTTCGTGACCGCGTCGTTAACTTGTCGAATCTCGTCGGACACATAATCCCATTGTCCGCCGAGGGCTTTGCCAATGTTGATGACCATGTCGATTTCATTGCCCCCATCTCTAGCGGCGGCCCCAGCTTCTTGAACTTTGATTTCCGTGCTGCTATTCCCATGGGGAAACCCGATGACGGGGCAGATGAGCACGTCGGTGCCCTCGAGCTCCTTCTTCGCGAGGGGAATATGGTATGGCTTGATGCAGGCGGTGGCGACATTATATTTCTTGGAAATGGCCAGCCCTTCGAGGACGTCAGCATCAGTCATCGTGGGATGCAAGAGGGAGTGGTCAATCATTTTGGCGATCTCGGAGAGAGTCACCGTGATTGAGTTGGGGTTCTGGTTGTCGGCCATTTCGAACAGTTTGATGGTCGGAAAGGTATCGTCCGGATCTAGAGGCGAGGTTCGAGAGTTTCCCCTGGATTGAAATGTTAATTTTCACTTCACTTAAGACCTGATGCTCACGGGTCGCAAATTGTCGGGTTGAGTTTGGATCTTGGCCAGCTTCTGCAATGCTTCTCCTCTATTGACCTCAGCTGATACACGCGGGCGACTAAACTAGCCTAACAATATTGATCCGATGGAACCCCGAAGCTTCCCCCTTCTGCCATCGTATTCGCCCCCCTGCGAGCCCTCTGGGCCAGTCGTTGTGTTGTTCTTCGAAGTGGTGTGGCTAATTGGTCCGCCAATGTGCGGGGGTGGCTCAACGGGTTGCCGGTTGCTCGACCTGGCACTACTGCCAAGGTTCTGGTAACAAACAGCTTTATCAGATATGGCAACGTTCGGGCGATAGTCTTCGATGTTCAGTGTAATACGCTGTCTGAAGATGGTAAGTAAGAAACTGTCGCGATGTAAGAACAACGAAGTGGATCGTACCTCCATACTCACGTAATTCTTGATACCGATGCAATCCTTTTGGGACAGGAGGATAGCCGAGAGGGTGTCGATCAGATGCGTCCCAGCCAAGGCATGTCGTTAATTAGGTTGGAAGGACGGGTGAAGATGAACAATCAATCTTAAGTCTCGATGGTCTCCCGGTAGAATCTCACTTCCCCCATTTATGGCTTGTCGGCTGCAAGTCACCACAGTTCAACATGTCCACAAAGCTCGCATCTTCTCGCCAGCCGCAGTTGCGCTATTAACCCAAGTATCACATCCTGTCGGCAAAGGCCCCGAAGCCTCAAGCCTCTCCGGCTTCTCCCACTTCTTTCCAACCCTTGCGGTCCACGTGGCCGTCCACGTGTAGACCCGAGGACCCAATCCATTCTGCAACAGAAATTTCCTCTGGTCGGCCCACCCGCATTCGCACCACATGCAGAACTGAGTGCAAGTTGGGCACGTTACGGGCATATGGGCAGGCATGCCACGCCAGCTTGCCTTCTCCACCGCGTTACCCTCAGCTGAGAGGTACATCTTTCCGTCCTGGCGAGGGCCGAGAGGGAAGCGCCAGGTTCGCGTGGCGAAGTCCACTACTCTTTCCGCCTCCCCCTTGTTGTACTCGACGGCATCGAAGTCCATGGTCAACGTCTTGAGGCGTGGCATATATTGGAACGCCAAACCCCAGCACTTGTGCTCGAACACCACGGGTGGACACCAATCGATATCTGGACCCTCCGGCGTGGGCTCACCGCGGCCAAAATTTTCCGTCGCTGCCTCATACAATCCTGCGGTTTCAGGGTCGAGAAAACACCGAAAAGGATTGATGCAGTATCGTGTCGTGTCGGAAGGATGCTTCCACCCCTTGCTTCGGATTGTGATTCTCAAATACTCTATTCTGCAGAAGACGTTCGGAGTATCTGCAGATGTCGGGAAGAGATCGTGTTGGAGAGACATGGCATCAGTGTTGATGTGAGCAGTGACAACTTTGTCCGCCTGGTGCGGAGTCAAGCGGGAGAAGAAGTTCCAAATCGCAACACGACCACGCGGGGTAACTTTTTCCCACCAACGCCATCGATCCTCTCTGGTGACCTTAAGGCGATAAAACTGCGTGGTGAGGACGAGTTGTGGCAGTGCCTCCCTGACGGCCTCGAGGTAGATCCGCTTGCACGTTAGGAGAATCCCAACGCCTATTTTCGGACTATTCAGGCTCAGCTCTGATGGGCGAACCCATTTCTTTTCTGGAGAGTAATCCGTACCGTCATAATCGTCGTAACTCGGCATCACGCGGAGGAAGGGATAGTGTTCTTCTGGCTCCGTGTTCTCAAGGGGATCCCAATTTGATTTTGACGCGGCCACATTGTTCGCCTTGGGAACACCGCTTTTGTCACCATCGCCTGGCTCCGTGGAGGAGATGGAATGGACGGCGCCGTCGTCGTTTGGGCTTCCGTCATGATTGAGTTTCAAGCGGAAATCGTGGGATAATACCTCCGCTTCGTGCGGTGAGAGAGCGTATCTAAAGATCATCACCCGAATTTCGGGTGGAAGCCTGGTGAAGAGAGGGCTCTTTAGTTTGGGGTCAGGAACCCAATTCTCAAGTCTTAGTTCGGCCATTTCGAGAGTAGGTTGGGGGGATGAAGGTGGACCAAAGTTTGTAGGGTGGCAGAAGGCAGAAAGAAGATTGATGAGTGGATTGTTGAGAGAGGATGATTCCTAGAAGAGTCCAACAGAGGGTCGTGAGAGAAGTGTTCTGTTGTGGGAGGCTGGAGGCTGTAGACTGGAAGTGGAAAGGCTGAGGGTGCTGAGAGGGGAAGGGAGATGTTTGGGGTTTTGTGTTTACGATTGTGGAATCTTGTGTTACCTGGGAGGCTGAAGGCTGTAGATTGGAAGAGGAAAGGCTGAGGATGCTGAGAGGAGAAGGGAGACGTTTGGGGTTTAATGTTCACGTCTCTTGCTTCTGGGAGACTGGAGCCTGTGAACTGGAATGGCAAGGAGCAAATTCATCCTTGAGGTTATGCCTACAACGCTAGTAAACAACAACACAAACATAAATACCTATCCCTCACCTCTACCAGGTCTTACAGAATACCCTAATAAACTCTCCTCTTATTCCAGTATTAGCTATCTAACTGTTATAAACAAAGCCTGTTTTGTAGACCAAATTTTTAAGACAGGAAGGAGACTGGCTAGTAAATGGCATCTTCTTCGGACAGAGCATCCTGAAGTTTCACCCACATCAGGTCGGACAGCCACTCGTTCAGCCTCAGGAACCTAGCAGTGGCACAAAATAACAGTGTGACTGACTGCATATTAAAGTCGTCGTGATTCGTGAAAGGGGATATTCCTGCTGAGCGACGTTGGATTTCAACTGGTGTGGCGCAGCAGATGAGGAAGAGTGGAGCTTGCCACACGGGGGCTTTTTATGATGAAATGAGTGCCTTCATAAACCATAAGGCTCCGAATTTAAACACTCTTTCAAAGTTATGCAGGAGCCGTGGGATGTGAGACCGCTTGGCACGCACACATCCCAGCGTGGGCGATCCTTCCAGCATGAGTGGCTGGTGTTACTCCAATCATACCTGTTGTTGGAGCGGCACATCCTCCTCTTTTGGGCGCAGTGGCTAAATCCTGGACCTGTCTGACAATCATCTCTCCTTCGCCCTCCATAGGCCCAGAGAAGGATTGAACTATATTGATCGCCAAAAAAAATACGACCATAAGCTGACGGGCCCACCACGAAGCAGTCCGGCGTTGAATCGCGTCTGATTAAAGACCTGCCCTTTAAATACTTCCCAAATTCATCTCGTCTCCACGAATGCCTGAAAAGTGAACACTCCCCTCTATTAGGTATTCAGGCTTTGATACTAAGTTCCCATGGACTCTCAGACTTTGGTGGCCGTTGGCGTCACCGCAACGGCTGTCATAGTAGCTTCAGTGGCCGCTCCTCGATTTTTCAAGGGCGCCCAAGCCACTGAACCTCTACCTGCCGCCCCAGCCAATTTCCCCGAACCGCCAGATTACGTTAAACGCTTGGCATCGGAACTCCCGGATAGCGTCGTGTTCCCTCGAGACACGGACGAATTTCAGCGGATACTAGGCCGTTATTGGAACCAGATCAACCGGGAAACCCTCCCGACATGCGTGGTTCGTGCCAAGAGCGCCGAGGAGATCAGCGTCGCCGTCAAACACCTTAAGTTCGAGTTCGCGGAGAGAAACAAATCGCGTGGCCAACCATTCTTTGGCATCCGGAGCGGAGGCGCCAATCCTGCCGCTGGCCTTTCTGACGTGGAGAATGGCGTCTTGCTGGACCTCTCGTTACTCTCCGACATTGTATTTTCTGAAGACGGATCGAGGGCTGATATTGGGCCGGGAGCTTACTGGATTGATGTTTGCAAAAAGGCCGAAGAGAGAGGTCTCGCCGTTGTTGGCGGCCGTTCTGCCCCGGTAGGCGTCGGCGGTTCAACATTGCAAGGTACGTCGGGACTCGGGAGGTGTTGGGTGGTCTTCAATCTGCTCATCTTCAGGCGCGAAAGCTGATGTTAGAGATCACGAATATAGGAGGAATGTCGTTTTACTCGCCCAAACGCGGGTTTGTTTGTTCCAATGTCATCAGCTACGAGGTTGTCCTCGCCGACGGCTCCATCGTCACCGCCTCAGCGGACCAGCATCCCGACCTGTGGCGTGCGCTCAAGGGCGGCGGCGAGAACTTTGGAATCGTCACGCGCTTCACCATCCCAGCCTTTCCCGCCGGCAAGATGTGGACGGCGTCCCTGCTATCTCCCGGGTTTCGGGCAGCCACGAGCTTGACGGCGTTTCACGATTACGGAAAGAATGCGATGTCTGGGGAGCCGGGCGCCTTCGACGAGAACGCGGCCCCGGTTATCCTGGCCTTTGTTTATCTCGCTAAGGTGGGATTCTCGCTCTGCAGTACGGCCCTTGCGTATACCGAATCAGAGAGTAAGGCGTGGCCCGAACACTTTCGAAAGTCCCCATTCAAGTCTATCTGGTGTCTCTACAAGGCCATCAAACAAGAGCCACCTAGCGGGGCGATCAAAGCTTTCGGCGATACGTCACCAGCGGGTGCACGTAATGTCTACACTACTACCACTATAAAACACGACCTCAAGACTCTTCAAGATGTATACACGATTTGGAGCGAGGCGATTCCTTCCGTCAAGCACGTGGAGAACTCCAAATTTGTTCTCGTCTTGCAACTTTTGCTCCCACAATGGCTGAATAAAGGAGACCCCAATATGCTGGGCCTCGAGGACTGCAAGGACGCACTCGTTGTTATCGAGGTCATCAGCGACTGGAAGGACCCCAAAGACGACGAGCTAGTCCGGGCGACAGCTCGTCGTTGTATCGAGAAAATGGAGCAGGTTTCCGAGGCGAACGGAACAAGCCACCCTTTCCGCTTCCAAAACTATGCCGCAGAATGGCAACGGCCGGTGGAAGGATTCGGGGCTGAAAACGTGCGGTTCATGCAAAGCGTGAGCCAAAAGTATGATCCAGATGGTCTTTTCCAGACGGGGAGTGCGAGGGGGTTTAAGCTCGGTGCTGGTGACAAGGCGACGGATTAAACACTTGCAGGTGGCCGTCTAACTCGTATTTCACATTTGAGCATATCTTCCTCGCCAGGAGGCTGGAGGCTGCAAGAGGAAAGTCCAGAGATGCCAGAGATGCCAAGCTGCCCGGTTTTCATTGGGATTTCACTTTCCCTGGCTGCCTGGGGAAGGCACCTGTCGGCATCTGTGATCGCTTGTCCTTAGGCTCACTAAAATAGGAAGGCGCAAAGTAGTCCCTGAATTATCTACGCGCCTCATGTTATCCCGAAGGAAATAACAACGCAAATACTCATATCTATCCCTTCTCCAAATTTTTATAGAAAATTATTAAAAATACCCTCCATTATGATGGAGTGATAGTGTATTGGATTCTGAATTAATCCTCTTGTGCTAAACTAATCTTGAAGACAGGATGGAGACTGACCGACAAACTACATCCCCATCGGACGAAGAACACATCAATTTTTATCCCACGTCGCGCTTTTTGGCTTCCAACAAAAACAGTCACTCATTTAGCCTCAGGAGCCGGCCGATGCCCACTCTTCGCACAAAACTCCGCCATCTTCTTCATCACCTCAGCACTCCTCGAAGGCCGAACCGTCTCCATCGCCTGCCGAAAGTGCGTCGCCGTGGTCTTCCGCAGCGGAATTCCCCCCTGAACCTCCCCGCGCGTGTGGCTGTCGACGATCTGCTTAAAAGGAACCCATTCGGCGTACGCAGCCGCGACAGTGACGAGCTGTATTAGTTCCGAGACCGAATAGCCGGCTGTGGTCGCGGCGATCACGTCCGCGCTGATGTCGTCGCCCAGAGGCTCGCCCTCGAGACGGTTGCGGAGGATGCGCTTGCGGGCTTCTGCGTCGGGGAGGTCTACGTAGGCTCGGAGGGTGAGACGTTCGAGGACTGCATCGTCGATCTCGTACGGACGGTCGGAGGCGACGATGACGATGGGGTCATTCGTATCGGAATCGCACCGCAGTTCGGCAAGGAATCGATTGACGAGTCGAGTGTGTTGCTGAAATTGGAGCCCTGAACGGGCACTGAACATGCAATCAGCGTCATCGACGAAAATTATGCTGGAGGGCTTGCTCCTCGCCTCGAGAAAGATGCGTTGCAGCTGCTTCTCCATCCCGAATGACGTCACGGACTGAATGTCGGCCATGGTAAGGGATATCAGAGTCGCGTCGAGGAATTTGGCGATTTCTTCAACTATGGTGGTCTTCCCGGTGCCAGGAAATCTATACAAGAGGAGCCTAGGAGTGGGTGCTCGGGTAAGCGCACCGATGGCAGCTTTGCAGGGGATTCCGCGCGCAAGAATAGGCATCAGTTGCCTTGCTAGCTGCCTGGTCATCCGTGTGTGCTTGAATGACGACCAGGCACGGCTTCGGAGGATGTTGACGAGTTCTGCATCCATCTGGGCCTGAGTATTGGAAATGCGTGGGCTGCCAGGGGGGTCCAGCGCCGGATTTGAGGAGGCCATGGTTTTCCGTACGCAAGTGCCTTGACGAGATCAATATTCGTGGGGCGGTATGGGTGTCAATTTGGTGAAGAACGAGGTGGAAGGGCTGATTTTGTGAGGAGCTGGGGGTATTGTAAGACTGGAAGACGTGGGGCACGGCATCAAATTTCTATCCTGGCATTCCCATGCTCCAAGAAGCTCAGGATGAGAGACACGGCATGTGTACCTGTTTGAATAAAGGACTCCCAAAAATCACTCCTCTCTTGAACGAACAGCTAAAGTCTCAAACCAGAGCTTGGAAAAGCCTGTCATTCTTCCACGGGATCCATTCTCGTCGATAACAAAGGACCATGCTCGTACGGTCCTCTCGCCTCTTTTGTGCTGGCAAACTGTTCTTGGATTTTCTTTGAGCATCAACAAATAAACAAAGAGGCGGCATTGGAGGCCAGAAACTGCCCCAACCCGCCTGGCTTTGTGGTCCAATTCGTCAGCGGCCATCAATGGCATTCTAGATGTCAGGAGACTGCATCTACAGGGCTCGCTGGCTCTGAAGTCTATAGGTAGAAGTAGAATACACGCTAATATCATGGCTAGCATAAAATACAACCGGGGCTTGTCTTTCACCTAACTTTTCCTCCGTTGTTCTTTTCCGAACCTTTTGGCTTCTGTTTCTCGCCCCCCAGTCCTCGAAGTTAGACAGCGCCCCACCTCTCCGTCGACGGCTGATTCTCATGCTGCTGGGAGTACTGCACCGTCACCACATCCGTCCTCATAATAACCCCGTCGGCCGGCTTCGTCAACCTCCCCGTACTATCGCCGGGTCCGATCTGGTGATGGTGGTTATTCTCATTGCCGCTGAGGATGTCTTCCTGGCTGTCGTCCTTGACGATGGTGAGACCTAGCTCGTCGCGGAGTTTGGACTTGGGTTTGCGTTGGCCGAGCTCGTAGCCGGCCTTGCTGCCGGTGCTGTAATCTTCGAAGTAGCGGGGCGTGTGTTTCGTGGATTTGTTGGAGCTGAAGGGGTTCCGGCGCATGATGAGGTCCATGAGGGGTTGGAGGATGGGGATGGAGCAGGCGATGATGATGGTGCTTCCTTCGACCCTGTGCGTGGAATATTTGATTAGAACACTGACCTTGGTTAGAGATTGGTTGGTGCTTCTAGATACTTACACAGTCCAAATGACGAGGTCAGCGGTGTCGTCTAAGAAAATTGTTAGTTTCTGCGGTTGTAAACGATGCGTACGTGGGTGTCTGCTCAACGTACATGAAAAGTCCGGGCTCTTGAGAGAGGGGATTCGAGTCGTTTTGTAAATGGCAACGATTCCAGAGCTAACGATCCATGTCAGCAATCACGGTCCTGTAATAACCAATTCACCGCCCTTGTTCGACCTACATAGAACCAATACCCAAGGCAACACAGAGCGCGATCTTCTTGCGGAGAGAGAGTTGAAGCTGGAAGAGGACAACGGTCGGGTAGATAGCGAGATAAAGGTCAACAAAGGCAGAGAAAGCTAGATCCCTGTTAGCCCACTGCTTCAAACTTAATCGATCTCGTCAATTGGGGGCGGGAAGTCAACTTACAACCGGCATAAATACAGTAGCCGACCAGAATGTCCGGACTGAAGCAGGTCCCCTCAACCGAAAAGTCCCAGAGCGCGCGTGCAGGAGTGCACCGACCCAGAAGAACACCGACGGTCGCGAACAGGGTCAATTGGCACCAGACACCCATCCACCACAGAAACCACCGATGGTAGCGCTTCGGGTTTAGCAGGCGCTGCAGAAGCACGACGACCGCCATCTTGGGGAGACCGAAGGAGAGGACACCTGGGCAGAAAGCAGCCGTCGTCCATAAGATGGCGCCCGTTTTCTGCTCGGTCGTGAGGAGGGAGAAGTGCTTGCCGTTGCCAGACGCTACGGCCATGGTTGAGAAGGCGGTCGAGATCCAACTGCATATCTATCGAGAAAGAAGCGCGTTTAGCATCACATCAAGCCGCCCTATGCAGGTACACATGGCCGCGGAGGCGCGCCAAGAGAGGGCTCGGACGGCATTCAGATTAGGCTGGCGCGCTTACCTGTGCGGCGACAGTGAACCAGTCATCGCTCTGTAGTTTTCCCATAATCTTTCCCCGGACATAGAGACGCGCAGCGACGAAGAGGGTGCTGAACGCCGTGACGGCCCAGCAGATGGCGATGGTGTAAGGACCTTTGTCTTGGGCAGCCCATTCGGGCGAGCCCTCTGGTGGGTTGGCCATTCTTGAGAGCGAAAAAGAATTGCGCAGCGCTTCTGGTTGACGAAGACAGACTCGGGTGAACGAAAAGAATGGAAAACTAAAGATTTATAAAACCGGTGGCAGCGTTCTAGGTTCAGGGAAGGCAGTTGAGTCTATCCGCGTCCTATCGGGTGAAAAGGAGCTATCCGGCGATGGTGGCATTCCTGGATTCTGTCAAGTCTCTGATTTCCGGGTATCCTGGCAATTGGATGCTTCCCGTGTATCAGTTTTCCTTGTTTTATTTTTTTCTTTCTTCCGAGTTGTGAGAAAAACCAGGATCCTTCTAAGGCTGTCTCACTGATAATGGATTTCTTCAGTGAGAAACAAAGGGAAGGTGGTACCGGGAAGGAGGTTAAAAGGTCAAATGCCGATCCGTATACAACGCATTATGCGACACTCGAGCCTCGATGGAACCTCGTTGACGAAGCAAGGCAAGAGAAAACCCGACAGACAGGATAAAGATGTCGTGTTATTGATGCTGTTTGGCTAGGGCTGCAAAAGGCAAAGATCACTCCAGGGCGCAAAGGTGAGAGACAGAACACATAGGTCGATGGGCACCTGGCCGGAGTCTTGGCGAGCGAAGGAAAAACGGTCTTCTACCAGGGCTGGGACGAGAATGCCTGTCCCTTATCACCTCACACTTATTCCCCGGTGCTGACCATTTCCTGGTATTCCCGACCCAATGTCCGACGTCTACTAATACGTGCCTCGTAGCCAACGGTGGAGTGAAACACAGACTGGGGTTTCGAGAAGTTAAAATTTCAAGGTATTAACAAAAGGCCTGCCGATCATCTCTCATTTCCGACAGACATGAAGCTTGAGGGACAAGAATAAGTCCGCAAAGTGACGAAGCAAGCGCAGGACCATAGTTGTCACATGTACGAAAGCCCACTTCATAGAGCACATTCTCCATAAATTCGGTTGAAGGAGTTAATAATAATAATTCTTATCCTGTGTAAACTGGAAAGGATCTTTCATGAATCACGCCTTCCGTGCTGGAGAAGCGAATTCCGCTGAGGCGAGAGAAGGGGGTACCGAGATACCGACGAGTCACAAAAATCCCAGGCCCGTACAAGGAGCTGCAGCCAGGGCCTTGCAAGTCCCCACTTTCCGAGCTTCCATAAGTTTGGGAGCTTGACTGAACTGGGAGGTGGCGTTGTTGGTGGCTGACACTCTTGTTGCTTCCTCCACATCGATCGTCGATGTATTATCCGTGCTTCCAGGTGGAGCGGTGGTCGACATGTTTAGAGAAGATGTGTGGACGAAGTACTTTGTACTTTACCGAGCAGTGGCTGGGAAAGGTTAAAGTTACCTCTTTGGTATCGGCTCGCTCGGGGACCTCTTAAGGTATTACTCCGAATATCGTACAACATAGAAATCTCCGTCGCCATACCCTCCGCTAACATCGTTTTTGGAGGTTTGGGGAAGTTCAGATATGAAGTGCGAAGTACGAAGTGCAAAGGTACGGCAGATTTGTCACAATCTTGTCACGTCGTGACCCAGAGCTCAGGTCCGCCTCGTTTCCAGTTGGGGATAAGCATGATAGAGTTGGATATCCCCTCACGTAAAAGTCTTGGCACACCTGGCTCTCATGTCTGGACGCAGTATGGAAGAACTGCCGCTGGTCAATCAGACCTTGACCCCCACTGGCAGGTCCCACTGAACTGCAAGAGGAAGAATCGAAGACTTGTAGTGTCGTGGACCCATTATAACTGGCCAATGTTCACAGGGTCTTTTGGATTCAGATCCGCTGCCAAGCGTTGCTTCTTCCCGACCAGTCCGCTCGCTGTAACATGGAAAGAAAAGAATCTCCCCCGTTGAGTCCACCTAATAGCATTTCTCTCCTGCGGAATCTGCCGCCTGGAAGGCCTTGTCGGTATCCTTGGCGCCACAGGAACATCAACACACCCTCTTCGCCGACGTCAATGCCCATGTCCCGAGAAAGTGGTACGACTCACTACCGCGTATTCGTCTTGAACTGGAATGGTGGCTTGTCGTCTCGCTGCTTGCTCCAAGGACAATTTCTCGAGCAAACTTTTACTTCATACTCCGTACTTGTACACATTTACTTGGGGTCTCCGGAAAGGGCAGTTGAGCGAGTCACTAATGGACCTTTCGTCCCCACTATTCGTATAAGACAAGGACTAAGACCAGGGATCCAGACCCTTAACCCTTGAAAATTAGACGCCCCCGGCTCTTCCGCGGCCGGGGAAGACTCGCCTGCGTTCCAAGTGGTAAAAATTGGTCTCCAAGTAATCACCCTTTCCCTCTTTTGGACGACGTCCCTGCAGCGGAAAGAAATTCCCCCGCCGCTGGTGCAAGAGCCGAAGGACATAAAGGTGCTAAGAAATAAGGTGGGAGATGAACTCAATTCTAAATCACTTAGGCTCGAGCTAGAACGGGTAGCACCCGCCTGCTTAATTTTTGGGTCAGGTCTGCACTGACGACGGTTGCGTTCGAGCAAACGTTTTACCAGGTGCGAGAAGGATGGAAGGAATAGAAGAATGTGGCCTGCATCGAATATTGAACCCTTCTTAAGAAAGCGACGAAATCGTGGAAATGAAATGAGTACCATCTCCAATCTCGGGACATTATAAGACCGGCTGAGCCGGCGCTCCGCTTCCATCTTCGACGCGTAACCCCAGTCTCTCCGCATTATCCACAACAATGACAAGCGTCCGTCTGGGAAAATCAAGTCTAATTTTGCCCTCCTCCTCCATGCTCTTGAGACCCAAGGTACCAAGGTACACACCGCCTGTTCTTGGGCAGCTCGACAGTTGGGAGCTGGATCAACGAAATCTGAAATGTGACAGAGGCGCTCTGCCTGCCCAAAGAAATTTCATAGCGTAACGTTGTCCATGAGGTTGCATCGAACGGATAAAAAGGGACCTCAACTTCGGTCCTACAAATCTGAGGAAATTCTCACTTCTCTGGTAGCTGCCAGACTAGTGTCCAAGTCAAGGACGAAGTATACGTGCTACAATGCTGAATGATTCGGATCTCGCGTCCATCATGAAGCAGGCCGCGACCCCCCAACGCCCCAAAGATAGCTCGCAACCTTAAACACGCCTTGCTTTTTCGGCTCGTGCAACCGACCTGGTCAACAAGCTTTGGGGCAAGAGAGTTTGTTCGATGCGGGGAACCCGTCGCTCCTTTTCCTGGCGTCTGTCTTTGCGTGTCACATCATTCACGGTCATCACTCTGATCCCCTTTCACCTGCATGCGGCGCATATCCACGAACACCCTCCGTCCATGTTCCCTGGTACGCTATTTATCCCAGTTTGACCCCACCACCTACCTCCCCTCACGAAACCGGCCAGTCGAGTAGCATCGAGACAAGGGGTAAATGCGTAGAGCTCCGCAAGCACGTTGATAGTCGAGAAAACTTCCACATTGGTCGAGACATGGAACTGAAACTCGCAGTAATGAAGAGGTAAGATCCCAGCGGTATCAAGAGATGAAAACCCAACGACAGATATTGATAACCCAAAATGTAAGAAGTGATGTCGGCTTGACAGAATAGGGTTAGCATGTTCTGCCTCTTCCAAAACGGGGTCCATTTCACCTCCGACCACCTAGGAATGGTACCGAGGACGACCCCCACCGGACCACTCCCTCTCTTTTATTCTCCTTGACGTCCTCCCCCTTTCCAAGGAACGGCGACACCATCTCGCTTCACCCGCACTCCCACATTCTGCAATCTCGTATTACCTTCGCATAGAGTAATATCCGGAGCCTGACACATCCCGCGTCCATCCTGCAGCAGATTCTCGGGATATTACAAAACCCAAATTAAGAAACCGGAGAATAAAGAAAGCATGGCGACCAACGGAACGACCCCCAACGGAACCAACGGCGTCAACGGCGATCAGCCCGCCGTTGATGTATCCATCGCCATCAGCCCCAACAACATCGAAGCCGTTCCCAGTCTCCTCAAGGACATCACCTCTGGCGTTGCTGCCCTCGAGACTGGCGGCGACGAGGCTCGTCATGAACTGCTTATCAAGGCACGCACTCTCGTGCAGTCCTTGGAGACGCCGCGGGAAACTATGGTCAAGCACTGCTGGGCTCAGGTGAGAGGATGAACTTTCTCCTACATCCCCAGCTTGGCTTTGTTCTTTCGAATCCGCTAATATGCCTTGTTGATTTGGTAAGACCGGCGCCATGGCTGGACTGTGTTTCGGAGTCGATGCCGGTTTGTGGAAGTTGATGGCCAAGAACGGTGACAGGCCGCAAACGGTCAGCGAGTTGGCCGAGGCTCTCGGGGTTGAGCCTCTGCTTTTGGGTGAGTGCCTTCGCGAGCTGCGTTTAATATTTCTGTTATCCATAATCAAGGTTCGGGACCTGTGCCGTGGACATACAGGCTAAATGTACCCGCAGGTCGACTCATGCGCCATCTCGGTGCTATGGGCTACGTCACTGAGACTGCCATGGATGAGTACAAGCCTACCAATTACTCCAAGGCTATGAGCATCCCCATTATTGGTGACGGATACCTTGCAATGTAAGAAAAAAAAAAAAAAAAAAAAAAAAAGCTCCTGCATGACCTTGCGAGCAACCATCAATGGCTGGCTTTGACTAACCATGTCCGTTCTTTCTCCATGCAGGCTCTCATGCACCAGCCAAGGTCCCCTCAAATTCCACGAGTACAGCCGCAAGCGAGGATTCAAAAACCCCACAGACGCCAAGGATACCTCCATGATGTACGGCTACAAGACGGACATGGACATGTTCGCCTGGCAGCAGTCCCTCGGCTATGGGCCGCACTTCAACAACCACATGGGCGGCTACCGCCAGGGCCGACCCCCGTGGATGGGTCCCAACTTCTACCCCGTCAAGGAGCGCCTTATCGACGGGGCTGACACCAATCCCGAGGCGGCGTTCCTAGTTGACATTGGTGGGAGCGTTGGTCATGACTTGACCGAGTTCCACCGCCATCATCCTGATGCTCCTGGCAAGCTCATCCTTCAAGATCTGCCTGTAGTTATTGGCCAGATTCAAGACCTGGATAAGGCCGTTACTCCGATGGAGTACGATTTCCATACCGAGCAGCCCATCAAAGGTGAGGAACCAAGTAGATGCAGATGCAACTCCACACTCGCACGGCGAGGAAGGAAAGTTACTAATTTTGCCTTCGCTAGGTGCCCGCGCCTACTACATGCACTCCGTCCTCCACGACTGGCCCGACAGCGTCTGCGGCAGCATCCTCGGCAGCATCAAGGAAGCCATGAAGCCCGGCTACAGCAAGCTCCTCATCAACGAGAACGTCATCCCGTCGACGGGGACCTACTGGGAGACTTCCGCCCTCGATATGGTCATGCTGACCCTCTTCTGCTCGTCAGAGCGCACCGAGACTGATTGGTATAACTTGCTCGAGAAGCAGGCTGGGTTGAAGATTGTGAAGATTTGGAGTGGTGGGAAGGGTGTTGAGAGTTTGATTGAGTGCGAGCTTCCTTGATTTTCGGGAAGCTGGAGCAGCAGATTGAGGACAATGAGAATAGTCATATTTGGTTTCTTATTCCTTCTCCTGCGAATCTAGTTTCTTACTTTCCAGGTAGTAAGTGGAGGATAGGGAAGCTATCTTCACGAGTTATCCTATGAAATTAAATCCGAATTAATAGAAATTTTACTAAACCATTGCTGTAAAGTAACCCCTCCTGCAACCGTCGACCCAAAGACGCGCGGGGGATTTGCTTGGTTGCCACTGATAGCATCTTTATCGGTTGCTTTCCCAATCTCGATGATACGCAACGGCTATTGGAAAAATCGCTCTATTTTCAGGAGGGGCGTCGGGATTTATGGGCTCGTCGAGTGCCGCCGGCCCCGACATTCCGGGCAACTACCTCGGCCAGCGGGGTGGTAGCTCGATCGTCTGCGTTGTCGTCGTCGCCTCCTCTCATTGGCCGCATCTTCGTCCAGTTTCTGCTGAACTGGTTTGTGAGATATCCTACATGGCCTTCCCTGTCATGAGGGCTGCGAGGGTGGCTGGCTGCAGTGGTAATAGAAGTTGGAAGAGTTATGTGGAAAGTAGGTCTGTTTTCTAGGTATGTGTTGGCTGAGAATGAATCTGGAAGGGTAGCCACTTGGTAGGTCGGTGTCTGATCAGGCAAGAAGGAATCCAATAGCGCCGAAAGCAGCTGCGAAGCTTACAACACCTGCAACGACTAGCCTCTGCACAGCACTTTCTTCAGGACAGTCGGCAGGTGGGTTCAGGCCATTGCACAACGCGTTTTTCAAAAAGGCAGACATACTCGCAGCCACAGTTGTGTCAATCTTCACCCGGCAGGGGTCTGCAGCTGGGGTCGGGGAAGAGGAGGCCAGCACTGCGCAAGTACCGGATAGTGGTTGCACCCAAGATGGCCCCTCCCAAGATAGCCTCTCAGGAACGTCGTGTGTTTGGTCAGTGACGTTGATGGCAACTCCATCTTGGGGGGAACATTTCTCTGTAGCAGCGACAAGATCGACTTCTTGGCCACCTCTCTCGACATTGAAGTGGACACTGAGGTTGATATCATGGCCAACGATGGCAACTTCATCGCCACTCTCATCACAGCTTCTCCAGAGAGCAGTGGCGAACAGCTGATGAGGCCCCTCGGTGGTGGATTTGAGGTAGTGGTAGACGAAGTAGGGCTCGCTGGAGGAGAAGTTGGTATTGGTTAGGTAGGTAATGGAGTGCCCGAACGCATCCATCAAGTCAGTCCCATTACGGACAAATGAGTGGATAGAGGGCTTGAGATGTTCGGCCAGCTCAGCATTCTGTAGTGCAAAGATGATAGGAAAGTAGTCTGTTGGCGCATATGTCTCGTTGGTGCGCGGAAAGACTACGTCAATTTCCAGCGCACCAGCAGCATCAGCGATGGGCCCAAGGTAGGCCAACAAGCCTAGAAGAGGCCAAAGGGCACAGGAGATGAGGTACATAGTTGTTGCTGTGGAGCCGGTTGTCGATATCCGAAGTGAAGTAAGTGATTAATGGTAAATATGGTGATGGTGGTGATAATACTAATGGTTCAAGGTGAATGCAGAGGATCAGATGGATCGGGTGGAAACAGCAAGGGAGAGAAAAGTGTCAAGGATAGAGCACTGAAGGATTTTGGTATTTGGTGCCTGGGCTGGCGCAGGTACGCGTGATGCCGCCCCAGTTCCACGCAGTTCCACTCCACGCGGATCTGGTCCGCGGGTGGGACCAAGTCACCAACACTCAATGCCATCTGTATGATTGGGCATAGCTTCTCTTGGCCAGTGCAGCGCCAGGATTTCCCGAATTTCTCTCGTTCCTTTCACCCA
This sequence comes from Scedosporium dehoogii, assembly GCA_002812735.1. Taxonomy (NCBI): domain Eukaryota; kingdom Fungi; phylum Ascomycota; class Sordariomycetes; order Microascales; family Microascaceae; genus Scedosporium; species Scedosporium dehoogii. Next base: position 344,799 of record PGIR01000008.1, read on the forward strand.
TTTCGGGTGGGCCCTCTCTGTGTTCCATTGTCGTCTCTACGAAGTACGAAGTCCAACGGTCTATGGTACTACAGTACCCCGTACTGCATCACTAAAACTACCTCGGGGGACCGGAGGATCAGTTGGGGCACCATACTGACCCTCGCACAATTAAACAAAACCACAGTGGTACGAACCACTCCTCTTTGCGAACCCACTCGACTTGCCTTAATAAGATTATACCGTACGTACATTTAATCGGATTAGGAGGAATTGGTCGGTTCGGTCCGCTTCACGTCATGCCGCTTTCCCCAGGCGCCCCTGGCAGCTTCTCAAAAGTAGATTAGATTACTTCAATCTAAACTAAGCTAATCTAGTTTAGTCAACTTTATGTCAGGGAGGACAATGGACTTAGGGACAATGGACTCGGGGACTAAAACTAATGTAATCTACAAAGTACCTCGGTATCGCCCGATCTATCCCAGTCTCGGTATGTTGAGGTGTGAAACATTTTCCGACATCACTTCTCCAAGAGCAGATTACAGATAACATAGAAGACATCTTATGCCTCCATTACGTCGCCTTGGATGGCCGGTGCAGTAGAGACGACCTGATCCAGGGCAGGAACACTGAAGGAGACTAATTTGCTATCTGACTTCCGAAGACATGTGTCGGCACGTCACTGAATCGCGAAATGGGTTGGCAATACGGGTGCAATGATATGGATTCAATTGACGGATCGATTCGTTATCAGTCCAGCTCTGCGGTCGAAGCTCCCATTATGGACTAACGGCCCAACCAAACCCAGCCGTCAGTGTTCGCAAAGCCTTCGAGTGGGATTCCGAGTGCTCGCTCTACTCGGTGAGGCTCCGCGTACAGCCTTACGGCCTCCTTCCGAAATTACCCCCTCGATGTAGCATATTTCCAGGGCCTGGGATATTCCGATATGTGCCCATCGCCTTCCTAAAACGCTTCCAATAAAGCGTCAGTCTCGTCTACTAACAGAGAGGACCGGAATAATTTACCTACTCTCCCGGGTATTGTATATGCTCGATATATATGGGTAGTTGTTGAATTTCGAGGGTGATAAAGCCAGCATGGGAATGCCTAGTCGACCTCTAACAGGCACATCAGGCAGCACAGGAGACCGAAAAGCTCGCACCAAGACATAGTAAAATATTACTCAGGATGGCGCCGAAGGTCTGGATGAGCTCTACGAGCAGGCCATACGCAAGATTCTCGGCCGGTCCCGTCGTGTAATCAACCGCGCATTCAAAGCTCTCCTCTGGGTGGCCAACTCGTACCGTCTCCTGTTAAAATCCTAACTCCTCGAAGCTCTTTTAGTCAAGCCGGGAAGGCGGGGAATAAATGATAGCCAGAGGATTAGCCGGGGTTGGTCTCTTGCCACTGAGTGCGCGGATCTCCTCGTCGAAGTCGACGGATACTACAAGCTCCTTCACACGTCCGTAAGGGATTTTCTACAGTCGGGTAGTTCCAGCCTTCCCGCAACCTACCGAGATTTGCAACTCGAAGCACACATCCTGATAGCGGAAACATGTCTTACGTACTTGACATTTGAAGAATTTGAGTCGAGTTCCATAACCTCGGTGGAGGAGTTGGACGAATACATGATGCGGTACCCATCGCTCGAGTATGCCTCGACGTTCTGGGCCCAACATTATGTGGCGGCAACGCAGGAGGGGAAAGCCAAGGACCTCGCGCCGCTAGCGTACCGCTTCCTAAGGAATGAAGCTGCCATGGGACTCAGCATCAAGATTATTGAATACGACGAGTTCGGCAGGGGTCCGTTTCGCTTTCCCGGAAGACCGACAGCACTTCACATACTATCCATATTTGACCTGCGAAGCCTAGCACAGAATCTTCCCTGTGTAGAGCAGTTTCTCAACTGTCACGACGAGTTCATCCACTTGCCCATAGACTACGCCATGACATACGGATCTCGTGACGTGGAGCTATGGATCTTGGACCAGTACCTAACGGAGTCAGCCAACAGAAAGGATTTAGTGGTCCCTCTGTCAGACTGTTGTCAGATACACTTAGTCCATCAGGCTATTGCGAACGATTGGGGTGATGTCGTTAAGTCTCTAGTTTCCCTGGGATTTGACCCGAGCATAGTGGATGAAAATGGAGAATTCCCACTAGTGCTAGCGGCCCGGGGGAGTGTCAGATGCCTTGCGCGCTCTAGTCGACTCGGGACTTGATATAAATTCCCCTTGCGGGGACAAACATGAGACGGCGCTCCTCCTAGCCATTGAACAATCAAGATTTGCCATGCCTCATAGGCTGCTTGAGGCAGGTGCAGACCCGAACTTGGTGGATACCGATGGCTTAACACCTCATCACCTTGCTGCCGAGAGAGGCTCCGTACGGGATTATTCGAAGGCTACCTTCCAAACGCGAGGCACGAGTAGCAAGTTCCCTGTTCATGCTCACGTTGGGAGGCTTACAGAGTCATTCTCTTCGTTTAATATTCCAATGGGCGGTCATCCATTAAATTTCACAGGGCGCTCGTATTTCTCGCACCTTTTATTGTAAATGCAAAGCCACCAGCAGATCCGGCACACGAACGATTTACCCCCACTCTTTCCATCAAGCCGCAGGGAGGTGATTGCTAAATGGTATATATATTCCATTCACCTTGCCCGCTCAGGGCTTGGTGCGATGCAGGCCCTTACTCTGCTGGGCCTGTCGCTTGGCACGATTGCCATGTCTCGTCTCGTGGCAAGCAATGGCGAAGACGGTCAGATGTACAACGCTTGGTATATGGTTAGTCACTCAAAGGAACTCACCCCTTCTGTTGTCCCTAAAGACTTACCCGATAAGTGTGCCGAGAACGAGCAGCCCAATTCGACCTCCATTCGGGAGAATAGCCAGGACATCGAAGCCGGTGTCATATCCACAGAAATTCCCATAGCAAAGACCGCCTATGAAACCAATGCCAACGGCTATGCCAAGCCATATGATCAGGTCGACTGCGACGCAGGCACCGGAATGGATACCGCGACGACCCTTTCGGAAAAGAAGACAGGCGATTTCAGCGAGGTTCCAACAGAAGGAGACGATAAGCTACACCCCCCAATTAGTTAGATACAGAATCCAAATTTTAAAATTTTTTTTTCCGGCGGTGGGGTAAAACTGGGCGATGCTGGATGTATGGTTTGCGTGTCAATTCACAGGGTTTTGAGTTACCTGGCCAGAGCAGACGGCGAGGGGGAGGTTGTTGTTCTCATCTGGGAGCTCCGGCTTTGTTGCTGCAATCGCCGCAATCCAGCCGAGCATAGAGATGGATAGAATAGCCCCAATGATGCGTAGAGAGAGTTTTGTAAGAAACATTCCCTTACTCAGCCCACGGTCAGCTGTTTTGTCGAGCTCCATGTTTGGATTTGGCTGAGGTTTAGGATTTGGGAATCAGGGCTGGCAGTCTTAAACCCCATCGATTGCTGGAAGATACGATGTTGCGATCTACGCTCGGAGGACCCCGGGCGCCTTTCATATAGGAATGAATAGGGGGCAGATTAAGTAATAGCATTATGCCAAGCGTCCTATTTTGTCGTTCGCCAACCGCCATGAGGGACCTTGAAGTACAGGTGTCTCGGCTGTGTGTTCTGCAGGATGAGGCGCAGTCACCGAGTAACATCCATTAGATCCCACAATGGCAATCGCCCAATTGTTACTAGGAATAGACTTGAAGGAAGTAAAAACACCGAGCGTGATCAGGCCACCAAAGTCGGTTGGTACGTGGCTCATCCTTGTCCGATGGCCCCACGGTCTGCAGCTAATAAATCCTAATATCAAAAGCCGACAAACTCTTGGAAGGTGCATGGCAGCTTGGTGCTTGAGTTTGCATTCCTTCATGCTGCCTTCCTAGTCACTTGCTAAAATCTCCATAAACTAATGAACACTCATATTTGCAGATTAACGTCGGGTATTTACATGATGGATTTAGCGATAATTAAAGGAGATTATCTTTGGTTTCTAACTCTGGGACTGAACTATTATCTAACTGTCCGTATCGAAGGAACCAGCATAGACTTGAAGGTTCGCTTCCTGAGGCTCATAGTTATCTCCTCTAAGGTACGAAAAGTGTACCATGCCGCAGACCTCCCCGCGATTGAGAACATCTGCTTCGGTCTCTTCTGCCTCGGCGTCCTGACATCGTAACAGCAGAGCACCACAGAGCCCAGTTCTGATTTCCGCTGTCGACATGGTAATTGGCGTGTTCGCCGCAAACACACCCTGGCGGCCCTGGATGTATGCACCCTTCCCAGAAGTTAACCGGAGGCATTTTAAACGAGATTGGGGGTGCCTTCCTATTAGAAATCGGCCCCCATATCCTTTCAACATTTGCAAACCTGTGACGTACGAGTCGATCAGGTATAAATCACCCGGTAACAAATCACGTAAAAGGGCGAGCCTTTTCGCCGCAGAGTCCATCTCCAGGAACTTGCTTTCGAAACCCACGCCGTCGTGTCCAACTGTGTCAGGGTAGCATTTCCATCGCCCATCCGCTCCGGACATAGCCGATGGCTGCGCAAGGATGGCCATCCACGACGCCTTGAACGGCTGGGAGGGCTTTCCGCGCCTCGTCGTCACCCGTCTGGTCGAGCCTTCCAGGGTACGTCTTCTCATGATCTTCCCAGTTGTGCTAGGAACCTGTCAGGCGTTTCTCTCCACCTCTTTCCACCAGTACACCAGCTACCGTCGGTGAGTATACTTGTCCCGGCCGGTCTAGAGAACTAATCATCATTCCAGGATGTAACTTTTCTAATTTGGAGAGGCAAAATCTCTCTCGTTAGGCTTGTTGGGGCGTGAGAGTACTGGGATAGGATAACATAGTGAGGAACATACCGTCAGATTGGAGGTCAGTCCCATCAGCGCCAAGTGTGTCCGAGATCACCTGGTTTGGCGAGATGACGCGCGCTCGTCCTTCCTGTTTGCAAGGGGACCGCTGTGATACAAATCCGCCCAGGACAGTTTGCAAGGCGTATTGCGAACTCCTCGTCGCTTGTTTTGGGCAATTCGACGACCAATTCTTTCCACATAAGGACAGTGCTTAACAATCTGGAAACGCATCAATTGATGATCTGCGAGGAAGAGAGTGGCGTCGTCGGATAGGATTGTGTGTTCTTTTAGCGCCTCCACGATGGCTGGGCTATCGATTCGAGCTTTTCCCTCGAGACCCCAGTCTCCTAGAAACGGATGAAAGTGCATATATCAACCGATTTCCAAATCGCGATAAGACCCGCGATGGAGAAAGGCTTTTCATCGGGGGTGGGGACGTCGCCATCGCAGCCAAACGCCAGAAACCGCTCGGTGTAATCTGCTATGGCAACATTGACACGACCGCTGAGGTAGACGTGTAATGCCATTCTGTGATCTTCACAGCTGCTTCTTAACCGACTGGATCCACCAGTGCTAATGAAAAAGAATTCTTCAAATTCGAGGGCCACTGGGGCTGTTGGCAAGACACTCTCTTGGGATGGTGCCTAGACTTGGGAGGACGAAGGCCTGGTTCGTCGCTTCCGTGCTGGTAAGGGGGTGAGGCCGGGCACTGGTTCCAAGGGTGGACTTGAGGAGATAGGGTTCCCCATGGCGCTGAATGAGCAATCATGATGAGACTCGACGTCGATGGAGGCCACTCTCAAGAGGGCAGTGGATACGGAGAGGTGGAAGGTGTGACTGAGGGAATCCGTCAAGACGATACAGGTGACGTAATTTACGGACTCTTAACAAGGTAGAAGAGAGGGGTACTTGTACATCAATTTTGCAAATATTTGGATGCCGTAGTTGAGTACAAGTACTTATAGAAATAGACGCAACATGACGGATCAAAGGTCAGCACCGTTAACAATATTGAGACGTCCAAAACGGACAGTCTCTCGATGTCGTCTAAGCCACACAACAAGCTGAGCCCAAGATGCATCGCAACACATTAGGCAGACTTGAAGGCGCTTTGCATCCTTGGTTCTCTTACGATACACGTGATCGTAGCCTTGACCTATATTTTGATGTTGGGTTTTCTGTCCGTGATCCGAGAAACACCACCACATCTACCTCAATTAATCTTGTAGCTTTCGCCATGGAGGTGGGCGCGAGTGCCGTCGCGTTTGTTACGATAAGCCTGCAGTCCGTCAAAGTCCTTTACAAGTTCTTTTCTGCCATGAAAGATGGCCCCCCGAAAGTGAACGACATCCGTAGGGCGGTGGGTCGCCTCCAGTCCGCATTCGAACAACTCGATAGCTTCCCCGAGCTCGAAGAGATTCTAGCAACGACGCCATCCCTGGTGAATCTAATAAAACAATGCAAAGAAGATATCGGCCGATTCGAAATGAAGTTGAAAAAGCTAGATGTTTCCTCGGGGGAGCGAGTGTTGTGGAAAAAGCTGAAACTCGCGTTCAGCGAGAATGACCTCGCGTATATCCTGACCATCGTGGCAGGCCATGTCGACAGCTTGATGCTGGAAATCAATCTTGTTCAATCGTGAGAGCCCCGTCAATCACTATCCCTCTCGAATTTCCATGGTGGACAGTCGCTCACAAGGACATATAGACGGTCGATGCATCGTCAGGCAAGCAGTATTCAGGAGATTCACGCCCAGGGAAAGAACCAGACCACCTTACTCGAACAACAAGGGGCGACGTTGGCCAGCATTAGCGATCGAGTATCGAGTGGCATGACTCAGAATAACCGTCTTCACGACGCCGTTCAAGCTTTGTCTCAGAAGGTTGTTAATATGACCTCCCTTTCGCTTTCGCAGGCGGGCGATATTTCGGAAAGACTCGCATTCCTCGAGAAGGAAATGGCAAAACGTCCGAGTCTTGGGCCCAATACAGAGGGCACGAATACCAGGGATCTGGTAGACGAAGGCAGAGACAATCGACCTGGATACAGTCAGGATGACATCTCTGAACTTGGCAATGCGATCAAAAGGCTCTGTGGTCTTGTCGACCACATTCCCGGCCGTGTCGAATCCGACGACGCAGACGAAATCGTCCATGACCTTGATATATTACTGCAAGATATGGCCAAGGAGAATCCTCACCTGAGTGACAACGTGGAAGGGCGCGCCAAGCACAGCAAAGGCCAGGGGGTCAAGGAATTGAAGCTGGTTCGGGGCCTATTCTTAGCCGCTCCGACGCTTTGCATTAACAAAGATTGTCTGTGTTCTACATCCCCTGGGGCAGGCCTCGCTAACGCTCTGGTAGCTCCACGTCCTCCAAAGCCGTGCACAGGAAGTTTCACGAGCCGACAAAGAATGTATGGCAAGTATGTTGGTCCAAGTGGCGCACTTACGGTGTCCAGATATAATCGGTGTCGACGGCACGAGGACAGCGACAGAAATGCAGAGCTTGATGACCGCGTTGTTACTGTTACCTTTAAACCGAGAGGCCACAACCTTCCACGCATCATCAAAGTCTCGATACATCAAATGCAGACATTGCAGGGCTTCTCGGCGCTCCCACCAAGCCTATCTGTTAGCCGTACTCTCCCTAGCGACGCTCCAGTTTTTTCATGCATCAGATCTGGAAATATGGAGGAGTTTCTGAGACTACTCAGAAATGGAGACGCCTTCCTACGGGACAGAGATGAGAGAGGCGCCTCTCTATTGCATGTTGGTGTTATTTTCGTATATAGCCATGTGCTAAGTGTCGTGAATCGCGGTGCTGACCCACCTAAAGTATGCTTACGACAAACCCGAAATTTGCAAATTTCTTATTGCCAATGGCGCCGATGTTGATGAGATGGCCGACTGTGCCGATATCGAAAGTGTCTTCGAAGGGTGGCATATGTAAGTTCCGCTTGGATGAGTGGGAAGCGACGGAAACGTCTTTCTAACAGTAGGCTTCAAACTAGCGTTCCTCTCTACCTTTCCGTTTCTGCAGTATACAGGGTGGACGAGTTTTATTGCTTCAAGCAGTTGCTCGCCGCGGGCGCCGACCCGACCATTTCCCCACATGAGACGCGGAAGCCCATGGGCGAAGGCATTGGTGCCCCGCTTGATACGCTCCGCGAGGTGTTTTTGCTGACTGGTTCGGTAAGTGCTAGATTTGGAACACTACCGAGGTACTACTTGCACGGTTGAAATTTTCGACGGCTGAATTTAACACATTAATAGGATTATGCCGAGGCGACGCTGGGCTTGGCTGGAATCTTCTTCGATATCAATCATGGCATGAGCGTGGAATTGGGTGAAACACTCCTCCATATCTCTTGCCAAAGAAAAGAAGCAGACAACGTTCGTCTTCTTGTTGAACACGGAGCAGACGTCAACGTCAGGGACGTGAACGGACGAAATTGTTTACACTATCTTCTGTCGCACGACGAATTTCCCTTTCAACTCATACCAGAACTCATACAAGACATACTCGTTTATCTAATCAAGGCTGGCGCTGATGTTCATGCCCGGGATCATTCGGGTGTGACGGTTTCGGAAAAAGCTTACGGTGAATCAAGTTGGGGTAGCTACGTAGGGGACACCTGGGACGCTGCGTTAGCCACATGTGGCTACGACGTCGAGAGCTTTAGGAGGGGCCATGGTCGACAACCCCGATATATAGACGGCCACTCACGCGACGTCTTCGAGTGGCTGTGGACGGGTATTGAGCATCTATGCCCGTACTACTACGACGAAGACTCGATAAAACCCGACCTTGCACGGACTTCGGGGTCATGCGGTGGAGTTCGGACCGAAGGGTTTTCTTCAACGTCTGCAGCCTTGTCACGGAGCGGAGGCGCCGAAGAACCTGAGGTCGAAACAAACCGCAACACACAACGCGCGCCAGGCGAAACACAGGCCAGCCCCAAATCTACAGAGGCTTTAGACACGGATCGAAACTACCCTGCCGCTCGTCGAGACCAGTCTGCATCAGTTTCTGACCCTCAAATAGCCTGGAATAGAAGGGAGCGGGCTTCAGCGGATTGGGCCTTTCTCGAACCCGTGTCAATAGACTATGCTGGCGAATTTGGCCTAGACGAGAGGAACGCGTGGGACCTATTTTGGAATCCGTGGACACTATCAGACTGAGGAGCTGATTTCTTCATTCTCAAAGTTGTGGTGGTGTGCTGGTCTCGTAAATCCGTTTATGTGAATAGAGATATTGAATATGGTCCCCTAGTTATTATTACATACTACATAAGATGACTGATTGCTCAATCAGCTCTGGCTTAAACAACAGTTCAAGTGCACTCATTTACATGCTGGCACTTGCCATGGCGTTGCAAGCATGGCCGCCTAAGACCGGAGAATGCATCTACGAGATCATTTCACAACATGATCGGGTCCATGTGAACTAGCTCGAACCTTGAAGGATCCACATCACACGAGCTGGGCTTATGAGGGTTGGATCCATTACTCACTGGTGTGGCGTGGCCGTGTGGTGGAAATGGTGGGGTCCGAGTAGAGACTAAGAAGAGGAGAGGCGCTATCTCAGCAATGTTTGAGATTAGATTGGGAAGGATGTGCGGGATCGAAGAGAGAAGGGGAAAAAAAAAAAATAAACCCTCCTCTCCTGGTCTATTCTAACCAGTTCAACACCTTCACTCCAGCAAGAGCCCAACTCCCAAAGATCACGTCCGTATCGGCATATCGGCATAACAACCTAGTGTTATCCTCTCACTCCCTTTTTATACCCCACTCCCAAGTGCTGAAAAAAAAAGTACAGAGTCAGAATGCAATTCATCAGGCCGTATGTTCATTGTTTGCTCGTCGTTTCCCTTCTCCCTCTTCTGTGATTCATCTATCAGAAGGATGCCGATACGCTAACAGAGGACATACTCCCCCAATGCAGCTGCCTGGCCCCGTTCTCGTCGCTTCCGGCACCTTCAGAGCTCCTACCGACGTTGGGGCAGCTGATCCGATGGAAAATCCAGAGAAGCGCGAGTCGGCAAAGGTTACATCGGCGGCTACTGTGAATGCGTCGATGTTCTGAACCAATGCTGCGTTGTCAAATGCTTGGCCGGGAGGAGTCCCACGAGAAGCTTTTGTGTCTTCAACGTTGCAACGTGCGCGCCGACGAAGCTTGTCGCGGGGCGTGCTCAGACGGGGTGCCACACAAGAATGTGATGGGTGCTTTTCCCGTGCGTGCAGCTGAAGATGCGCAATTTCCAATTTTTCTTCCTTTTGCAGTGTCAATTGTTTGGTTCGATCATACCGGGGGTGCATTTCGGGCTGCCCACCTCGCGTCTCACAGCTGCAGGTGTGGGCACGGCCGCCAAATCAGAGCCGGGGTAGACACCGACACGAGAAGAAGAAGAAGAAGCGGGAGAGAGAGGATCAGGGGACAAAAGATCGTTTAGGACAGCATGGTATCCAGAACAACCGAATGAAACAAAACCTGGCTGCGTCCACTTGTCCTTCAGCTCCTCTCCACATTCTGAATCCTTGACTCCTGCGACTTGAAGACTAAATAAACTATTTCCTTATTTCCCCACAAATGCAACGGTCTTTCTGGGGAAAAAAAGGTGAGCTTAGCTCGAAAAGGGTTAGAATGTGGAGCCGATTGGGCTTGATCACTGATGCTTGGACGCGTAACTGGAGCCGCTGGACCAATCTCGCATGCCTCTCGTTTGAAGGTACTGCCAGGCCGGTCCTTGTCCTCGACCCGGTGGGGTGGCTGTCAATGGTTTCGAGAACGGACGGGGCCTGGCGGGAGGCTTCCCGGGCTCGCATCTACCATGGTAATCTGCAAATATTGATTCGAGACGTGCATGAATGAAGGATGCACGGAATGTGGAGCCGTTGATACACACATCTCTAGCTATATGTTTCGAAGGCTCCCGTGTCTGCATCCTGAGGTTTCACGACTTCTTTGCTTCTTTCTTTTCCTTCCTTTTCTTCTTCGTGCATCTCATCTTTTATCCCAATTGAACAAGTCCAACATCGAGATGTCGTGGAGGTACGCGTTTTCGCTCTCCAAGCAGGAGGTCAAGGATGCCACGCCGCCGGGCACCGTGAGGCTGGTTGGTAAGTTTGAGATCCCAGACCAGTAAATTAATCAACAAAATTAGGCCCTATTTGTAATAGTTCTGTGGATCCCGTTCTGACCGCTTTCCCGTCCGCCCACATGAAGCCCACGATCCCACAGACGTCGAGCACCACCACGACGCCATCGTCAAGTTCCCCATTCCCAGCGCAGACCCTGCGGATCCTCTGAATTGGCCTGCCTGGAGGAAAGCGGCGGTACTTTTTGTCGCGTCGCTTTACGCCTTTGTCGCAAATTATTGTAGCTCGACCATTGCACCGGCCCTGCAACTATGGTTCACCACCTTTCCAGATGAACCTAAGTCGTTCTCCAAGCTAACGCAGCTTATTGCCGTATGGTGACTCTGTGGCGACTCTTTCCCTTGATTGATTTCTTTCTGTTTTGCCGAGATAATTGTGAGGGAAAAAAAAACCACATCTTTCTAACCTAACACTCAATAGGTCAACATTTTGATGCTAGGCGCCGCTAACCTCTGGTGGGTGCCACTATCGAACTGGGCTGGACGGCGTCCCATCCTCCTCGTCGCCACCCTCCTCATGACGCTGTGCGGAATGTGGTGCGGGCTTGCAAAGTCGTATGACTCTCTCCTGGCGGCCCGTCTTATCCAGGGCATCGGTGGCGCCGCCGCTGATACCGTTGCTCCAGCCCTGGTGGGCGATGTGTACTTTGTCGATGAACAAGGACGCGCAATGGTATGACTTCCCCACGACGAAATGATAATAAATCCTAGCTGGATGGGTGAAATATTCTGGTTTTGTTAACATTGCCTTCTGTTCCTCACCAGGCCATTTATACCGTCATGCTTGCTTGTGGATCCATCGTCGGCGGCATCGCCGGTGGATACATCGGGTTCCGCCTCGGCTGGGCGTACCTCTTCTGGGTGTCCGTGGCTCTCTCGGCCGCCTGCTTCCTCGGCGTGTTCTTCCTCGTCCCCGAAACGCTCTACGATCGACCGTCCCCTCCCGTGCAACCCAGCACTCCCTCCGAGTCAGGAGACAAAAAGGAGGTTGAGGCCAATCACGACGAAGAGACTCGAGAAGAGGCCTATCGACCGTTCACCTTCCCGCGGTCCCTCGCATTCGGTTCCATCCGGGGTAATCTGCTCTCCCTATTTATCCAGCCCTGGCGCACGCTCGCCCTCCCCGGCACCTGGGTCGTCATGTTACAATACGCCGGCCTCGTAGGAGGCGTCATCACCATTTCCATCATCGGCGCGCAGCTCGTCTCCATGCCGCCTTACTCCTGGGGAGCCCACACGGGCCTCATCAATATCGGAGCCATCATCGGCGCCTTGCTGGGCTGCGTGTATACGTACGTACTCTCGGATTCGCTTCTCAGGAACCGCGCCAAGCATGACAAGCATGGCCTCTCGGAGCCGGAGGACCGCCTTCCTGCCGTGTTCTTCCCGCTGACTCTTGCCACGTGCGGATTCTTCGTCTTTGGGTTCTGTGGGCAGTATCCTGGCGAGAATCGGTGGGTTGGGCTGCAGTTCGGCTATGGGATGATAGCTTTTGGATTGATGCAGGCTCCCTCCATTGGGTTCAACTACGTAGGTTTGAATCCTGCTTCTGCCTCAAAAAAAGAATTAGTGACTAACGTTCCCCAATAGCTTTTCGATTCTTACGGCCGTCTTGCGCCTGACTGCTTCGTCGTCGTCACGATTCTGCGCTCCGTCATCGCGTTTGCTTGGACATTTTTCGTGTCGGATTGGATTCAGCTCAAGGGGCCGGCAGAGGTTTTTGGCATCCTGGGCATGTTGATGGGCACCTTTGGTCTCTTGGCGGTTCCTCTTTGGCTGTTTGGAAAGAGGATGAGGATTGCCAGGGCCTCCAGCAACTGACCATGATATTTCTTTCGATAGAATATAACTCGCTGAGAAGGGGAGGAATTTATGGGATTTGTCATGGTTTGGCTAGTCGAGGGGGACGAAGTAAAGCCATGTGATGTGATGTAGATTATTATAATCTGAGAGGACTCGGTGATGCCTTCCGGTTTGTACTTGCCTATGCCCTTGCTCCTGTGCTCCTTCCCCCGAAGACCTGCCTCCTTTTCCTCCCACCGTCCATCACTCCTTCCTCCCACGTTCCCCTATTTTTCTCCTGGGCTGCTTCTATATCCTTTATATACCCCCCAAAGGCCAAAACTTCCAGCCGAGCGAGCATGGCAGTGCATTACCCGTGGCAGTGGCCTCTGCGGGTCGCTCAATGGTTAGAAACCAACCCACTTCCGGGGTGAGTTTCGTAACTCCCGACGGTTCGATCCCGATAAGAGCCTTAGGGGTGATCTTTTTGTAACTCTTTTTTCTTTTCGTCGATTCTATCTGTCCGTGATCTGCTTGCTCTCTTTCAATCTACTATTTACTATATCATTTTATTTCCTTTTCATTTCACTTATTTTCCCACGTTCTCGCCAGCAATTTGTCTCGTATGGGTTAACTTGTACTTTATTGGAACTTGTCTTGATAATAACCGTTTAGTATTTGCAGACCAGACTGACGGGCTGGCATGGACAGTCCATCGATCCTTTGTTCAGGGCCCCATTCAAGTACAGAACATCGCGTTCCGCCAGTTCCAGCTTTCTCACAACCTTCCAGAGGCCCTATACAATACGGTCCTGCCCTTGACAGCCTCCGAGCTTCACTCCACTAAGGTGCCTTCCATTGCGCCGCCAAATCCCCCCGATGCGGCTTGATGGCCTGTGGCTGAGCAACATAATCAAAATATCCCAACGACCTCGGGAATCCCATGTGTTCCGGGCCGAGGGCGGCAAAGCGATCTGGATTGGTAAAGTTATGAGGAAATCCTGCGTCGAAATCATATCCCGTTTCGATCTCTTTGATATCCTCGGGGGTAAGCTCGAGAGTAAGGGCCTCGATGTTGGCTTTGAGATGTTCGACCTTCCGGCCACCAATGATGGGGAACATGTGCGGCGTCTAGAAGTAACGACGTATGACCTGTTAGTAACTGCATGCACGCAGAGCCGTTAATGAAGGAGTGTTTATAATTCATACCTTTTGCAGAGCGTACGCAAGAGCAACAGAAGTGCGCGGCACTCCATGGCGCTGAGCCACGTTGTTCAAGACCTCGCATACCCCCTCTTCGCGACCTGTTCGTCCGACCGACGTATTCCGACCGCCTTCCTTTTTCTCGTCGGAACCAGGGGGGCTGAAATAGCCACGACCCAAGACCCCCCAAGGATGGACTGCCATTCCTTCGTCTCGACACATCGGGATGACGTCCCGCTCAAGGTCTCGTAATTGCGCGGAGTAATGACCCTGGTAAACGGAAAAAGGGCGCAGGCCGTGTTGGCGAGCGTAGGCGTTGGCTTTCACAACCACCCAAGCAGGTGTGTCGCTGATGCCGAGATACAGAACCTTTCCCTGCTGGACGAGGTGATTGAGAGACTGCATAAGCTCAGGGATTCCGGTGGCGAAGTCGTAGACATGCACAAAATACTAACCGCCGTTAGCCCACATTCCTCCTAATAGGATCGCAAATGGAAAGAAGTGACAAAAAAGGAAAAAAAAAAAAAAGAGAGAGCAGAAGGGACGGATATACCAAGTCAATATAATCGGTCTGTAAACGCTCGAGACTCTCACGGATAGCAATATGCATGCTTTTGGACCCCGCACCACCAAAGTTGCTCCCTTGGCCAGGTTCACCCATCCTGGGGCTCCCCGTGTACTTAGTAGCGATGACCATCTCTTGTCGCCTGCCTGTCTCTCGCAGCCATTCTCCAATCCATCTTTCGCTTTGCCCGTTGTGATAGTTATTTGCCGTGTCGATGAAATTCCCACCGAGGTCGTAAAACGTGTCCAGCAGCTCAAAGGCGCGCTCCTTTGTACACTCGCCCAAGAAACCTCCCCATTTGTCGCCGAGACCTACTCGTGGGTTAGTGGTTGTCCAAGTTCGACTGAGGATCTGCAGACGTACTCATGCCGCCCAGACACAGAGGGCTAACTCGGACTGACGCGTTGGGAGCCAGGAGCCGGTGTCTTCCAAGGGCACTTTTCGGAGGCGGTGGGGTGGGGAATGCTGCCATGATTCAGTTTCAAACCAGGATTTGGGTACTATGCAGGGAGGCTTTTACCAGGTCTCATCGAGGTTTCGGGAAATGTGACATTAATGAAGGGGAATAAAAGAGGTAATGGGCTGGAGATTTTCAGAGAATCCGCCCTGCAAGGTCAAGATATATTTATAGTTCGTAGGCTGAATGCACCGGGAATAACACGTCGCGGAAATATGCGTCATGACTTTTTCGGAGGGGAGATAAGGGCTTAACTCCTAGACGCCGTGTAGATTATTAACCAGAATCACCTAGGCAGAGTCAGCGGTTGCTTGCAGTGAGGAATGAAATGCACTGCTACAGGCTTTGCCGAAACTATAGTCGCAGAGTCTTTAGGGAATAGAAGTTGCTGAGAGAACAGCATCTGGCTCCAGGTAGTCGTGAAAAATCCATTATCGAGACGTTCGGTCATCTATGGTGGAAGCAAGAAATATATCTTCGGCATGTAACAGGATGAGAAGTATCACGTATCTGTTAAACTAGCGAAGGGCTGTCCTCGACCGGTTTACAGGTGACTTCCATCGGCACGAGCAGTTGTCTCGGCTTTCCAAAATCATCTCCGTTCGACTTGCCCGTCTTGTACATGGCCGGCGCAATCACCAAAATAACGCACCCGTCAGACAAAGAGGGCTGCTCTCCCCTGTCCAACCCCATCGTCTCCTGGTTGAAAACAGAGGGACTCCCAACATTTCCAAAATCCCACGTCACGTCGGCTGCCTGTCTGCAAATGTCGCGATCTAGAAAGATAGCCCGCTTGAGAATTGCCTCTAGATCTTGCTGGTAGGTTGCCGATCCATCCTGGTCTTTATCAATTTCAAGGAATGGGCCAATAACGTCGTGGACCATTTTCATCTGATCCTGAAGCAGGCGGCTGCTTGCCTCCTCCCGAAACACTCTGTCCCTTCCACTCTCAACGAGGTCGCTCACCAGTCTAGTGGTCGCAACGGTCCACAGCCTAAATCTCCTCATAGCCTCGGCATCCATTATCGCGGGTTCACTCATCAACTCTAATACGGCGGGCAGACAAGCCATTAATTAGCGATGTGATCATGGCTCTTCTGAGTCTCAAGGCGGTTAAAAGTGCGGCAGATGGTATGAAAAGAAGAATAGAAGAGTAAAACGAAAAAA